>JAVTVJ010000969.1:0-449428 GCA_034509425.1 Eopsaltria australis
CCGGAATCACCGTGACCCCCGGGACCACCGTGACCCCGGGAATCACCGTGACCCCGGGAATCACCGTGCCCCCCGCAATCACCGTGACCCCCGGAATCACCGTGCCCCCTGCCCAGGTCTGCTGGAGCGCCCGGCGCTGCCGCCCGTGCTGGCTGTCCCCACTGTCACCTACAAGCTGTTCCTGGCGGGGAGGAGCGGCGTCGGCAAGACCGCGCTGGTGGCCTGGCTGGGGGGGACCCCCGCGCCCCCCGCCCACCACGAGACCCTGGGTACGGCCTGGGGGGCGCGGGGTCCGGGGCTGACAGGCCCGGGGGTGACAGTCGCGGCTGTCCCCGCAGGGATCGAGGCCACCACGGGCTGGGGGGCACACGGAGCCCCGCGGGGTCCTGGGGGTGACAATCCCTGCTATCCCCGCAGGGATCGAGGCCACCACGGGCTGGGGGGCACACGGAGCCCCGCGGGGTCCCGGGGGTGACAGTCGCTGCTGTCCCCGCAGGGATCGAGGCCACCACGGGCTGGGGGGCACACGGAGCCCCGCGGGGTCCCGGGGGTGACAGTCGCTGCTGTCCCCGCAGGGATCGAGGCCACCACGCTGTTCTGGCCGGCCAAGCCCCGCGCCAGCGGCCGCCCGGTGCTGTTCCAGCTGCACCTGTGGGACTGCGGCGACGCAGCGCTCAGGAAGTTCGAGCACCTGCTGCCCGTGAGCGGAGCGCGCGTTCTGGGGCGGGGGGCGCGTTTTGGGGCGGGGGGCACCTGCAGGAGCCCGCGGTGAGGGGCTGTCCCTGTCCCCAGGCCTGCAGGGAGGATGCGGACGCCGCGCTGTTCCTCTTCTCCTTCACGGACCGCGCGTCCTTCGAGGAGCTGCCGGCGCTCATGGGCCGCGTGCTCCGCCCCGGCGACCGCGACATCGTCAGGGTGGTCGTGGGCACCAAGTATCCTTTTGGGGGGTCCCCCTGTGGGGACAGCGTCACCCCGAGGGCGGCGATTGCACCCCCGGGGCTCTCAGCGCTTGGAGCCGCAGGGGTTGAGAGCGGGCACGCCTCGTCACACCGATGGGTTCCCGACTCCTGCTGGGCTGATCGGGGTTTGGGGGGGTTTTTAGGGTGCTCCTGGACCCTGTGTCCCGTCCCCCCCACAAAGGGGTTCGCACCCCCAGGTTTCTCAGCCGGCTGAGAGCGTGCACAAATCCTTGCAGCCATGGGTGCACAGCTCCTGCTTATTTTTAGGGGGTTTTGCCACCCCAGAGGAGATTTTTGGGGTGTTGGTGTCTCCCTTGACCCTGTGCCCCCCCCCCAACCAGGTTTGCACCCCCAGATTCCAAACCCCTCAATCCCTGGGCAGGTAGAGAACACTCCCACCTGGTGACGCCGATGCCTTCACAATTCCCGTTGAATTTTGGGTGCTTTTGGGGGGATTTCCCGGGGTGTCGCCGTTTCCCTTGACCCTGTGTCCCCTCCCCGCCCCAGGTTCGACCTGGCCCCGCACGCGGCCGTGACCGAGGGGGACGTGCGGGCCTTCGAGGGGGCGTGGGGGCTGCGGGTGCTGCGGGCGGGGGCGGCCCCGGGGGCCCGCGGGGCTCGGGCCGGGCTGGCCCGGGTCGCCCCCGTGCTGGACGCCCTGGTCGAGGGGCTCTGGCGGCGCGACCAAGTGACCGCCGGGGTCACCCCGGGGGACACCGGGGACCCCCCCGCCTGAACCCCCTCTTGGGGCAGGGTCGGGGTAAAGGTGGTTTTTTAGCTAAAATCCGTGACTTTTTATGAAAAAAATCCCTGAGTGGCCTGGCGTGTCCGGTTCGGGCTTGGGGGGATTTGGGGTACTGGGGGGTGTGGGGTGCACTGGGATCCTGGGGATGGGGGTGCTGCAGGATTTGGGGTGCTGCAGTTCCTGGGGGATTTGGGGTTCAATGGGATCATGGAATGAGGGTGCTGGGCCTGTTGGCAGATTCGGGGTGCTGGGGGATTTGGCTGCAGGGGAATTGTGGGAACAGGGGTGTAGGGTTTAGAGTGCTGTAGGATTTGAGGTGCTGGAATTGATGGCAGTAGGGCACTGTGGGATTTGGGGTGCTGTGGATGGTGCAGCATTTGGGGTGCTGTGGGATTTGAGATGCTGTGGGTGCTGGGATTTGAGGCAATGTGGGATTTGGGGTGCTGTGGGTGATGTGGGATTTGGGGTGCTGTGGGTGCTGTGGGATTTGGGGTGCTGTGGGATTTGGGGTGCTGTGGGTGCTGGGATTTGGGGTGCTGTGGGATTTGGGGTGCTGTGGGTGCTGGGATTTGAGGCGATGTGGGATTTGGGGTGCTGTGGGTGATGTGGGATTTGGGGTGCTGTGGGTGGTGGGATTTGGGGTGCTGTGGGATTTGGGGTGCTGTGGGTGCTGGGATTTTTGGGGCTTTGGGATTTAGGGTTCTGTGGGATTTGGGGTGCTGAGGATTTGGGTTGCTGGGGCCCGAGGGGCCGGGCAGCCCCCCCAGACCCGCTCCCCCCAGACCCGGTGCCCCCCAAGCCCAGCGTGGGAGCGGTGGGCGGGGGGCGTGGCCGGGAGTACCCGCGAGGCCCCGCCCCCTGCGGCCATTGGCTGCCGCCCCCCCGCGCTTCCCACGCCGATTCATGAATGAAAGGGGAGGGGGCGGGGAGGGGGGGCGCCTTCACCCCTTCGAGCCCGGGCCCGGGGGTCCCCTCGGGGCTGCGGGACCCCCACACCCCCCCCAGGGCCGCGCCCCACCTTGGGGGGGCTCCCACACCCCCCTCCCCTCCCCCCGGCCGCGTCCCGCCCTCGGGCGCGCGCCCTCCCAGTTGCCGTACTGGTGCGTACTGGGAGCGGCTGCTGCGCCTTTAAGAGCGGGCGTGGCCGCTGACGTCAGCGGGGCATGAATGAACAGGAGCGGGCGCGCGGCCCCGCACCCCACACCCCCCGCTCTCCCCGCGGGGCCGCCGCTCGTGGGGACCCCAAAAGCGCCGCGCCATGGCCGGAGCCCCCCCGGGCCTCGCCCTGCTCCTGCTCGCCGCCCTCAGCCCGCTGGCCGCCGAGGAAGGTGAGCCCCGCACCTTCTTGGGGTGGGGGGAGCGCCCCAAAACTCCTTCATCGCGGGCACCCCCGAGGGTGGGGCGGTTTTGCGGTGAATTCGGGCGGTTTCGGGGCAGCCGGGGAGGGTGCGGAGCGCTCGGAGAGTTAAGGGGGATGTGAGTGAGTTCCCCCTTCCCCCCCGCCACGGTTTGGGGTGCGGGGGGGATCGGCAGGTGCCGGAGCGCGTTTTAGGGGGAAAAGGTTAAAGTTAGGGGGTAAGCTGAAATTAAGTTAGAGAAGTTTAAATTAAAGGGGGAAAAGTTAAATTAAGGGGTGAAAGTTAAAGTAAGGGGGGGTTAAGAGGAGGGGGGGTTAAAGATGCGGAGGGGGAAGCTCAGTTTGGGGGAGAACTAAAATAGAGGAGAAAAAACTTTAGATGGAGAGGAAAAAAAAGCTAAACTAAGAGGAAAACCGAGGGTTTGGGTAACTTCTCCCATGCCGAGCGTCCGACAGACGCGCCGGGGCCGGATCCTGCCGGGAGCCCCCGAAGGAGCCTGGCAGAGGGGTGAGGGCGGGGGGGATTAAAAAATAAACCCCCAAAAAGGTGAAAATCACCTTAAAATGGAGCGTTTCCCATGGGTGGTGCAGGGCCGGGTAGGATCCGGCCGGAGAGCTGGAAAACAATGTCAGGAAAATCCCAAAACTTGCTGGGAAAAAACAAGCAGCGTCTCGGCCTCCACCTCGCAACCTTTCCCCCAGCGGTTTCGGGGCTTAGTTTGGGAGGGTTGGGCAGCAAAAAAGGGGGAAATTCACCTTTTTTTTATACATTAGATTTTTTAGAAGATTAAATTTCTATAAACTCTGTTTGACGGGTTTAATCCCTCACTTTCCGAGGGTAGAGTGGAGGAATCCAGCCCCAAATGCAAATGAATCAGAGGCTGGGACGGAAAATACTCCCTAAAAAATAAAAATAGGGTAGAGAACCCTAAAGTGAGGATTTTTGGAAGTGCTGGGGGACAGCAGAGGGGTCAGCTGTGGGATTTGGGATGTGTTCCCAAAGTGCTGCTTCCCAGAAGGGAATTTGGGATTTGGGGTTTAAAAAGTGCGTGTGAGAAAGGGAAAGTGGTGGGGGAATGGTGGGATTTGGGGATTTGGGGATTTAGGGGGAATTGGCTCTCGTGGCTTGGAAAGGGCGAGATCCAGTGGGATTTGGGATGAGCTGCGTGGGAAGGGAGTTAAAGAGGAGGGAATGGAGCGGGATTGGGATTGGGCCCATTTTGGGATTATGATCTGGGTTCCGATTGAGGATGGGGAGGGGATGGGATTCCTTTTGGGATTGGGATTCTCGTTAAAGTTGAGATGGGGATGGGATTGGGATGGGGACGGGAACGGGAGCGGAGGGGGTAGGATTGGAGTTCACTTTGGGAATGGGATGGGATTGGGGTTCAGACAAAGATTGGGATGGGTACGGGGACAGGGCACGGCTGCAGCCGGGAATGGCACGGGGACGGGGACGCCGCTCCGGAGCGCGCGGGTGGCGCTGGGGACGGGGATGGCGTTGGTGGCCACATTCACTGGTTGGTGGCACTGGAGGTGGCGGCGGCCGTGGCCGGGTGACGAAGGCGACGGAGAATGTGATGATGATGATGATGATGGTGGCGGTGGCGGGGGGTACAGGTGGCTCCCGGGACGCGGCTGCGGCCCCGGAGTGTCCCCAGAGCCACCCCCGGGGGCACCCGCAGGGAACCCCCGCCCGCTGCGGCTCCGGCTCCGGCTCCCGCCGCTTTCCGCTCTCCGGAGGCTCGCGGGGGGGATTTCCAGCCTCAGGAAAACCGGGATATCCGCCCCGGCATCCTTCCTGCCCCGGGCACCGCGCGGGGGGGCCGCCGAGCCCCCCGTGTCCCCCCAGGCGGCTTTTGGGGTCCCCCCGGGCTTGACCCTCTCGGGACACGGCACGAGCCCGTCCGTGCTCAGCCGGGGGGGCCCGTCCGGCCCGGAATCGCCCCGTCCCGCCGGGCCCATCCCGCGTCCGGCCGCATTCCTGGGGGCTGATTCACCGGGGGGGCCCCGCTCCCTGCCCGGCCTCCTCTTCCTCCTCTTCCTCTCCCGGCGCTGGATCCGGCCGCCGCCCTCGGCGTGCCAGGGCAGGTCCCGCCGGGCCTTCCCCGCCTCCGGGGGCGGCCCCGGGGGGCTCCTTCCAGCGGAACCCGCCGGCAATGGGGGGATCCGTGGGGCCAGGGGGCACCTGTGGGGCCTGGGAGTGTTTGGAGGTCCTGGGGACATCCGTGGCCCTCAGGGGTGTCTGTGGGGTGGGTCCTGGGGACATCCAGGGGTCTTGAGGACATCCATGGAACCTCCTGGCATCTGTGGGTTCCAGGGATTTCTGTGGGTCCCGAGGATGTCCATGGATCCTGGTGGGATTTCTGTGGGTGCCAGGGATGGACACCCAGGTCACAGGGATATCCATGGGTCCTGATGGCATCTGTGGGTGCCAGGGATGGACACCCAGGTCACAGGGATATCCATGGGTCCTGATGGCATCTGTGGGTCCCAGGGATGGACACCCAGGTCACAGGGATATCCATGGGTCCTGATGGCATCTGTGGGTCCCAGGGATGGACACCCAGGTCACAGGGATATCCATGGGTCCTGATGGCATCTGTGGGTCCCAGGGATGGACACCCAGGTCACAGGGATATCCATGGGTCCTGATGGCATCTGTGGGTCCCAGGGGTACCTGTGGGTGCCCAGCACATCCATGAATTTTGGGGACACCTGTGGATGCCAGGAGTGTTTGCACGTCCTGGGGATTTCTGTGGGTCCTGGGGGACATCCAAGGGCCAAAGGGGTGTGTTGGTGGCACCTGCAGGTCCTGGGGCCACCCGTGGGTCCTGGTGGCATGTCCTGACGTTGCTCTCCTCTCTCCTGTCCCACAGTGGTGCTGCTGGACTTCGCCAAGGCCCACGGGGAGCTGGGCTGGCTCACCCATCCCTACGGAAAAGGGGTGAGCACCCGCGGATCTGGCTCCGGCGCTGCTGGCCAGCACTGGGATGGGGATGGGGACAAGGACATCCTTGGGGACCTTCACATCCATGGGGATGGTGAATGGGGACCTCCATGGGAATAGAGACATTCATGGGCACGGGCCTGGGGGCATCCATGGGAATGGGGACAGGGACACCCATGGGGGCAGGAGCATCCATAGGGAGGGACCTGCACAGGAACATCTCATGGGCATGAGGACAGACACCCATGGGGGTGGACATGGGGACATCCATGGGGCTGGAGACCTCTGGGATGTGTCTGGGGACCTCTGTGGGGATGGGGACAGGGGGAAGGAGATGAGGACGTTCCCATCCCTGGGGACAGGGGGAAGGAGATGAGCACAAGCCCATCCCTGGGGACAGGGGCCGTGCCTCAGTCCCCCCATAGCCCCGTGTCTGTCTCTGGGCACAGTGGGACCAGCTGCAGAACGTCCTCAACGACTCCCTGATCTACATGTACTCGGTGTGCAACGTGCTGGAGGGCGAGCAGGAGAACTGGCTCCGCACCAACTGGATCTACCGCGGCGCGGCCCAGCGCATCTTCATCGAGCTGCAGTTCACCGTGCGCGACTGCAACAGCTTCCCCACGGCCGGCGGCGGCTCCTGCAAGGAGACCTTCAACCTCTACTACGCCGAGTCCGACGTGGACTACGGCACCAACTTCCAGAAGCGGCAGTTCCGGAAGATCGACACCATCGCTCCGGACGAGATCACCGTGCAGGAGGATTTCGCCGCCCGCAACGTGAAGCTGAACGTGGAGGTGCGCTCGGTGGGGCCGCTGCGGAGGAAAGGTTTCTACCTGGCCTTCCAGGACCTGGGCGCCTGCGTGGCGCTGCTCTCCGTGCGCGTCTACTACAAGCGCTGTCCGGCCGTGGTGCGGGGCATGGCGCGCTTCCCCGAGACCGTGGCCGGGCCGGACTCGCAGACCTTGGCCGAGGTGCGGGGCTCGTGCGTGGCCGAGGCCGTGGCCGAGCAGGCGCCGGCCCTGCACTGCAACGCCGACGGCGAGTGGCTCGTGCCCATCGGGGAGTGCCTGTGCCGCGCCGGCTTCCAGAGCCTGGGGGACGCCTGCCAAGGTAGGGACTGGGGGACGAGGGGGGCTGGGCATGGGCCAGCCGGGGTGGGAGGGAAGAGGAGTGGGGGTTTGGCCCCAAAATTCCCGGTCCTGGATCATTCCCCTGGAGCATCGCTCGTGCACTGAGTGCAGCAGGGCTCAGCCAGGAGAGGGGTGGTTTAGGGGGGGCTCCCCAATAATAAAGAAGCTGCAAAATGAGGTGAAAGCCCCCTAAACTCCTCTCTGGGTGCTTGGGGGGTGCTTCCCCCCTGCACCTGCCGGGTGCTGATCCCGTGGATGGGGAGCAGGATTCGGGATCTCACCGGTGTCACTTTGTGTGTCCCCCCCCAGCTTGTCCCCCCGGTACCTTCAAGGCCACGGTGTCCTCGGGGGGCTGCCAGCCCTGTCCCCCCCACACCCTGCCCTCCCCGGCCGCCGCCGCCGCCTGCCCGTGTGAGGATGGATTTTTCCGGGCCCCTGAGGACCCCCTGGAGCATCCCTGCACCCGTAAGTCACCTCCGGAGTGGGGCCACCGTGGTGTCACCTCACTGAGGTCACAGAGCACCACCCTGACCCCGCCCTGTGTCCCTGCAGGTCCCCCCTCACCCCCCCAGGCTGTCACAGCCCTGGGGTTGGGGGCAGCCGTGCAGCTGCGCTGGGCCCCCCCCGCCGACCCCGGTGGCCGCGAGGATGTCACCTACAGTGTCACCTGCGAGCAGTGCTGGCCCGAGAGCGGCGAGTGCCGGCCCTGCGACGGGGGGGTGCGGTTCTCACAGCCCCCCCGGGGGCTCACGGGGACAGAGGTCACTGTCACCGACCTGGAGCCACACGTCAACTACACCTTCACCGTGGAGGCGCGGAACGGGGTGTCCCCCTACAGCCACCAGCGCAGCGTGGCCAGCGCCACCATCAGCGTCAACCAGACGGGTGAGGGGACACGGGCAGCGCCCTCACCTTCCCTCTGTGGTGGGGACACATCTATGCTGTTCCTGTCCCCTATGGGGACTCCTCCTTGATGCCCCTGACCCCCCCAGGGACACCTCAGTGATGTCCCTGTGTGTCCCCACGGCAGAGCCCCCCCGAGTGACATCGGTGAGCCTGGACGGACGGACGGCCACCAGCCTGGTCCTGTCCTGGACGGTGCCACTGCGGCAGCAGAGTCGGGTCTGGAAGTACGAAGTCACCTACAGCAAGAAGGTGACACAGCCTGACACCCCCAAACCCGAGTCACCTCCATCCGTGTCACCTCTATCCTTGCCCCCAGCTGTGTCACCTCTATCGATGCAATCTCCATCCGTGTCCCCATCCTCGTCATCCCTCCATCCTTGTCCCTTTCGTCTGTGTCATCCCTCCATCCTTGCCCTGATCCTCTTCAGCCCCTCATCCCTGTCACCTCCATCACTGCCCCATCCCTGTCACCTCCATCACTGCCCCATCCCTGTCACCTCCATCCCTGCCCCATCCCTGTCACCTCCATCGCTGCCCCACCCGTGCCACCCCTCCCTGCGTGTCACGCCAGCGTCACCGTGCCGTGTCCCCAGGTGGATGAGAACAGCTACTCGGTGCTGCGCTGCGAGGGCACCTCTGTCACCCTGCCCAAGCTGTCCCCAGCCACCGCCTACGTGGTTCGGGTCCAGGCTCTCACCGCCGACGGCCACGGCGCCTTCAGCCCCCAGCACGAGTTCGAGACCCTGCCCGAGGGTGAGGAGTGAGGACGGGCTGGGGGGTGTCGGGAGTGTGGGGTGGGGGTCCAGGGGGGTTGTCAGGGGTGAGGGGTGGGGGTCCAGGGGGTGTCAGGGGTGCAGGATGGGGGTTCAGGGGGGTGCAGGATGGGGGTTCAGGGGGGTGCAGGATGGGGGTTCAGGGGGGTTGTCAGGGGTGGGGGCTCCGGGGGGTGCAGGGCTCACCCGGCCGGTCCCCGCAGGGTCCGAGGCCATGGCATCGGCCGCCGTCATCACCGGCAGCGTCGCCGGCGTCGTCTTTGTCGTCCTGCTCTTGGCCACTCTCCTCTACGTCCTGCGGCGGTAAGGGGACAAACCCCACCCCAGACCCCCCAAAAAATCCTAAATGTTGTTGTCCCACCACCAAATATGGGCAAGAGATGATCTGGGATAAAATGCTGCTTTTCCGCAGGAGGAGGAGGTCACGGCCACGCCAATCCACCGAGGACGTCTACTTCTCCAAGTCAGGTGAGCCATGGGACAGTGGGGACAACGGGGATGGGCGGGGGGTGACAGCGGTGCTGACCCCCTCCTTGACACCCCCAGACCAGCTGAAGCCCCTCAAGACCTACGTTGACCCCCACACCTACGAAGACCCCAACCAAGCCATGCTCAAGTTCACCACCGAGATCCCGCCGTCCTTCATCACCCGCCAGAAGGTCATCGGCGCCGGTGCGTGGCTTTGTCCCCCCCGAGACACCCCGAAATCGGGGTGGGGCAGGGGGACTCAGGGTGCCCCACGTTTTTTGGAGCAGGTGAATTTGGGGAGGTGTACAAGGGCACCCTGAAGCGTGGCAGGAAGGAGGTGCCCGTGGCCATCAAGACGTTGAAGGTGGGGTACACGGAGAAGCAGCGCGTGGACTTCCTGAGCGAGGCCACCATCATGGGACAGTTCTGCCACCACAACATCATCCGCCTCGAGGGCGTCGTCTCCAAGTGTGAGTGGCCTCTGTGTCCTGTCCCCCATCAAAAGAACCCCCCCAATTTCCCAGCAAAACACCCCAAAAAAAGCGGTATAAAAATGGGCTGTTTTGAGCAATGGTGCAAAGGGGAATTTGGGGGATTTGGGTCTTTTTTGGGGGATGAGGTTGGGGATTTTTTGGGGGAGGGAATTCACGTTTATTTGAGAGGTTCTAGGGGGAGCTTAGGGGATTTTTGTAGGAGTTGGGGGGGTTATTTTGGGGTTTTAGCAGTTGGGGTTTACTGAGGTCTGTAAGGGGGTTGGGACTTTTTGTTGTTTTGGGAATGTTTAACAGGGGTGACTTTTTGGGGAGTTGGGAATCTGGGGTTTTTGGGGGGAATTATGAAGGTTTGGGGTTGGTTGGGTTTTTTGTTATTTTTGAGGGTTTGGGGTTGTTTTGGGGGTTGGGTTTTTTTGAGGGGCATTTTGAGGTTTTAAGGATTTTGGGAGAGCTTGTAGGAGGTTCAGAGGTTTTAGGGGTGTGACTTTTTTGGGGAGGCTTGGAGGGATTTTTTTGGGGTTTTTACCTATTTTGGGGTCTTTCTTTCGTACAGACAAGCCCTTCATGATCATCACGGAGTACATGGAGAACGGGGCGCTGGATAAATTCCTGTGGGTAGGTGACACGTGGTGACAACGACCACGGGGGTCCAACACCCACCACGGGAGGTGGGACAACAGGTGGATTCCAGGCTGGATTCTCCCCATTTCCCAGGAAAAAGAGGGCGAATTTGGCGTCATCCAGCTGGTGGGGATGTTGAGGGGCATCGCCGCTGGCATGAAGTACTTGGCCAACATGAACTACGTCCATCGGGACCTGGCTGCCAGGAACATCCTGGTGAACAGCAACCTGGTGTGCAAAGTGTCCGATTTCGGGCTCTCCAGGGTGCTGGAAGATGACCCTGAAGCCACCTACACCACCAGCGTGAGTGTCACTGTGGCGGGGCGGTGGCAGGGAGGGGTGGCGGGTTGGCCATGGAAGGGTGGCTGGCCAAGGTGAGGGGCTGGTTGGTCGTGTTGGGGTGGTTGAACAAGGTGGGTGATTGTCCATCACAGTTGGCCATGTTGGGGTGGTTGGCCATGGTGGGTGATTGTCCATCACTGTTGGCCATGGTGAGTGATTGTCCATCACAGTTGGCCATGTTGGGGTGGTTGAACAAGGTGAGGTGGTTGGCCACGGTTGGGGTGGTTTTTGGGGGTGCAGGGTTGACCCCAATGTTGCCGTAGGGCGGGAAGATCCCGATCCGTTGGACGGCACCCGAGGCCATCTCCTACCGCAAGTTCACCTCCGCCAGCGACGTCTGGAGCTACGGCATCGTCATGTGGGAGGTGATGTCCTACGGCGAGCGGCCCTACTGGGAGCTCTCCAACCACGAGGTGAGAGCCCACCCTCCATCATCACCAGTGTTCTGGGTTCTGGGAGACATTCAAGGCCAGATGGGACAAGGCTGGGATCAGCCTGGGGTAGTGCACAGCGTCCATGCCCATGGCAGGGGCTGGAATGAGAGCAGCTTTAAGGTCCTTCCAACCCAAACCATCCTGGGATTCTGTGAGTAAGCAGCGTTTCTGGAGGGGACCATCCCTGACCCTCCTCATCCTCCTCCTCCTCCTAGGTGATGAAGGCCATCAACGAGGGTTTCCGCCTGCCGGCGCCGCTGGACTGCCCCTCGGCCATCTACCAGCTGATGATGCAGTGCTGGCAGCAGGAGCGCGGCCGGCGCCCCAAATTCGCCGACATCGTCAGCATCCTGGACAAACTCATCCGCGCCCCCGAGTCCCTCAAGGCCCTGGCGGATTTCGACCCCCGGTGAGTGCTGGGAGCACTGGGATGGGGTGGGGGGCAAGAAGAGGGAGGGGCAGCTGCCCCTGGATCCTTGGAAGTGTCCAAGGCCAGGCTGGATGGGGCTTGGAGCCACCTGGGACAGTGGGAGGTGTCCCTGCCCATGGCAGGGGTGGCACTGGATGGGCTTTAAGGTCCCTCCCAACCCAAACCCTTCTGGGATTCTCTAATTCTTCCACATCTTTGCATCTTCTGTCGTGTTTTTGCATCGTTTTGTTTTCATCTTCGCTTTTTCTGCATCATTTATCGTATTTTGCGTTCTCGTGGTGCTGTTTTGGGTTGGGTTTTGCATCTCTGCACTCTCACGTTGCTTTCGGTGTCTCCATTTCTGCATCATTTTCTGGCACTTCCTCATTTTCACATTTCCACTTTTTGCATCATTTCATTTTCTGCATGATCATTCCATCATCTCATTTTTGCATTTATTTTTTGGCATCTTCCCATTTCTGCATTGTTTTTCCCTCCTTCCATTTTAGCATCATTTTTTTCCATCCTTCCATTTCTGTATCATTTTTTTAACCTTCCACTTTCACATCATTTTTTGCATAATTTCATTTCTGTGCTATTTTTGCATCCTTCCAGTTTTTTGCATTATGTTTTTTACCTTTCCATTTCTGCACAATTTCTCATCTTTCCATTTTCGTGTTATTTTTGCATCTTTTCCACCCTGTGTTCTTTTTCCATCCTTCCCTTTTCACATCTTGATTTTCCACCCTTTCATTCCTGCCCCATTTTTTCACCTCTCCATTCCTGCATCATTTTTTGCATTGTTTCATTTCTGCAATATTTTTGTGTCCTGGCCTTCCTGCATCGTTTTTTGCACCTTCCATTTTCACATTCTTGTTTTACTTCCCTCCATTCCGACACCGTTTTTTGCATCGTTTCCTCTCTGCATCTCTTTCACGCCCTTTTGTTTCCACATCATTTTTCCAGCCTTGCGTTTCTGTGCCGTTTTTTTGCCCTTTTCTGTTTCTGATGATTCCCCCCGTGTCCGCAGGGTGTCCATCCGCCTGCCCAGCACCAGCGGCTCCGAGGGCGTCCCGTTCCGCTCGGTCCCCGAGTGGCTCGAGTCCATCCGGATGCCCCAGTACACCGAGACCTTCATGGCCTCGGGCTACAGCACCATCGAGAAGGTCCTGCAGATGACCAGCGAGTGAGTGCCTGTCCCTGTGCTGTCCCCAGGATGTGTCCCCATGCTGTCCCCATGCTGTCCCCATCCCCTGCCCTCCAGCTCCCGTGGGACAGGGACGTGCTGGGAACGGAAGCCGCGTCCGTGGCCTTGGCGGCCTGAGGGATGGGATAAAATTAGACTGCCCTAGGATGAGCCATGTCCATCCGTCCCTTGGGATGAGCCACATCCATCTGTCTATCCATCCATCCATCCATCCATCCCCCAAGATGAGCCACGTCCAATCCATCCCTCAGGATGATCCATGTCCATCCGTCCCTCGGGATGATCCGTGTCCATCCATCCCTCGGGATGATCCGTGTCCATCCATCCCTTGGGATGATCCGTGTCCATCCATCCCTCGGGATGAGCCGTGTCCATCCATCCCTAGGAATGAGCCGTGTCCATCCATCCCTCGGGATGATCCATGTCCATCCATCCCTTGGGATGACCCATGTCCATCCATCCCTCGGGATGACCCATGTCCATCCATCCCTCGGGATGATCCATGTCCATCCATCCCTCGGGATGATCCATGTCCATCCATCCCTAGGAATGAGCCGTGTCCCTCCGTCCCTCGGGATGAGCAGTGTCCCTCCATCCCTCAGGGTGATCCATGTCCCTCCATCCCTCGGGATGATCCGTGTCCATCCCTCCATCCACCCACCCTCCCTCCCTGCCCCTCGGACGCTGCTCCTGGGGACCCCCCAAACCCAGGCCGTGGCCGTCGCTGGCCCCAGCCCCTCCCAGCCCCGTTCCAGGCTCCCCCAGCCCTGATTCCCGTTCTCCCGTTTTCCCTTTCCCAGGGACATCAAGCGAATCGGGGTGCGGCTGCCGGGCCACCAGAAGCGCATCACCTACAGCCTGCTGGGGCTGCAGGAGCAGGCGGGGGCTGGGGGGGCCCCGGGCTGACCCCACACACCCCAAAACACCTCATGAAGACCCCCCCTCCTCCCTGAGGGGTTTATTTATTATTTCTGTAATTATTAAGGGTTTTTTTATAGTGTTATTGATATTGTCCCTGCTCCTGGGGATGAAACGGGTGCTGCCCCTGCCCTCCCCCCTAAAAAATGGAATTTCAAGCTCGTTTGGAGCTGGGGGAGGGATTTTTCTTCTTATTTTTCCCCCACATTTCAAGAAAAGAAGGGCTCAGTCCCAAAACTGATTTATTTTTGCTTCTTTTCTCCCTATTTATTCCTCTCCCACCGGGTTTTTGGGTGGTTTTGTTCCCCTTTAATGCTGATCTGCCAGTGTTGCCTTGTATTTTTTAACCTAATTTATTCTATTTTTGTATATTTATTGTGAGGAATTAAAAGTTGTGTCAGGTTTGGGAGAGAAAAAACGGGGGAAATTTTTAAAAAACCAAAACTCAGACGCTTTTCTCCCCCCCTTTTTTCATGGATGGGTGGGGATTTTCGTGGGGTTTCGAATAAAAATACGTGCTTTTTGGTTTTCTAGAATATTGTGTTTTCCCACTGGTTCACAGAGACTGAGGGAATTTGGGGGGCAAAAAGAGGGGGGGGTTCCCCTGGATTTTAAGGGCATTGTTTAAGGGAATTTAAATGAATTTAACATGGTTTTAAAAGGGGTTTTAAGGATTTTTAAAGGGTTTTTGGGGGGGGCATTAAGGTGGACTTAAGGAGGCTTAAAGATTTTTTTTAGGCATTTTAAGGGTTTTTAAGAAGTTATCAGGGTCTGTAAGGGGGTTTAGGGGCTTTAAAGGGGTTTTAAGTTATTTTTTAGGGGGGCTTAATGTTTTTTTAAGGGTTTTTATTTTGGGATTTTTAGGGAGGGGTTAAGGGGGTTTTAAAAGTAGGGGGGTTAGGGGTTTTAATGGGATTTTAAAGGGGTTAAAGTGGATTTTTTAAGGGAGTTTAAAGGGGTTAAAGAAGGTTTTTAAAGGGGGTTTAAAATGGGTCAAAGAGGGTTTTTAAGGGGGTTTAATGGGGTTTAAAATGGGTTAAAGAGGGGTTTTTGAGGAGTTTACAGTTTTTAGGGGGTTCTCAGGGATTTTGAGGGGTTTCACACGGCTCCGGGAGTGTTTCCCATCCGGGGCCTCTTTTCCCCAGCGAAACCCAGGAGGAATTTGGCCTTTTCATCCCCCGCCGCTCCCCCGGAGCCAAAGCCCGGCCGCGCCGGCTGCCCGGAGCCTGCAAATGACTGGGTAGGAAAACGCCGGAAAAAGGGGTTTGACATCTTTTTCTGCCCCAAACCACAATGAGGGACGGCTGGGAGGTGAGGGCGGACCAGCATCGTGCTGCGACAGCCGCGGTTTTGGGGGGGTTTCACCCCGTTTCGGGGGCGTTTTTGCTCTGCGGGTGTCGCGAGTTTCTCGGTGTCAGCCCCGGCGCCGGCCTCGATCGCGGCTCAAAGTCCAGCGGGCCCGGGAGGAGCCGGATCGGGGGGGACAGCCCGGGCTGGGGCTCCGGGCTCCGGGCTCCGGGCAGCGCCTCTCGCCCCTGAGCCGAGGGAGGAGCCGGATCGGGGGGGACAGCCCGGGCTGGGGCTCCGGGCTCCGGGCTCCGGGCAGCGCCTCTCGCCCCTGAGCCGAGGCAGGAGCCGGATCGGGGGGGACAGCCCGGGCTGGGGCTCCGGGCTCCGGGCAGCGCCTCTCGCCCCTGAGCCGAGGCAGGAGCCGGACACGAAACCCACGGCGCTGGGGAAGCCGTGGGGAAACTGAGGCACGGCGACGGCGACACTTTTGGGGTGCCGGGCAGGGCTGGGGGTGTCACCCGTGGGTGCCGCCCGCTGATCGCCCACTCCCCCCAAGCGATGTGGGGGCTGCGGACCCCTCGCCCCCCTCGCTCCTCCCGTGGGTGCCGCAGCCCAGCCCCGCTCCCAGCGCCCCTCCCGGAGCCCAGCCCAGCTCCTGCCCCACTTTTGGGGTGTCTCCCTGGCGCTGACCCCGCTTCACCCGTCCTGCGCCGGGCCCGGGCATGCCCGCCCTGCCCAACCTGCCCCGCCGCGCCTAATTAACCCCCCGGGCTTAATTACGGCTTCGTTAGCGCCCGATGCGCCGCCCAAACCCGCTGCGCCCCAGCCCGGGGGTCACCAAAGGGCTGGGAGGGCTCAGCCCCCCACTCCCCCCGGATTTCGGGGTCACTAAACACCCACCCCACATTATTAATTGCAGTAATTAAAATAAGGATGATAATTATGTGCTGATAATTTTAGGAGGGGGGTAGAGGGGGTGTCGCAGACTCTGGGGCACTTCAGTGCATGTCCTGGGGCAGTTTTGGGGTGATTTGGGCGGTTTTAAGCGTTGCTGTTGGGTTTGGGAGGGGGCAAACCCCGCAAAAGAAACGGGCGGGGCTGGAGGAGGAGGAGGAGGAGGAGGAAGCATTGATGGGTTGATGCATTTAATGCACGACACGCTCTGCCGGAGAACCGGCGCCCCCAGCCCAGACCCCCCACGCCACCTGGGGGGTCAGGACTCCCCCTCTTTCCAAGGGGGACACCCCGGGGGAGGGTCCCCTGTGGTCCCAAAACCTCATCACTTGGGGTTGGCGAGGTCCTCGATGCCTCTCCGCAGCTGGAAGGGGACAGAGGAGGTGGGACAGGGGCTTTCCTCCACCTTCCCTTCTCCTTTTCCCCCTTTCTTCCCCCTCCTTTCTTCCCCCTCCTTTCTTCTTCCCTTTTTCCCCCCCCCGTTTTTCCCCCTCACCTCCTCCCTGCTCACGGCTCCCACCAGCTCCCCAGAGCGGGTGACAAAGACTCGCTGCAGCTTCAGCAGCTGGAAGAGGTGATAGGCCTGGGAAAGGGACAGCAGGGACACGTGGGGACAAAGCCACCCTCGCCGTGTCCCCTCAGTGTGACACTGGGGGGGCTCCCCAGGACAAGTTTCCCGCCCCCCAAACCTGGTGCAGGGAGGTCCACGGGGAGAACTGGAGCATGATGGGCTCGATGGCACAGTCGTCCCCGAGTGTCCCCACGGTGGCCAGCTTGGGGAAGGTGACATGTTAATTTTGGGGTGGAAAAGCAGCTTTTTGGCTTTTCCAAAAAGCCAAAACCGTTTACCTTCTCCCCCTGGGGGGCCTGGGGGTGCTCGTGGCTCTGGAGGAAGGTGACCAGCTGGGTCCTGCTGACGGTGCCCACCAGCGTGGGGGACCCTGCAGAGTGGGGACAGTATGGGGACAGTATGGGAGTACCAGGGGGACACCAAGGGGACAGTGTGGGAATAACAGGGGGAGGTACTGGGGACACCAAGGGGACATCCCTTAGGGACAGTAGGGTGATGGTACGAGGACAGTATGGTGTCAGTTTGGGAATATCAAGGGGACACCCCCCAGTGACCCCATGGGGACAGAATGGGAATATCGAGGGAACAGCAGGGGGACACCAAAGGGGATGGGGACAGCACTGATACAGTACAGGGACACCATGGGAATGGGATGGGAATACTGAGGTGGCACCATGGCAATATCCAGGGGACAACATGTGGACACCAATGGGAACAGGACACCCTGGGAATATCAGGGGACACCACAGGGGCACCCCATAGGGACAGCATGGGCATGGGATGGAGATAGCGTGGGAGTATCAACTGTGGGGACACCACGGGGACAGCATGAGGAGACACAGAAGGGCCACCACAGGGTCAGGGACTCACTGGCCATCCCCCATGGTGACAGTGACCCCCCAGGTCCCACATCCCACCTGTGCTCTCCACCACGGGGTACTCGGTGTCGGCAGAGGCGTCCAAGGCCACCAGCACCTCCTGGAAACCGTCCCCCTTGCCCAAGGCCACCACCCGGCGCTCCATGAACTCCTCCACCGCCACTCGGTAGGAGCTGGTGAGCACAAACCCCCCAAATTCCCATCATTTCCTGGAGAATCCCCCCAAACCGTGGGGTTTTGGAGCGGGGCCTTACGCGATGTGCCGGCTGCGGATGGGGGGCAGGTAGGGCAGCTTCTTGACGATGATGCCGGCGTCGTAGAAGGACGGTTGGTTCTTCTGGGTGATGGCGTTGGCCACCAGCACGGCCAGCACGGTGGGCAGGACGTGGCCCAGGTGCCCGGTGGCCTCGCACACCAGCAGGGCCGTGGACACCGCGTGGGTCACTGAGCCCGAGAACGCGGCCGCACCTGGGGAGGCAGCGGGGGCTCAGGGGATGGGGATGGGTGTCCCCCCACCCACGGGTGTCTCCCTGCCCGTGGGGGTGTCCCCCACCCCCAGACTCACCGGCCAGGGCGTAGCCAGCAGGAATAATGGGCCGCAGGGGTCCTTCTGAATGCAGCCCCCGTGGGAAGAGCAGGGCCACCACCTCCCCCAGCAGGCGCCCGATGGCCGCTCCTAAAATTGGGGGAGGAGGGGAGATCCCAGGAGCACCCCAAAAACGGTGGAGGCAGAGGTGACCACCCTCCTGCAGCCCTCCCAGAGCTGGATGGACCCCCTGTACCCCCTAGACTGGATGGACTCCCCTCCAGGGCTGGATACAGCCCCAGTACCCCCACTCCAAGGGCTGAATGAACCCCCTGCACCCCTCCCCAGGGCTGGCTGTCCCCCCATGTCCCCTCCATGTCCCCCAAGCCCCCGACTCACCGTAGATGAAGATGGGCATGAAGTACCCGGCTGGCAGGGGCAGGGTGGTGGCCAGGATCAGCATCCAGAACTGGGGGAGTCAGTGGACACAGGGAGGGTCACCCCACAGGACACCGTGTTGGGGGGCCCACCAAAGACTGGGGGGGCCGTGGTTACCTTCATGAGCAGGAAGAAGGTCAAGGTGCCATAGATGGTGGCAGAGGGATGGTCCCACTCCTGCCAGAGCTCCCCAGGCTTGGCCACCCCCGAGGTGTTGGAGGCCAGCGAGCCCCACGTGCGGTTGTCAAAGAGGGAGATGAGATATTCCTTCATGGTGAGCTGGACAGAGGGACAAATGGACACTCTGAGCCCCCCCGGGAGGTTTTGGGGTCCCCAGGGAGCCCCACGTGTCCCCACTCACCCTGGAGGCCATGAACTGCCCCAGGCCGGGCGGGAAGGTGATGGAGGCGAGGAGCAGCACCACCAGCACCGTGTACACGGGTTTGCTGCAGGGGGGACACAGGGGGCTGGGGACACGCATGGGGACGGACAGATCGATGGACAGGGGGACCCAGGGACAGCCGGGGTGCATGGGGTTAATGGGCAGGGTGCACAGGGGGGACATCAGGACACTCAGGGTGGGTGGGGGGGAATACAGGGACACCTGGGGTGCAGGGAGGGGACACAGGGACACTCAGGGTGCATGGGGTGGATGTGGAGGGTGTGGATATGTGGATACATGGATGGCCAGAGTGCACAGGGTGGACATACGGACACTCAGAGTGGATGGGCAGGGTGCAGGGAGGGGACACATGGACACCCAGGGTGGATGGGGTGGGCAGGCAGGGTGCAGGGATGGACACATGGACACCCAGGGTGGATGGGGTGGGCAGGCAGGGTGCAGGGAGGGGACACAGGGACACCCAGGGTGGATGGGGTGGGCAGGCAGGGTGCAGGGAGGGGACACATGGACACCCAGGGTGGATGGGGTGGGCAGGCAGGGTGCAGGGGATGGACACATGGACACCCAGGGTACTTTGGGGGAGGCACACAGGGACACCCAGGGTGTATGGGAAGGACACAGGGACACACGGACAGAGGGTGCAGGGTGCAGACAGACGGATGGACGGATGCCCAGTACGGACTCGGTGGCCAAGAGCTTGGCTGTCAGCCAGTTCTTCTTGACGGCCACCATTATCCAGCGCTGGCAGAAGAGATAAGCACAGGCCACGATGCCACAGATGATCCTGTGAGGAGAGGGCAGGTAGGGCACAGGCAGGGCACAGGCAGAGCACAGACAGCACCCCAAAACCGGACACCCGTACCCCAAAATCAGAAAGAAGAAGGTCTCCAGGAGGTCAAAGGGAAAATCAATCTTGAGGTCGCTCTTAAAAACAGCAGCGATGGTTTCTGGGAGGGGGGAGAGGAATGAGGGTGCGGGTTTGGGGGTGAGCACCCTAAAAATGCCACGGGGGGAGAGTAAAGGGGGAGAGGGGCCCGTCCTGCCCGCCCTGCCTTGCCTTGCTCGCTGTTGAACACGGCCAGGAGCCGGAACATGAAGGCGCCGCAGGTGGCACCAAAAAAGCCGCGCCAGTAATCCCGCACGGCAAAGTGGGGGGACATCACCTCGATGCTGAAAAGCACCCCTGGAAAAACGGGGAAAGGGATCAGGGCGAGGCTTAGGGGGGCCCAGGGTGGGATTAGGGGGGTCCTCACCGCTGATGGGCGCCCCGAAGACTGTGGCCACCCCGACGGCTTGAGCTGCCACCAGCATCTCGTGCTGCTTGAACTTGTTCTGCGGGGTGGGGGGGAGGGTTTAGGCACAACCCCGACTTTTTGAGGGTAAAATAAAATCCCTCATTCACTTTTCAGGCGGTGGCACCCCCACCTCATACTCCCTCGTGACCGTGGTCCTCATCTTCCCCAGATACGCTGCGGCCATGGCAGAGAGGTGGACATAGGGACCCTGGGGGGGGACAGGGCTGAGCATCCCCCCCACGTCAGCAGCAGCTGAAACCGCCGGGGATTTTGGGATTCAGAAGGGGATCCCTCACCACTTTCCCAAGGAAAAGGGTGCTGCCGCACACCAGAGTGCAGGTCAGCCCCACCACCTTGGCTCCGAAGTTCTGGATGGCCAGGTAGTCCTCCAGCACCACGCCCATCAGGATGGTCTTCAGCTCCGGGATGCCGGAGCCTGGAGCCGGGGCCGGGGGAGGATCCAAATTTTAGGGGTCCCCCATTACCGAGGGGCCATTTTAGGGAGCCAGGGAGGTCGGGGTGCAGCTGGCTCACCTCCGGAGTGCGGGGTGATGCTCTGGGAGAAGCCGGTGGAGAAGGTGGCCAGTGCCATGGGGTACAGGGTCCACGAGAGGTACTTGAGCACCCCGATGTCCCCGATCTCTCGGTACAGCCACATGTGGGCTGCAGGAGAGGTGTCGGGAGGGGAGATGCACCCCCTGAAAGACCCCCCCATATCCTCGGGGAGCCCCCAAACGCCGGTGGAGCCCCCGGGGTGCCCCGTTTACCCGCGTAGAGCCTGGCGACGATGATGTCCATGGTGAAGCTGATGGTGGCCATGAGGACCCCCAGGATGAAGAGGAAGTACCAATCCTCCCCGACGCGGAACAGCTGCCGCTTCACCCACTCCAAGCACCCTGCGAGGGGGGAAACAAGGTGCTGACCCCCCAAAAACCCCCACCCCCAGGATCCCCCTTTTTGGGTGGGGGTCTCACCTCGGACCCTTCTCCGGGCGGTGGGGCAGGGTCTCCAGCTGTGCTCCGACACCAGCACCCTCTCCTCCTCCTCCTCCTCCGCTTCCTTCTCCCCCCGCAGCCCCCCGGCGACGGGGCGCTCCATCCCGCGGACTTTTTTGGGGACTGCCCCCCCTTTTTCGCAGCACCCCCTCACCCGTCCTCCCGCCTCGGCCTCCGCTGCCAGACTGAGTTTGCAAACGAGCTCATTAAAAACGACCTTGACGAATCCGACGGACCCGCTCGGGCCGGAGCGAGCCGGGTTTCCCCCTCCCTCCACCACCCCCGAGCTCCCAATCCCAACGTACATCCCGCGGCGGGGAGGATTTAATAAGTATTTTAATTAATTATCATGATTATTTCTTAATAATAGGCATCACATTCCATGGCGTTGAGCGGAGTGGGGGGGACGGAGAGGGGAAAAATTTCCACCGTCTCCGGCGCAAGACCTAAATTTAGCCGGTTTTACGAGAGGTCTGGCAGGCGGCCGGGAGCCTTAACGAGGCTTTAAAAAGCTCGTCAAGTCGAAATATCCCGAAATAACCGAGCCGGCGTCGCCTTCGCCGGGAGGAGAACGAGGAAGGGGGTTCCGCTCTTCGCCCCGGCGGGAGCTGGGGGTCGCAGGTGGGGGGCAAGCGGTGGGTGAAGGTGAAATCCTCGCCCGCCGGCACCATGGAGCTTTTCGGGAGCTTTGTCCGGCCCCACGGCGAGACCTTGGGGTTCCCAGGTGAGTTTGGGGGGCACCCAGGAGGTACTTGGGGGGCGATTCTCAGCAAGCCGCGGCTGTGACCCCCCCAAACGCTGTCCGGCAGCTCGCCCCGGTAACACGGGCGTGGTGAAGACCCTGGGGAACACCTATCAGTTCACGGTGGACGTCAGCGACTTCGCGCCCGAGGACATCATCGTCACCACCTCCAACAACCAGATCGAGGTGCACGCCGAGAAGGTGGGTGCTCCCTCCCTGCCCTGCTCACCCCCAAAGCGGGGGACCCCAAAATCCTCACCCGGGGACGCGGGGACCACCCAGCTCCCACCCAATTCCCGAACAGCCGGGGCCACAACCCCAGCGGGGTTTAATTCATCATTAATTCATGGTGATCGGTCCCCATTCCGCTTACACCCCAAAATCGCCCCTTTTCACCCATTTTTTCTCCCCAGCTGGCTACAGATGGCACCGTCATGAACACCTTCACCCATAAGTGCCAGCTGCCCGAAGACGTGGACCCCACGTCCGTGTCATCCTCGCTGGGGGACAACGGGATGTTGACGATCCGGGCTCAGCGCCGGCCGGCCAAGCACTCCGAGCACGTCCAGCAAACCTTCCGGACTGAGATCAAGATCTGAGGGGTCGGGGGGCTCCCTCCCCCCCTCTCCTTTCCCTCCCTCGCTAACGAAATGGGTGATTTGGGAAGGAGGTGGGATGTGGGGTAGGGAACGGGAACGCTCCCTCCACCGTGGGGTCAGACCTGTGCTGAATGCATCCCGTCACTCACCGGAGAAACTCCGGAGGGGAGTCCCAGCTCCAGCAATTTTTAGCTGGCGCGTGTTGAGGGGGAAGATCTGGAGTGCCAAGAGTCCCGCCGGGAGCCAGGTTCCCTTCCCAACCCTCTGCCAGAGCTTGTCTTTGTATATAGAGCTTGGGATAAATTATTGAGAACGTCTGGCTGCCGCCTTCTCCGTTTTTTGATGTTTCCTTGATGCTTTGCCCTCAAAAAGGGGTGTGGGTTCAGAGCCGAGGGGTGCCTGGGTGAGGGGTATTCCGCCATCCCGACACAAACCCGGACCAGGAGCCGCTCGGGCGCCCGCTGCCCTGTTTATTTCCAGCCCGGGGTGACTCATTTCTTCCCCGAAGCTCTATTTCTGAGCCATTCCCTCAGCTGTTCGGCTGCCGACCCACCTGGAAGGGCACCAAACCCTCCTCCTCCCCTCGCCCACCCTCACCCACCACCCTGGGGATGCCCCAAGGGCGGCACGGGCCGGGACGGCGGCCCCAAAACCAAGCGCTTCTTTTTTGGGGCGAGGACCCAAAACCTCCCGCAAGGAAGGGCCTGGCTCGGTGTCGCCGTGTGTGCACCATCAACACCGAGGCGCCTGCTCGGGGCCAGCGCCTGTTTATGGCTACACACAGCGCCCGGCTCGTGTTGCGGCTCCCGCCCCGGGGCAGCCCGATCCCGCCCGGCCCCGACCCGCTCGTCACTGGCATGAACACACCTGGCAGCGTCCCGGGCACGGCTGCTCTGGCTGGCACTCAGGGCACTCCCCGCTGCAAGAAAAAAAGGGTTAAAGGTGGTGAATAAAGGTGCTAGCGGCAGCAAAGGCTCGGGGAGCTCGGGGCGATGCGCTGCCCTCGGGCCCGCCGTGGGACGCGGCTGCTCCGTCCCCAAACGCCACCCGGCAGCCACCGCCGGTCACCGGTTGCCATCTAGTGGCCCTCGCCCAGGGAGATGCAGGGAAGGGAGGAGGAAAATGGGGAAAAGCCGCCCTATTTCTGCCCAAACCGCTTCTGGACAGGGGAGATGTGGAGGGGGAGAAGGGCGGCCCAGCCCAGCCCCAAACGCGCCCCACAGCAGCTCGTTTGTGGCAGGAAAGCTGGGGAAAAAAACGGGGTTTTGGGACGTGTTTAAACTCTTTATCAACGATCTGGACAAGGGGATCGAGGGCATCTTTGTAGCCGGATACAAAAACTTTTCCACTTATTTATACGTTTTCGGCAAACCAATGAATGTTCGTTGGTTCTAAGTCACACAATCCTCTTTAGCACTCAGCATTCTGTCCTCTATTGGTCATTGATTTCTGTATTATACTGATTTCTTTTATCATCTTCTTCTCAGACAGGGAATCTCCAGCTTTCCACACCTTAATCTCCTCTGTATTTTCTGGTTACTCCAACGTCCTTGAAGGGCCATAAACTTCAGATCCCACATATCCAATCTTCGAATGGCTTTGGCTTTATTGAACCTTGTCAGGTTAGTTTAAACAAACTTAAGGTTTTGGTGATTTAATGATCTGAGTAAAAAGAGTCTGCGGAGAAACTTAACTAGTACTGGCCAAAAGTCGGTGCTGCTTACAATTACTTAAAACAACTACTTAAAAACTCGTTAGGGAAGTTATATTATTACCAACAACCAGGAACCTTCTCCCTGACAGAAGGGTGGAGCCAAGGGAACAAGTGACAGAAAAAGAGGAACGGCATCAAGTTGTGTCAAGAGAGGTTCATGTCAGATATGGGGAAAATCCCTTCATGGAGTGGGTGCTCAGGCACAGGCACAGCGGCGGAATCACCACCTCGGGGGTGTTTCAATAGGGGTGATGTGGCTACCTGGGACACAGTTAGCGGTGAACACGGCGGTGGCACAGGGACCTTCGCCCCTCTCAGCTCCTCTCGGTCTCTCCTGCCCCTCATGGCTCCCCTCAGTCCCTCATGGATCCCCTCAGTCCCTCACGGCTCCTCACGGCTCCCCTCAGTCCCTCATGGCCCCTCACGGCTCCCCTCAGCCCCTCATGGATCCCCTCAGTCCCTCACGGCTCCTCACGGCTCCTCACGGCTCCCCTCAGCCCCTCATGGCCCCTCATGGCTCTCCTCGGCCCCTCATGGCTCTCCTCAGTCCCTCATGGCTCCTCATGTCCCCTCACAGCTCCCCTCAGTCCCTCACGGCCCCTCACTCCCTCAGCACCGCCCCCCCGTCATGGCGGGGCCCCTGAGGCGGAAAGGGCCGGGAAGGGCCGGGAAGGGGCGGGAAGGGGCGGGAAGGGCGGGAAGGGGCGGGAAGGGCGGGAAGGCGGGCGCGCCCCGCCGGGCATGCGCAGTGCCGCTGACGCCGCTGGGCGGGCCGGGGCGACGCCGCTTCCGCCCGGCGCCAAGATGGCGGCGCCCTTTGTCTGCTCGGTGTCACGGTGAGGGCCGCGGGCCGCGGGTGAGGCCCCGCCGGGCCCGGCATGGCAGGTGCGGCGTGGGGGCCCCGGGAGAGCGCTGGGGAGGGGCTGGGGAGGGGGCTGAGTGGGGCACGGGCGCTGGGAAGGGAGGGGGTTGCCTCCCGGCTCCCTGACGGTGGGGTAACGGAGCCGGTTTGGGGGTCACCCCGGTGCGCGGCCCCGGTTCTCTGAGGGAAGGCTGCGGGGAGGGCGGTCCTGCTGGTGGGCCCTGGGAAACGGGGAGCTGCCGGCTGTCGTGAGGGGAACGGGGGTTTATCGCGATAGGAACGGGGGGCTGCTAGATATCGTCAGGGTTTGGTGGCCGCTGTGAGGGGAGTGGGGGCTCCCGGGTTTTGTGAGGGGAATGAGGGTTGGTGGCTCCCTAGGGAGCGTGGGGGGCTGTCGTGAGGGGAGCGGGGCTGCTGGATGTCGTGAGGGGAGCGCGTGGTTGTCGTGAGAGGAGCGAGCGGCTGTCGTGAGGGCGGTGGGGGCTGCACCCCCTCCCCAGGGTGTCCCTGTCCGCTGTGTGACCCTTCCCAGCCGAGAGGGGACTGGGGGCGAGGCCCTGAACGGAGCCCCGTGTCCCCGTGTCCCCCGGGCGTGGGACATTCCCGTTCCCTCGGGCCACCGAAGGATCTTCCCGAGGGGTCACAGCCCCGAGCCAGCGCCAGGCACATCCCCGCACCTCAGGAACGGGGAAAACCGCAGGGAAAATGGGATTTTCCCGTGTTCTGGCGAGGTGGCAGCCCCTCCTGGCTGCCCGTGCCCTCTGCGGGTGACACATTTCCCGGACCGGCCGCGTTTCCTTAGGTTCATTTCTGCATCCGAGGCTTCTCCCGGGATTCCAGCCCTCAGGCAGCATTCCAAAGGGTGTTTTTCCCCGAGGAAAGGGTTTGCCATCCCTGGGCACTGCAGACACAGGAGGGGTTTCAGGGCAGATGCCAGGCTCAGGTGATGTCTCGGTGACCAGAGCAGCACCAGCACTTCCCTAAGCCTGAAATTCAAATAACCAAGGGGCCTTCAGGGTGTGTGTTCCCTGTGGGGCATCCAGGATGTCCTTCTCCTCGTGTCTTTCTCATTTTATTTCTCTTTCACCACGTTTTTGCTCTTTGTGATCATTTCCCCTCTCCCAGCTCCCCTCCCGCTCCCGCTCACAAGCTCCACAGCCCTTCCCAATTATGATAGGGAGCTGCTCTGCTCAGATCAGCTCTAAACTCCATTTTTTTCCTGGGAAACGTTGCAGGATCCGCTCCTGGAAATGAGGACAGAGCCCTCTGGGCAGAGGCAGCGAGGGTTGGGGCCGCGTTGTTCCCCGAGCTGAGGCGCGAGGCGGGAGCTGACGGTGGGTAGGAAACAAACCAAACCCCCTCTTCCCTTTCTCCTCCCCAGGATGGGTGGCTGGCTGGTGGCAGCCTCGAAAGGCGATGTCTGAATCCCTGTTTCTTTCCAGTTTGGGGAGGTTTGGGGGTTTTTAATAGGAAGATGTTGATGTGGCAGGGAAGGGGAGAGGTAATGTCGCTGATTAGCGAGAGCGCCTGGCAGAGCTGGCGTGGGAAGCTCCCTGGGGCTGCAGCTGCTGTATTTATCTGTGTGGTGGGCGTGGGTGGGCTCATAATGAACTTTTCTGTGATTAATTGGATAATGAGGGACTCAGCAGCCTCATCAGGGAGAGGTCGGGAGGGGAATCGTCTCCTCCCAGGGGCAGTCAGAGGGTGCCAGGTCCTGCGTCGGTGATTTTGCACCTCGGAGCCTTCAGCACCCAGGACTGGAGGTTTAGAATGGAGTTTTTCATCCCGTTTTTCTCAGGATGGCTGCGTAGAGACTGACCTGAACACCTGGAAAGAGGAAATCTCTGGAGGAGAGACACAGCCCTCAGGCCCTCGATCCTCTGGATATCTCTGCTCCTCACAGCACAGGGGTGAGCTCAGGCACCACTCCTGGGGGTTGGGTCTGGGTGTTTGGGATTGCTAAACTTCAGAGTCAGGGGTTTTAGTGGGTCAAGGTGTCAGTTGCTGCTGGGTTTGGGTGTGGAGAGCTCATCCAGGCCTCTCCCTGCTGCGCTTCCAAGGGAGCTGGAACGTGATGTTATGGAGGGGACTGCAGAAAATAGGAAGTTTTCTGGGGAGGACTTGAGTTTCCTGGATTTTTACTTCCTTCTCAAAGCTAGGGAGCAAAGCTGAGACAAGTCCAATCCTGGAACGTTAAAAATCATCATTCAGATGCAAAGTGCCTCCCACAAATTCCCCAAAATAACCTTTTTAGAGCATCAAACTGTCATAATTCCTCAGGTCCTACTGTGCAGAGCTCTCCGAGCACGGAACACAGCCTTGTTTATCCTGCTGGGAAAACGCTCCCCCTTTTCTCCTTTGCAAACCTCCCAGGACCATGCTATGCAGTGTTTTGACCCAAATACTGTTTTTCCTGGCTGTCAGGGATGTATTTTGGGATGAGCAGGGGGAAAGCCAGGGCAGGGAGTTGGAGCTTCCTCTGTCCGTGCTGCCAGAGAGGTCCTGGCCTCTCATCCACGCTGGGAATGGCTGTGGAAGCTGAATGAGCCCTTGGGAGGAAGATCCTTCCCCAAGTGCTGCTGGCACCCGCAGCTGACAGGAGGAGGCTCCCTCTGACCACTGCTCACTGCAAGGGACAGGAGCTGGAAGTGCCTGGTGCTGTGGATCCAAGCCTCTCGCCATTTCCTGACTGGAAGCTCCTGATTTAAGAGGTGGTGAAGTGGAAAAACAACTTCCATGGGCTGGAAGCTTTCAGAGACAGCGAGCGTGGAATCCAGGAGTGTTTCCCCAGCCGTAACCTTCCTGCTGCAGCATCCAGAGCTTTAGGGACTTCCTGCCTGAACAATGACTGGATAGTTTCCTTTCCTGTTTCCTTTCTCCTCCCTCCTTGCCAATCCTTGGAACAATCCCTTCAGCACGGGAATCATTGTTGGAAGACAAAGCCAAGTGAAAACCCTTCATTCACCCTACGGGTGCAGCTCAGGAGAAAATTCACAGTGTGGCACTTTGCTGACAAGGACCTGCTGGAAAATTGGGGTTTTGCCATGTTTCCAGCAATTTGCAGCATTCCTCAGGCAGAGCTGTGTTCCAGGCGTGGGGAACTCCCTCCAAACACATCATAAAATATAAAAATTCCTCGGTACCGTGACACGAGCAGCTGGAAGGGGCAGGAGCTGGAAGGTTTGGATGAGCACTTCCATGCTGTGGAGCTGTGATGCGGAGGAGGGACGATGGCACTTGTGTCTGCAGAGGTGACAAGGCTCCTGCTCGCTGCTGGGCCAGCTGAGGAGCTGCAGCTGCATTCTGAGTGCTACCAGGGTGGCTAAAAACCATCGTGGCTGTTCCATCAACTCCTTCCAGCCCCGTGCTGGAGTCACGGCTGTTCTAGGAGAGGGTTTGCAGTTGGATTTAGCCAGAGAGGAGCTGAAATTCACCTTTTTGGGCCATTTTTTTAACCAGGAAGGCAATCAGGTCGTGTTTCATGATCTCTCCTTCTCCCCAACCCCTTCAGTGGTTCCCCCACCGTGCTCACCCCCCACCCCGGGGCTTTTCCCTCCCCACAGCCATGGATTTCCCGCAGCACAGCCAGCAGGTGCTGGAGCAGCTGAACCAGCAGCGGCAGCTGGGGCTGCTCTGCGACTGCACCTTCGTGGTGGATGGCATCGACTTCAAGGCCCACAAGGCCGTGCTGGCCGCCTGCAGCGACTACTTCCGCATGCTCTTCGTGGACCAGAAGGACGTGGTGCACCTGGACATCAGCAACGCTGCAGGTAGGCCTGGGATTCCCATCCAGGATCCCTCCCCGCTCCTTAAACAGCACGGTTCGGTGCCCAGGCTTTGAGGGAGGCTCTTCAGCTTGTTGTTTTGAGCCTTTCACAATGGAAGAGTGAGGGGTGAGGGCTCATTTCTGGTTGTGTCCCCTCCCCTGCAGGCCTGGGCCAGGTTCTGGAGTTCATGTACACGGCTAAGCTGAGCCTGAGCCCCGACAACGTGGAGGACGTGCTGGCTGTGGCGGGTTTCCTGCAGATGCAGGAGATTGTCAGCGCTTGCAACGCACTCAAATCCCTCTCTGTGCCCCCAGAAAATCCCCCTGGGGTGAACCAGCAGCCCCCTGATACTGGTAGGTACCCTCCTGGCTTCCCCTCACCCAGGCAAAGTCAAGATTTACCTACTTACCTTTCATCCAGTCCAAAATTTATCCACTTATGCTCCTTGGCCACCCTCCAAACTCAGTTCCTGGGTACATCTGGTGCGCCTGGATGGGGTTTGATCCTCTTGGGCAGCACCAGCAGTTGAAAAATCGCTGCTTCCGTGAATTTTGTGGGGTTTGGGGGATCCTCCTGGCAGCAGCAGCTGGATGGCTTTGCCTGTTCCCTGGCAGGGGCTGACAAGGTGACGGCCGATGACAAGACATCGGTGGCAGAGGCTCTGGGGGAGCCTGGCAAAGCCACAGCAGCTGCTCCCGACGCCGAGGGCGAGGAGGAGAAGCCGGAGGCCACGGCACAGCCCGAGGCACCTGCAGAGCAGCCCGCTGGCCAGGAAGGTGAGCCAGCCAGGGGTGACAGCCCGGATCCTGCTGTCACCCCCAGCACACCCTGTCCTGACGCCCCAGTGCTCACAGGGACAGGCGCTGCCATCCAGGAGGATCCCAAGGCTGACATTCCCAGGCTCCCATCGGAGGGCAGCGGCAGCCCCACGGCCGGGACAGGAGGTGTGTTGGTGAGCAGGGCTGGGACAAAGCTGGGCAGAGCTTGGTCCCTCGTTTTCTGTGGGGTTAATTGTGTGAGTGTGATTTTGTGAGGCACGGATCCTCTGGGAGCAGTTTTCATGGAGCACCATGAGGAGAGTTGGGAATTGCTCCTCTGCCTGCACAGGCTTTGGGAATTTAGGGTTAATCACCTGCAAATTCAGACTGATTCCAGGCAAAGGTGATGATGGATGGGCTTTCACTTCCCTTCCAACTCAGATGTTTCTGTGATTTCCCTCAGGATGGGGGACACCTGATCCCAGTCTCCTTAGACTAGGAAATACAGGTGGATTTTGTGCCTCTGCTGCTGCTCCCAAAATTGAGCATCCCCATTTTCTACCGTCCTGCAGAGATGAAGCAAGAAACGAAGGAGGAAGAGGGGGAGATGATAGTGGAGGAGGAAGATGAGGGTAAAATCCCCGAGGAGGAGCCTGCCCAGCTGGAAAATGGGGATAATGCTGAGGATAACGAGTCGGGAAGCACAGATTCCGGGCAGGAAAACTCGGGGGAGCCGCGCCTGCTGCGCTCCGGCACCTACAGCGACCGCACCGAGTCCAAGGCCTACGGCTCCGTCACACACAAGTGCGAGGTGAGGCCAGCTGGGCTCCTGGGCAGCACCTCCAGGTGCCACCAGGTGCCTCTGGGACAGCAGGGTGACAGTGCCTGTCCCTCCATCCCTAGGACTGTGGGAAGGAGTTCACCCACACTGGGAATTTCAAGCGGCACATCCGTATCCACACTGGAGAGAAGCCCTTCTCCTGCAGGGAGTGCAGCAAGGCCTTCTCTGACCCAGCTGCCTGCAAGGCCCACGAGAAGACGCACAGGTACGGGGTGGAGCCAGGGAAAGATGCCTGGAAAACATGGGATTTGCTGGGAATGGCCAAATCCTTTGGAAGTTCATTGGTGTACTGGGGTATCTGGGAGGAGATTTGTGTTTCTGCCCCTGTCATAGAGTCACAGAATACTCCTGAGTTCTCCTGCAGGGAGTGCAGCAAGGCCTTCTCTGACCCAGCTGCCTGCAAGGCCCACGAGAAGACGCACAGGTACGGGGTGGAGCCAGGGAAAGATGCCTGGAAAACATGGGATTTGCTGGGAATGGCCAAATCCTTTGGCATTGGTGTACTGGGGTATCTGGGAGGAGATTTGTGTTTCTGCCCCTGTCATAGAGTCACAGAATACTCCTGAGTTGGAAGGGACCCACAAAGATTGAGTCCAGCTCCTGGCCCTGCACAGACACCATCAGAATCCCATCCCGTGTCTGAGAGCATTGTCCAAAGTGTCCTTCCCTTTTGTCTTGTCCCATGGACTGCCCATCCCTGGAAGCGTTCAGGGTTGGACAGGGCTTGGAGCAGCCTGCTCTAGGGGCAGGTGGGGTCTGGTGGGACAGGACGAGCTTGAAGGTCCCTCCCAACCCAAGCCATCCCGTGGCTGCTGTGGGTCTGGCTGGGGGAGTGACACTGCCACCCCGGCGCTGGTTGTGACACTGTGACACTGCCACCCCTGCGCTGGCTGTGACACTGCCACCCCGGCGCTGGCTGTGACACTGTGACACTGCCACCTCGGCGCTGGCTGTGACACTGCCACCCCGGTGCTGGCTGTGACACTGTGACACTGCCACCTCGGCGCTGGCTGTGACACTGTGACCCTGCCACCCCTGCGCTGGCTGTGACACTGTGACACTGCCACCCCGGCGCTGGCTGTGACACTGCCACCCCGGTGCTGGCTGTGACACTGTGACACTGCCACCCCGGCGCTGGCTGTGACACTGCCACCCCGGCGCTGGCTGTGACACTGTGACACTGCCACCTCGGCGCTGGTTGTGACACTGTGACACTGCCACCCCTGCGCTGGCTGTGACACTGCCACCCCGGTGCTGGCTGTGACACTGTGACACTGCCACCTCGGCGCTGGCTGTGACACTGCCACCCCGGCGCTGGCTGTGACACTGTGACACTGCCACCCCGGCGCTGGCTGTGACACTGTGACACTGCCACCCCTGCGCTGGCTGTGACACTGTGACACTGCCACCCCGGCGCTGGCTGTGACACTGCCACCCTGTCCCAGCCCGCTGAAGCCGTACGGCTGCGAGGAGTGCGGCAAGAGCTACCGGCTCATCAGCCTGCTGAACCTGCACAAGAAGCGGCACACGGGCGAGGCCCGCTACCGCTGCGAGGACTGCGGCAAGCTCTTCACCACCTCGGGCAACCTGAAGCGGCACCAGCTGGTGCACAGCGGGGAGAAGCCCTACCAGTGCGACTACTGCGGGCGCTCCTTCTCCGACCCCACCTCCAAGATGCGCCACCTGGAGACGCACGACACCGACAAGGAGCACAAGTGTCCCCACTGCGACAAGAAGTTCAACCAGGTGCGCTGGGGAAGAGAGCGGGAGCCGGGCCAGAGCGGTCCTGGGAGGGAGATTTGTCCGTGGGATGTGGTTTGGGGCTCCCAGAGCTGGCCTGGGATGGTGGTGTGTCCTTGAGGTGTAGGTGGGGGTCCCACAGTCGTCCTGAAAGGGTGGATTATCCATGGGATGCAGTTTGGGGGTCCCAGAGTGGTCCTGGAAAGGTGGATTATCCATGGGATGCAGTTTGGGGGTCCCAGAGTAGTCCCAAAAGGGTGGATTATCCATGGGGTGCAGTTTGGAGGTCCCAGAGGCCACTCCAAAGGCATCCATGGGGATTTGGGTTGCTCCAAAGGGAGATGAGGTGGTTTGGGGCTCTCTCCATCCCGTTCTCCATCCCCAGGTGGGGAACTTGAAGGCTCACCTGAAGATCCACATTGCAGATGGGCCCCTGAAGTGCAGGGAGTGTGGGAAGCAGTTCACCACGTCAGGTAACACGGGGAGGGGGCTGAGTGATGGGGGTTGGATGGTCTGGGGTGGGCAGGGAGTGTTGTGGGGCTGGATCAGAGCCAGAGGAAGGATTTCATCCTGGCTTACACTGCCATGGTTGTGCTGAATGAATTCCTGATTTTCCCCATGGAGCCACACCCTCGAAAGGAGTTCCTCATCCAAATTTTGGAGATGGAGATGCCTCCTCCCATCTTCTCCCAACCTGCTGCAGAGCCAGAGGGTTGGGATGATCCCAATGGAGTCTTTTAATCCCCTCAAACACTGCGTGCTTGTCCTGGCTGTCCCCACTTCTGTGTTACTGCCTGATCCCAGGCAAAGTGCAGCCGACTTCCCTTGATCCCTGCACAGTCCCTGAGCAGCACCTGGCTTTCCCAAGGGAGCTCCTGGGGCTCTGGGAAGGAGGAGGAGGGGGAGGAGGGTCGGGTGTCCTTCAGCCTGCCCTGCTCCCAGGTAACCTGAAGCGGCACCTGCGGATCCACAGCGGGGAGAAGCCGTACGTGTGCGTGCACTGCCAGCGCCAGTTCGCCGACCCCGGCGCGCTGCAGCGCCACGTCCGCATCCACACCGGTACGGACCCTCCCTGCTCCCCCAGGGCCCTGCCCTCGGGCTCCCCACCCACCTTGTCCCTGCTGTCCCCAGGAGAGAAGCCGTGCCAGTGCTTGATCTGCGGGAAAGCCTTCACCCAGGCGAGCTCCCTCATCGCCCACGTGCGCCAGCACACCGGGGAGAAGCCCTACGTGTGCGAGCGCTGTGGCAAGAGGTGAGCGTTCCCCTCGGGAGCAGCGGGACAGGCAGCCTGGTGCTGGTGGAATATCAGGGGACACCTCCACTGCAGCCATTCTGGTGCCGTCCTGTGGAGGTGCCAGGGACTGTGGTGACCGTGGTGTCATTCCAAAGGTTCGTCCAGTCGAGCCAGCTGGCCAACCACATCCGGCACCACGACAACATCCGGCCCCACAAATGCACCGTGTGCAACAAGGCCTTCGTCAACGTGGGCGACCTGTCCAAGCACATCATCATCCACACGGGTGGGTACCTCCCAAAGCCCCGCACCACCCACGGGCACGGCCCCCTCACCCACCCACCCCCATTCCCTGCCCTCTTCCCAGGGGAGAAGCCCTTCCTGTGTGACAAGTGCGGGCGTGGCTTCAACCGCGTGGACAACCTGCGCTCGCACGTGAAGACCGTGCACCAGGGCAAGGCTGGCATCAAAATCCTGGAGGCCGAGGAGGGCGACGAGGTCAACATCGTCACAGTGGCGTCCGATGACATGGTGACATTGGCCACCGAGGCGCTGGCTGCCACCGCTGTCACGCAGCTCACGGGTGAGCTGGGGGCCCACGGGCGCTCCCAAAGGGAGTTCATCCATGGGGAGCAGCTTGGGAGCCGTTCAGAAGGGAGTTTGTGGTGGGGTGCAGCTGGAAGGTCCTGGAGTTGTCCTGAAATGGAAACTTAGCCATAGGGAGCAGCTGGCTGGTCCCAGAGTTGTCCCCAGAGGGAGATTCATTTATGGGGGAGAAGCTTAGGGGTCTGAGGAGTTATCCCAAAAGGAGAACAGACCCCTGGGAATGCAGCTTGGAGGTCCTGGAGCCCCTAAAGGCGCTGGAGGTTCATCCAGAGGCACAGCTCCAGAGTCTGGGCAGCCTCACATCCCACTGGAGCCGCTCCCAACATTGGCAGGGGGCAGGATCCTTGGCTGGGGGGGAATTCCTGCCCAGCCGGCCCCCCCCAATGTCCCTGTCCCCCCCAATGTCCCTGTCCCCCCTTGTCCCCACAGTGGTGCCCGTGGCGGCCGCAGTGACGGCGGATGAGACTGAAGCGCTTAAAGCCGAGATCACCAAAGCGGTGAAGCAGGTGCAGGAGGCAGGTGAGACTGGGAATACCGGGCTGGCTGCTCCCATCCCAGCACCTCCGGGAATACCGGGCTGGCTCCTCCCATCCCAGCTCCTCTGGGAATACCGGGAATACTGGGCTGGCTGCTCCCATCCCAGCACCTCCGGGAATACCGGGCTGGCTCCTCCCATCCCAGCACCTCCGGGAATACCGGGAATACTGGGCTGGCTCCTCCCATCCCAGCTCCTCCGGGAATACCGGGAATACTGGGCTGGCTCCTCCCATCCCAGCTCCTCTGGGAATACCGGGAATACTGGGCTGGCTGCTCCCATCCCAGCACCTCCGGGAATACCGGGAATACCGGGCTGGCTGCTCCCATCCCAGCTCCTCTGGGACTACCGGGAATACCGGGCTGGCTGCTCCCATCCCAGCTCCTCTGGGACTACCGGGAATACTGGGCTGGCTCCTCCCATCCCAGCACCTCCGGGAATACCGGGCTGGCTCCTCTCATCCCACCACCCCAGCATTTCTGGGAATACTGGGAGTACCGGGCTGGCTCCTCCCATCCCACCAGCCCAGCACTTCTGGGAATACCGGGAATACCGGGCTGGCTCCTCCCATCCCACCACCCCAGCACCCCCGGGAATACTGGGAATACCGGGCTGGCTCCTGCCATCCCACCAGCCCAGCTTTCCCCATTTCTGTGCTTTTCTCTCCCCTGCAGACCCCAACACGCAGATCCTCTACGCCTGCGATTCCTGCGGGGAGAAGTTCCTGGACGCCAGCAGCCTGGCGCAGCACGTGCGCATCCACACGGCCCAGGCGCTCGTCATGTTCCAGGCGGAGCCCGACTTCTACCAGCCGTACGGCGCCGCGGGCTGGCCGGCAGAGCAGGTCATCCCCGCCGGGGAGCTCCTCTTCCGCCCCCGCGACGGCCCCGAGCCGCCCCCGGCCCCTGCCCCGGCCCCCCCGGCCGAGGGGCCGCCCCCGGCCCCCGAGTGACCCCGGCCCCGCCCAGCCTTTATTTAAGAGACAGCTCGGAAATGGTGTAAAAAGTGTATTTCTGGAAGGAAAGAGATGGAATAAATTGCGATATTTTGTAAGGGTTGGTGCTTGGGGAGGGGGGAAGTGCTGCGGATCCCCCAGGGGATGTTTTGGGGTTCCTGCAGAGCTGGAGCCTGAGGGGGGGACTGGAATACTCCAGTCACTGATGAGAGTGTGATGGGATGTGATAAAAGTGGGGATAAATGAGATGATAAAGGATAAAAACGGTGGTTTAAGGTTTTCAACCCCACCCAGAGCAGCAGATGGGGATTTTTGGGGTAAAGCCCAGGAAGACTCTCAGCTGCTGCCCCCCAGTGAGGGAGGGGTGTGCAGACAGGGACTGTGCCCCTCTTTTGGGGTAAAAACAGGACAGGAGGGGCTGCTGGATGGAGGTGGGAGCCTGTCCTGCCCCACCTGGGTCTGGGGGCTCAGCTGGGCCCACAGGGGACCCCTCAGGCCCTGCAGCTGGGGGTCCCAGGGGCTGTGTGTCCACCCCAGGGGACCCAGGGGGACAGCGCTGGCTCTGGCCTTGTCCCTGCCACTGCGGGGGCTGGGGGGCTGTGGGACCCCTGCACGAGGACAGGGGCAGGAGCCCCAGAACATGGCCCTGTCCGTGTGTCCAGCTGGACACTCACCCCCTGCTCTGTCCCCTCAGGGCTCCCCAGGGTGGGGAGGGAAGGGGGACACGCACAGACACAATGACAGGGGCGTGTCCAGCCAGGACAGATGGACACAGAGATGGCTGCAGGTCCAGCTGGACACAGGGAAAGCTGCATGGATGGACAGTGGCAGAGATGCACGGACAGGTGACCATCGGGCCGGACACACAATTCCACATCCAGTTAGACACCTGGACGTGTGTCTGTCCATCCATGTGTCCATCTGTCCTCATCCCTGTTCCTCAGCCTGGGGGTTGGAGGATCCAGGACAGGCTGTGCTGTCCGGCCGGACACACGGACAGGGCTGTGGATGGTTGGATGGTCAGCTGGAAATGGCGGGACAGACGGATGGACAGATGGATGGACACAGGGATGGTTGGACATGCAGACACAGGGACGTGTCCACCTGGACACAGACAGTTCTATGGATGGACAGATGGTGACAATCACGGGCAGAGGGACCACTGCATATCCAGTCAGAAAATTGTACACCCAGCTGGACACATGGACATTGTACATCCAGCTGGACAGATGGACAGACACCCATCCAGCTGGACACATGGACATTGTACACCCAGCTGGACACACGGACATAGCACGTCCAGCTGGACACATGGACATAGCATGTTCAGCTGGACACATGGACATTCTATGTCCAGCTGGACACATGGACATAGCACGTTCAGCTGGACACATGGACATTGTACATGCAGCTGGACACATGGACATTGTACGTTCAGCTGGACACATGGACATTGTATGTGCAGCTGGACACATGGACATTCTATGTCCAGCTGGACACATGGACATTGTACGTTCAGCTGGACACATGGACATTGTATGTGCAGCTGGACAGATGCCCATCCAGCTGGACATGCCCTTCACCCCTGGGCATAAATGCCCCAAAAATGCAATTTTCACCCCAAAGGCCCAGCTCCAAAATCAGCGATTTCACACCCCCGCCCCACCCCCCTCACACCCCCCTCACGCCCCTGCCCCACCCCCACCCCATCCCCCACGCTCCGTGGGTTTGGAATTGGGGTCGGGTCAGACCCTGCCCCATCCTCAGAGCCTGGGCTGGGAGATGGACACAGGGATGGGCCTGGACAGACGGACACGGGGCTGTGGGGGTGGGGCAGGGGCGTGAGGGGGGTGTGAGGGGGGCGGGGCGGGGGTGTGAAATCGCTGATTTTGGAGCAGGGCCTTGGGGACAAAAAGTGCATTTTTGGGGCATTTATGCCCATGGGTGGAGAAGGAAAGTGGCTGGGTTGGTGTCTGTCCAGTTGGACGTACAGTGTCCATGAGTCCAGCTGGACGTACACTGTCCAACTGTCCAGCTGGACACACGGGCATTGTACGTCCAGCTGGACACATGGACACTGTACGTCCAGCTGGACACACGGGCATTGTACGTCCAGCTGGACACATGGACATTGTACATCCAGCTGGACACACGGACATTGTACGTACAGCTGGACAGTTGGACATTGTACGTCCAGTTGGACAGTTGGACATTGTACATCCAGCTGGACACATGGACATTGTAAATCCAGCTGGACACATGGACAGTGTACGTCCAGCTGGACATATGGACATTGTACGTCCAGCTGGACAGTTGGACATTGTACGTCCAGCTGGACAGTTGGACATTGTACGTCCAGCTGGACACATGGACAGTGTACGTCCAGCTGGACATATGGACATTGTACGTCCAGCTGGACAGTTGGACATTGTACGTCCAGCTGGACAGTTGGACATTGTACGTCCAGCTGGACACATGGACAGTGTACGTCCAGCTGGACATATGGACATTGTACGTCCAGCTGGACAGTTGGACATTGTACGTCCAGCTGGACAGTTGGACATTGTACGTCCAGCTGGACACATGGACAGTGTACGTCCAGCTGGACATATGGACATTGTACGTCCAGCTGGACAGTTGGACATTGTACGTCCAGCTGGACAGTTGGACATTGTACGTCCAGCTGGACACATGGACAGTGTACGTCCAGCTGGACATATGGACATTGTACGTCCAGCTGGACAGTTGGACATTGTACGTCCAGCTGGACAGTTGGACATTGTACGTCCAGCTGGACATATGGACATTGTACGTCCAGCTGGACACACGGACAGTGTACATCCAGCTGGACATATGGACAGTGTACATCCAGCTGGACACACGGACAGTGTACGTACAGCTGGACAGACGCCCATCCAGCTGGACACTCTCTTCATCCATGGGCATAAATGCCCCAAAAATGCATTTTTTGTCCCCAAGGCCCTGCTCCAAAATCAGTGATTTCACACCCCCGCCCCGCCCCCCTCACACCCCCCTCACGCCCCTGCCCCACCCCCACAGCCCCGTGTCCGTCTGTCCAGGCCCATCCCTGTGTCCATCTCCCAGCCCAGGCTCTGAGGATGGGGCAGGGTCTGACCCGACCCCAATTCCAAACCCACGGAGCGTGGGGGATGGGGTGGGGGTGGGGCAGGGGCGTGAGGGGGGTGTGAGGGGGGTGGGGCGGGGGTGTGAAATCGCTGATTTTGGAGCAGGGCCTTGGGGACAGAAAGTGCATTTTTGGGGCATTTATGCCCACGGGTGGAGGAGGAAGGTGGCTGGGTTGGTGACTGTCCAGCTGCACGTACAGTGTCCATGTGTCCAGCTGGATGTACAGTGTCCATGTGTCCAGCTGGATGTACAGTGTCCGTGTGTCCAGCTGGATGTACAGTGTCCATGTGTCCAGCTGAACGTGCTATGTCCATGTGTCCAGCTGGACATACAGTGTCCGTGTGTCCGGCTGGACGTACAGTGTCCATGTGTCCAGTGGAATGTACAATCTCCATGTGTCCAGCTGGATGTACAGTGTCCGTGTGTCCAGCTGGACATACAGTGTCCATCTGTCCAGCTGGCCACTCCCCTGTTCTTCTGTCCATCCCAGCTGAACGTGCTCTTGTCCGTCTGTCCAGCTCCATGTCCATCCATCCCCACAGCCATCCGTGTGTCCAGCTGGCCGTACAGGTGTCCGTGCGTCCCTCAGGACACAGAGCAATCTTTGTGTCCATCACTGTGGGCCCCTGTCCGTGTGTCCAGCTGGACCTGCCGCCACCCATGTCCAGTTGAACGTCCAACTGTCCGTGTGTCCGGCTGGACAGTTGGATCTTGTACGTCCAACTGGACATTGTACGTGCAGCTGGACAGATGGACAGGCACCCATCCAGATGGACACTGCTTCCTCCAGACGTGAGCATAAATGCCCCAAAAATGCACTTTCTGTCCCCAAGGCCCAGCTCCAAAATCAGCGATTTCACACCCCCGCCCCACCCCCCTCACACCCCCCTCACGCCCCTGCCCCACCCCCACCCCATCCCCCACGCTCCGTGGGTTTGGAATTGGGGTCGGGTCAGACCCTGCCCCATCCTCAGGGCCTGGGCTGGGAGATGGACACAGGGATGGGCCTGGACAGACGGACACGGGGCTGTGGGGGTGGGGCAGGGGCGTGAGGGGGGTGTGAGGGGGGCGGGGCGGGGGTGTGAAATCGCTGATTTTGGAGAGGGGCCTTTGGGGCAAAAAGTGCATTTTTGGGGCATTTATGCCCATGGGTGGAGGAGGAAAGTGGCTGGGTTGGTGACTGTCCAGTTGGACGTACAGTGTCCGTGTGTCCAGGTACACATACAGTGTCCGTGTGTCCAGCTGCACGCACAATAGCCCTGTGTCCAGTTGGATGTACAGTGTCCGTGTGTCCAGGTGCTCATGGGTGGAGGAAGGGAGGGTCTGGCTGGGCATGAGCATGTCCAGCTGTCCAGGTGGAAATACGTTTTTCCAGTTGGATGGCTGTCCATCCATCCCTCCATCCATCCATCCATCCATCCATCCATCCATCCATCCATCCCTCCATCCATCCATCCATCCATCCATCCATCCATCCATCCATCCATCCATCCCTCCATCCATCCATTCCATCCATCCATCCCTCCATCCATCCATCCATCCATCCATCCATCCTCCATCCATCCATCCATCCATCCATCCATCCTCCATCCATCCATCCATCCATCCATCCATCCATCCATCCTCCATCCATCCCTCCATCCCCATTCCATCCATCCATCCATCCATCCATCCCTCCATCCATCATCCATCCTCCTCCATCCATCCATCCATCCATCCCTCCATCATCCATCCAATCCCTCCATCCATCCATCCATCCATCCATCCCTCCATCCATCCATCCATCATCCATCATCATCCATCATCCATCCATCCATCCATCCATCCATCCATCCATCCATCCATCCATCCCCATCCATCCATCCATCCCTCCATCCCTCCATCCATCCATCCCTCCATCCCTCCATCCATCCATCCATCCATCCATCCATCCATCCATCCATCCCTCCATCCATCCCTCCATTCATCCATCCATGCCTCCATCCAGTCCATCCATCCATCCATCCATCCCTCCATCATCCATCCATCCATCCATCCATCCCTCTGTCCGTCTGTCCATGCCCGTGTTTTAGGTGGGTGAAGGGGATGGGCCTGGATGGACGGACAGATCCAGGCCCAGCTGGGTGGACGGACACTGCACGGACACGTGGACAGTTCACACCTGGCTGGACACAGACAGGGCCCTCCACCCCCTGCCCTTGCACACACCCCAGAAATGCCCTTTTTTGCCCCAAAGGCCCCACCCAGAAACCAGCAGGGTTGGACGCTTTCCCCTGCCCAGTAATCCACGTGTCCATCTGTCCAAGCCCCATCCGTGTCCGGGCTCTGTCCGTCGGTCCCGCCGCACTCCCTCCTCCATGACGGGAGGGGGGAAGGTCCAAGGCCCCACCCTGACCCCCCCAGTGGGACTTGGGGGTCACTGAGGGACCCTGGCCAGGCTGCCAACACCCACCTCCATCCTGGGGCACCAGCAGCACCTTTTTGAGCTGGTTTTACCCCAGAACAGGCTCTGTTCTGCCCCACCCTCAGCCCGGGGGTGCAGCGCGAGGGTCTCCCCTGGTTTTTGAGGCCACCCCCCAAGTTCTGTCCTAAACCTCTTTTTTTACAGCAGCTGCTTGATTTTAACCCATTTACACCAGCCTTGATTAGGCTTCCCACTTGCACCTGGCAGGGATTTGGGTGGAAAAGCAGTGAAAAACATCAAGTCTGGCTCTTATTTTTTAAAGGATGATGAGTATCGATAATCCAGGGGTAATTTTCGGTGAGGACTTAGTGCGTGGTGAGATTAAAAGTGGGGTCAAACCCTGCAATTTCAGTTTTCACAAGAATTTACTACACAAGAGGGAAAACCAAGAGGAATTTGGTTTAGTGTGATGAAATGACCTTTTTTTCGGGTTGTTTCTAAGGGAGAGGTGGGTGACCCCTCCCCAGGACCCCCAAACCTCCCCTTCCTTCCCCCTTCCCTCCCCAGCGCCGAGGGACGAGGTCGGGGCGCTGCCGTGTTTTGTATTTTTTAATAAAGTTCGTAATCCAATGGACACACAAAACAAAACTGCGCTGAGAAAAAAAAATAAACCAAAAATAAACAAAAAAAAAAACCAAAAAAACAACCAAGTTCCATAAATTAATTAAGTGTTAGGGGAGGCGAGGGGGGCCAGGGCAGAGTCTTTGTACAAGTGTATAACACTTCCACAGCTGATGAGACGAGGGGATGTTTAAATGAAGCGCACTTACAAATGAGTGACAATACAAAGTCTGAGTATGAAAATAAGATTTTTTTTCTCTGAAAACACATTTTTGGCACAGATTAAAAAAAAATGTATGTTGTGGGGATTTGATTTTTTTTTTTTTTAAAGTCAGTATTATATATATTTATATATATTATATATATATTTATATATACACACACCCACTGAGTTCTGCATATCCCACCAGGAAGGAAAAAAAGCTCTCCCTTTTGTTTTTTGTTTGTTTTGTATTCTCTTGTTTTTCAGTGTAAACTGTACATCCCAGATGAAGAGAAGACGGCTGCAGCAGGGGCAGGTGGAGGAAGAGGAAGGTTCACATCCGGAAAAAATACCCCCCAAAAATAAACAACCCCAAAAGAAGGAAAAAAACCAAAACAAACCAAAAAACCCAACGAAACAACCAATAAAATAAAAAATGACTGTGAAATGCTCCTTGACCCACAAATGTCAGCAGAGTCCCTGCGAACGTCCACGGCGCGGTCAATGTGTGTCAAGACATCCAGAACGTCACAGCGTCTCCAACTGTGCAAAGTCCGAGTCACTAATTTAGTGCAAAAGGCAGTTCAGGTTCTTTTTTATTTTTTTCCTTTTTTTTTTGTTAAAAAAAATAAGCCATCCTTTTCTCTTCTTTTTTTTTTTTTTTTTTTTTTCTTCTTTTTTTTTTTTTTTCTTCTTTGTGTGTTTTTTTCCCCAAAAAGGAGGCACGGGAACCCAAGCCCAGTCCACCTGCTGAGTGCATCAGTTGTCCGTAAGCTAAAGCAACATGTAAACATCCAGGGTTTGATCGAGGCCGGTCGGGCAGGAGGCTGGTTTCTGGCAGCATTTTTCTTGTTTCATAACCTTCTCTCCTTTCTTCTGAATTAGTTTTATTTTAAAATTAATTTTTTGTGTGGTTTTTTTATTTTTGTGGGCTTTTTTTTTTTTGTTGTTGTTGTTGTTGTTGTTTGTTTTTTTGCTGCAGGGCCTTGGAAAAATTAAAAAAAAATTAAAATTAAAATAATAAAAAGTCAGTAACTGGTAAACAGCTCATACCGACGCGATGACAATCATCAGGTGAGGAGAGATGTTGGAGATGCTGGCGAGGAGGTCGGGGGCCAGGCGGGACAGGTGGCTTTCCGAAAACTCGCAGGGTGGGAAGATCTGCAGAACGTAGGCAGGCTGCAGGGAGGGAAAAACCACAGATCAGGCACAAGCCACGCCTAGAAATGGTTAAAAAAGGGACATTTTGGTGATGTTTTGGGCGTTTAAAGGATCCGAGATCTTGTATACAAAAGAAGCCACGGGTGTTTCCCAGGTGGGGAGTTTTCCACACCACAGGTGTAGGAGCTGGCTGGTTTTGCTGGGAAAGGCAGAAAAATTCCCATTAATTATCATTTCAGTGGTTGCTCCAAGCACTGGCTGCTCATTCTGGGCTCTTTACACCCAGAATTAAATTATGCACAGGTTAAACTGCATTCAGTGCAGCAACACACCTGGAATAAACCCTCCATGGCACCAAATGCATTCTCCAAGAGAACACTGTCCTGGTCCAGCTGTCCTGGAAAAATCAGGATATGGGGAAGAAACAAGGACTCTGCTTCAGAGGTGAAGAGCTGGGAAATGGATCTGGTGGCTTTTCAGCCCAAGATGATGAACTGGGAACACACCAAACACACATTTGGGGCTTTTTTGGCTTTGGAGTTTCTTTTATCAAGTCCATCAATGATTTTATGGATCCCATCCATGATTTTATGGATCCCATCAATGATTTTATGGATCCCATCCATGTGGTTGATGTGTGATGGAAATGTGGGCGTTCTTTGCCCAGTAACCCCAGGCAGCCCCAGCAGAACCCGAGCCGTCTGTGGTGTCACAGACTGGGCTGGTGTCCCTGTGGCACCGCAGGGGTGCTGTGCCCATACCTGGTTGGAGCCAGGGTTGGGGACGTTGATGATGCCTGCAGCCTGCTTGGCCTGCAGGTAACTGATGAACGCGGCCTTGAGCGACTCCGTCTGGCTGACCACGTCCTCCTGGTCCCGGCCGCAGGGCAGGGCCAGCAGCAGGCAGTAATCACTCTCCACCTGCAAGGGAAGGACACCTGCTCAGGGAAATGCTGGGTGAGTGGGTGCTTTCCAGCCATCCAGGGGGGAAATCCTCGCTTTAAACTCCTCGATGCTCCAATCTGTACCCCCGAGCAGCTGTGGCTGCCCCATCCCCAGTAGTGCCCAAGGCCAGATTGGATGGGGCCTGGAGCAAGCTGGGGTAGAGGAAAGTGTTCCTGACTATGGCAGGGGGTGGGATGGGATGGGCTTTAAGGCCCCTCCAACCCAAACCAATCTGGGATTCTGTGATTCCAACACTTGCTGAGAGCACAGCCAGACCAGAGGGTGGAAAAGACTGAAAATGGATTTTCATGGCCACCTGAACTCCCCTTCCCAATTAATTTGGACACACTGAAGCCAGCAGGAGTTTGTCCCAGGACTGAGGGTGACTTCAGAGGTTTCCCAGCTCTCACTGCCTCTTCCATAAATGCAATGGAAGAGCTATTGCTCATCCCCTGCAGTCTGTGTTACACTCTCTGGGCTGAAGGAATCAGTGGTAATACCAGAATCCCAAACGGAATCACAAGATCTCCTGGATTGGAAGGAACCCACAGGGACCTCTGAGTCCAACTCAGGCCACGCACAGGAACCCTAACTCTAACCCCAGCCCTACCCCTACCCCTACCCCTACCCCAATCCCACCCTGTGCCTCTGGGCAGCCTCGGGGCCGTGCCATTCCCTGGGCAGTGCCCACCTGACAGGAGCCCAGGTTCCTGGGAGCACGGGTGGCTTCCAGCCCAGCCCAGCCCTGAGCACACGGATCCCCACAGCCCCCCCTGCCCCAGCCCAGGCCTCACCATCATTCTGCGTGCGACCCCCTCGAGCTGGGAGGCCTCGAGGCGCATGCGCTGCGCGATCCGCAGCGGGGGCCCCCCCTCGGGCGCGGGCAGGGACCGGTGAGCCAGGACGTTGTTCCCGGACACGAAGTGCAGCTGCACGGCTGCCGTGTCGTTCTTGAGAGCCAGGAGCCCCTGCCACACAATGGGGTATTTCTGGGAAGGCAAGGAGAAGAGTGTTACACACAAAGCAAGGACAGTGGGATCTGAAATCCCATGGGAGCTGCTCGGCTGCCTCCATCGGAGGTTTGAAGGCTCAGCAGAGATGTAACATCATCAACCCTCTACACACCAGGCTTGGGTTAGATCCTGCTGAATCAGGAATTCAGGCCTTTTCCTTCCAGCTGAACAGTCAGCCTGGCTGGATCCCACCATTCCAATCCCTCTGCCACCCATCCAGCACTGTTCCTAACACTGTTTTCCCTTTTACAAATGGACAAATTGAGAAATAGTAACAGGAGGAGAATTGCTCAAAGTTATATGGGAGATACTTGGTGCTGAACACAACTCTCAGCTCCCTGTTGGTACCTGTTCCTCACTGCCTCCCTCCTCTTCCTCACTTTCTACACTCGTGAGAGTGGTTTTTCCTTTTTATTTAAATCGAATACACCAACACTCTCCCCTGCCCGTGAGGAAACACTTGCCAGGAAAATGCTGACTGTAAAAGTGACTTGGAACAGTAAACATGGCTAAAATCCATCAGGGACAAAACAGCCCAAAAACCAAACGATGCCTTTCCTGCATCTGAAGTCTTTGATGCAAGAAAGGCCAGATTTGGTGCTGTGGGGGAGACAGAAGCAGGTGATTTCCCCCCAGATCAAGAGCACGACACTCACTGTCAGGAGCTGGACCATGTCCACGGGTCTCTGGGACACAGGGTGAGGTGATGGCTCCTGCTTGAGTGTGGACTGGGGCTCCGGGCGGCTGAGGGGCGGCCCCGAGGTCGTGGGGATAAACATGGATTGCTTGGGAACCGCCTGCGGCTGGTGCGGCGACGGGAGCTCCTGTTTCATGGAGATGGCCACGGGCGAGGGGTAGGAGGTCTGGCTCGTGTCCCCCTGTGCCCTCTGCAGGTGCACGTGGGGGTCCATCTGTGCCGTGTGCCTGTTCACAGGGGGGTGGTGACTCTGCTCCGGCCCCGCTGCCGACGGGCCCTTGGGATCCTGCGGGATCTGAGGGGTCTTGCTGCGGACTGGCTGGCTGGGGTGCGAGTGCTCGCCCTCCGGCAGACCCTGTGAAGGAGGCAGGGGGGAAAGGAAAGGTGTTTAGGCTGAGGGTGTATTCAACCCCATTAGAAGGCTGACAGGGCACCATCAGATTCCTGGTGGAGACATCTGTGTCACAGCACCAGCCCTGCTGTGGCTGCACCTGGGACAGTCCCCCACTTTCAAGCCCACCTGAGCTGAAACCCCACTCCCTGAATCCTGCCCCGAGCCCATCAGCCTCACCATCCACCCAAGGATGCCTGACCCATGCACCCCCTCGGTACTGACAATTCTCCCTGTGACACCTCTACATCCAGAAACCAGTGGACAACCTCCCCTCTCCTGGCTGGAGTCCCAGAGGAGCTCAGGAAATGAGCTGTCTTGGCCTCCTCTGATACTCAGCATTTGAACCCCACTTCCCCTAGGAAACAGCTCAAAATGCTCCGGATTCCAGGGAGACAGATAAATAGATTACTTCTCACCTGAGATGGGGTCATGCTCCGGGAGGGCAGCCCGATGGGTGAGGCGCCCGGGAACTGCGGGTGCCCGAGCTGCGCCGTGTGGTAATTCCTCATGTCGCCGTACACGGAGCGGTAATCGTGGAAGGAGCTCCCGGCGGGATGCATGATCTGCACCCCGTGCGGGACCACCACGGGCTGCGTCAGGGGCAGCCCGGGCAGCTGGCTGCCCGAGGGCACGCTGAGCAGCCGGGGCTCGCTGTGGGGAGAGTGGGCCATCTTGCCTTCCGAGGATTTGGGAGTCTCTTTCCCGGGCTGCGGGGTCTTACTGACCGGGGGGGTTTTGACGGCCCCTTCGGGCGTCCGGGATTGTCGCGTTTCCGAGTGGTGCTCGCCCACGGCGGCCATGTGCGGGTGCATGATCATCCTGACGTCCCGCGGCACGTTGTACTGGTCCAGCCGCAGGCTGCCGGGGTGCATGCGGTAGTCGGGCTGCATCACCAGCACGTCGGACTGCACCGGGGCCGGCCCGCGGCACACTGCCGTGTGGTGGAAGTGCAGCTCCTCCTCGGGGGGATGCTGGGAGGACAGCGGGGGCATGACGATGTCTCGGATGGGCGCCGGCTGGGGCGTGCTGGATCGCTGAGGTTTGATCTCCATCTGGGGTTGCAGAGCAGCTCGGGGGGAGTGAAGCGCTTCCGGGCGGATGCCGTAGGGAATGCCGGAGAGAGGAGGGGTGTTCATCCTCACCTCACCTTGGGACAGATGGCCCAGGGACACAGTCTGTGTTACGCTGTGGGGGGGCATGATAACAGATTGCTCGGGATGCATGCTGGATATGTACTGAGGAACGGGAATTCCCGGCGCCAGCATGACCGGGGTGCTGCTGGACAGCGCCGGAGACGAGGTACTGCCGGGATGACAGGCCCGGGGGAACGGCGACGGCGAGTGCCCGCTGGTGCGCGGCGAGTGCGGCTCCTGTTTGGTGACCCCCAGGTGGGAGATGGCCCGGTCGGTCGGGGTGCTGGGTCCCGAGCTGACGTGGTTCGCTTCCGAATGCATCTTCCCAGAGAGGGAAGGGTGGTGAGGACTAACTCCAGGGCTCAGGTTGGAGGGTTGCAGAGTCTTGGTCTCCACTTTCAGAGCAGCTGGATCAGACAGTTTTTTGTTCACGACCATCTGGTTATGGACCAGCACGGGTGGAGTGTTTGTCTGCGTCAGGACCTTGCCGGGCTGCGACGCCGGGGTCTGGACAGCGAGGTGGGACGAGTCAGGCTTGTCCAGCGTGGCGCGTTCCTGTTTGACAGAGGAGATGACGGGCGAGGTGTTGTAGGACTGTGCTCCAAGTACCAAGGAAGAATGGGTGGAAACAGTCCCATAGCCCGCCGAGGTCTGGGAGCCTTTCGGTGCCGGCTGGGATGGCGTGATAGGCTCCTGTTTAATCTGAGACTTGGATACAGACTGCTGGAACTCAATGTCCACAGCGCTGGCTGGGGGAATCTGGCTGATCTTGGCACTGATTCGCTGAGGGCCTTCTGTCTTCTGCCCCGAGTAACTCAGGAGCACCACACCTTCTGAGGTGTTCACCCGCAGCCCTGGACTGGACCCAGTCTCCACAGGCCTCTCCTCGATAATGGACATCGATCCTGGATGAAACCTGCTGTTATCATTTGTACTTGACCTCTGCTTGAATTTTGGCGAGGGAGCATTGACGAGGCAGGTTTGAGTTTGTGGAGCTTGTTTCACCAAGGTGATCCTCGGAGCCTCCTCCAGATCCACGCTGTGGGGCATCCTGCTGATGACAGAAGTGGCTTTGGGAGCAATCACGGTGTTGATCTTTTCCTTCTCACTGAACACCGGCGCTTCGGCCACTGGTGGGTCCAGGGCGTTGGTGACGGGAACGGCCGGCTTCTCCTCGGAAACCGGCTTGATGGCCTCCACGGCAGGGTGGAGAGGAGCCTCCTCCAAGCATGGTGCACTCACCGGCTCGGCGTGCGTCGTCGTCACGTGCGTGGAGGTTATACTCGTCGCTGAGACGTATTTGGGCTCCATGAGTATCTTCCTCAAAGTGCTGGAGTTTGTGTCAATATCCGACGCCTTTGTGTCCGGCGGGAGAGCGGGAGGGGGTGTGGAACGGGCACGGGGCTCCTCGTGCCTGACCATCCACTCCGGCACCTTGGCAGCGCCAGAGTGAAGGGGGACGATGGTGGTGGGCACCGGGGCGGGCAGCTTGGCCATCGCTGTAGCGACAGCAGGAAGGGCTGCATTCGGGGCACTCGGCGGCGTGATGGGAGCGTTCTCCAGGGGCGACCGGATCTTGAACCCACTCTGACTCCCCTCATCGAGTGGGACCGGTGGGGCACCCAGGTCCAGAGGAGCCGGAGCAGGCACCTTTGGAGAGGTGCTGCTCTCAGGGACAGCTTCGTGTGCAGCCATGACATCAGCAGCCACAGCCTTGGTGACATCAGAAGCACTTGGCTCCGTGGATGCTGTGGGTTTGATTTGCTTTTCCTCCTTTGAGGCTTCTTCAGGTTTTGTCTTTACTTCGTTGGCGGGGGGTGATTTGCTCTGCACCCTCTCTGGCTCGAAGGCACTGACTTCGGTGGCGTCGCCCTTCCTGCTCGTGCTCTTCTTGCGTCTCTGCCGCGTGGTTTTTTGACGGCCCTTTTCCTTCCGAGCCACTTCAGCCTCCTGCAAGGTCTCGGCCTCCTGCGCGGAGTTGGAAGATTCGCTGAAGCTGACTTCAGACTCCTTGCTCTCAGTCTCCAATGCTGACGGGACAGAGCTGGGCACCGGCTGCACCGCAGGCTCGACGGCAGCCTCGGTTTCTAGGATATTGTTCACTGCCTGATCTGTCTCAGGCTCCATCTCCTCCCGAGGGGACTGCATCACCAACGGCTCTGTGGGGATTTCAGCCTCAGATTCAGCAGGGTATGTCGGAGGTGCAGGGAAGCTTTCTGTCTCCCCAGAAATATCATTGATGATGGAGCCGATGGCTGCTGCCAGCTCTGTTTCACTGGCCTGGTGTGCAGGTTTATCTGCCTCCTCCTCCTGACGGACTTCAGCCACATCTGCCGTCGGCTCTTTGTAGGCAGCAATTGTCGGAGGAGTTTCGGTGAGTTTTGCAATGTTCTCCACCGCCTGCTCGAGCTCAATCTGCTTTGCTAATTGGGCAGCCTCGGGTGACTGCTTGGGCTCCCGTGTCACCTCCTTTTCCATTTCTGGGAACGAATCTTCTTCTGCATTCTTTGAGAAGTGGGGTGGCAGGATGTCCTCTTTTGGAGGGCTCTTCATCTTGGGTGGTGACACTGCCACCGGCTCTGCCTCTTCCTCGGTGGGCCGCAAGGCGCCCTTAACTTCATCGACGTTGAGGCGTATTTCCACGTTTTTGAGACACACGACGCCTTATCAACGACGGTTTTGGTATTTTTGTACCTTCCCCTTTTGGATTTTGTAACCTTTTCTGGCACCGGCTTTTTTTCAATGATCTCAACTGTGGGGATTTCTAGCTGGTTTTTCTCCACATCCAGTTCCTTCCGATCACGTTTCTGCTCGCTCGCTGCCGGCTCCTTCTCAGCAGCTTTTGCTTTATTGCTGTTGTCACTGATGCTTGATTCCTGACCACTTCTTTCAGCACCATCTTCGGGTTCAGCTGTGGTATCGGCTTTCGGTTCATTCTTCCCTTTCTTCCCCTGTTGGCTGGTAGCAGCTGATGAATGAGCGTGTGTGAGCTTCTGGGATCTAGGAGACCTCCAACCCTCTGCAGGTTTAGGAGCTTCCACAGTATCCTTAGCTTCAGCCTCCTCCACCTCTTGTTGTACCGGTTCAGTCTTTATTGGAGAGATGTCTTCCTCTGGCTTACGGCGGGTTTTGGGAGGCCTTCCCCTCCTTGGGGTTGTGGGTACAGTTGTCACTGTTTCCTGTGGTTCCTTTTCCCCTCTCTTCCTGGTGGATCTAGTGACCTCCATGGAGTCCTTCACCGGAGATGGGCCTTCGTTGTCCCCTGTGGTAGCATAGACCGACCTCACGTTCCTGCGCCTGGTCCGGCCTATCGGCAAGCTCAGCTCCACGTTTTCCGGCTCTGCAGCAGAACTTGGGGATTTAGCAGCATTCCTTGAAACCTTTTCTGCCTCTACTTTCAATTCAGAAAGCTTCTGGGTCTCCCCACGAGGAGAGCTCGACCTTTTCAGTTTTTCACGGTCAATTCTTTCGCTCTTCCTCGTGACGGGTTTTTCTGTGACATTAGCTGCAGCTGACTGCACAGGAGTCTTGGACCGTTTACTTTTGTAGGATTTTTTATCTTTTACAACAACCGGAGGTTCCACTTCCATATCGTTGTCAGAAACAGGCGGCAGGACCTCAGCAGCTGCCTCCACCTTTTGACTCACACCAGCATCAGTGTTGGCAGGAGGTGGAGGATTTTCCTCTTTAGGTTCCACAGCCTCATCTGACTTCTGAACTAGCTTGGGTGGAGGTGGAAGCAGTGGGGCAGCCTCAGGCTCTGGATCTACGCTGATGCCTGCATCGGAAAACGAGGCCCCAGGAGTGGGAGGTTTGGTATCCAAGTATGAAGGATGCTCTGTTGCCACAGCATCTTCCTCTGGCGCCAGGGTTGTAGCAACAATTTCTTTACTCGCTTCTACAACTGGCGGAGGTTCGGTTTGCTCAGGAGGTTCCATTTTGACAGGAGCAGCAAGTTCAGGAAAAGGCTTTTGTTCCTCTGCTGCAGCAGCAGGTTCAGAAGGTTTCTCTTCTTTGACAGAAGCTGGTTCCACCAGGACCTTTTCACTCACTATTTTCTCGGGAGCAATGGGAGCTGGTTCCTGTGGGAGGACGGTGACTGAAGAAGGACCAACAACTGAGGAAGGTTTATGTTCTGCTTCTTTACTATCAGGAACAATTTCTGGTGTTTTTGGCCGGTTTTCTTTATCTTCCTGTTTCTCCACTTCTTTTGGTTTCTGATCTTTCTCCTTTTCTTTCTGCTGCATTCGTGTCAGCTCAACAAACCTACTGTGGAAGAGAACCACTGGCTCTTGCACCAGATCAGCCGTGCTGCTTGTCCCATCGGAGGAGGACTGTCTCCCATATAACCTTCCAGAGATGAAGTCCAGATCATCATCTTTCCTCTCTAGATGCTGCAGGCGTTTGGAGTCCTGCTCAAAGATTGAACTGTGCAAAAACCGAGAAGCGAACAGCTCCTGCCGCTCTTGTTCCTCCTCTTTATGATCTTCTTTCTTATCATCCAATTTTCCACCTTCGGAATCGGTTCTGATTTTTTTCTTTTTCATATACCAGGATGGAATAGGTCTTGGAGCTGAGTCAACCTTCTCTTTGTCTTTATTGTTTCTGAAACTAGCAAATCTTGAATCCCAGTCTAGAAAGGACCAGTTTTCCTCTCTGGAGGAAGAGAGGGATTTAGCCCTTTCAAGCAAGGCCTTTGTGTCAGGTGTGATTGTCTTGTCCAGCGCAAAAGAGTAGAATTTGTTTCTTTCCAAGGAACTGGACTGGAGTCTTTCCTCTCTTTCACGGAACTTCTCTTCTCTGTCCCTTAATAAAAAAGACAACCTGGAACTCTCTAACAGGGATGAGGCTTTTGGGGAATGGGGTTTGTTTTCACCATCATCATCCGAATCTGAAGGCACCTCTCCAGGTTCCAGGTCTCGGACAGATCGTTTCCGTATGCTGTCTCTTTTCACAATGCTGCTTGGAAAGCTGATATCTACTCTCCCAGGCTCTTGCTTCACTTGGGTTTCCCACCTACTCGAGTCTTCCTCAGAACTCAGCACAGAGAGTTTTATTTTAGCCATTTCTGCCATCTGCTCCCTTCTGCTGGAATCATACGGATTGAATTTCAGCGAGTCCTCCCTCACAGTCATGTTGGAGTATGAAAGACTCTTTTCTTCTATTTTAGGTGACTCTTTGGTTTCCTTCAATGGCATTAACCTTGGAGAATCAAGCGTGTCGTCATCCTCGTGGAACGGGAAGTGCCTGATGCTTGGGGAACAGGACATCCTTTCGGAGTCCTCACTCACCTGACGAGAACTTCTGTAGTTCCTTTCTCTCTTAGTGCTAATTTCAAAGTCAAACTGGTCAGTCTTTTTTCTTTTACTCGGTGGAGAGTCATCAGTGACATCTTGTGGAGGCTTTCCCACCTCGTGAACCAGACTCCGCTTTTCATATTCATCCACATCCTTCTTCGGACTGCCAAACTTCTCCGACTTTGCTATCTCCATTTCCAGCTGCTGTTTCAACCTGCGGCTTTGCTCCATTTGTTTCCGGTAGCTCTGCGTGTGGTCAATGTCAATGCTGATCTTCTCCTCCGTGTCAGCTGACTGAGGTTTCTCTTGGCCAAGTTTATGGTCTGGTGTTTCTTCAGGAAGACTGGAGTAGTTCTTCCTTGTGTCCTCCCTCTCTGTTCCCTGCTCATCCAGCAGCTGTACCTGTTTATGCTGGGGTTTTACCGGGTTCAGTTTTTTAGTAGGGAGTTCCTGAACTTCCACAGGTTCATCAGGTGCCTCCATGAGCCGTGCCTGCAGATCGAGAGTGGGACGCGTGCCAATCCCACCAACATTAAGAGTGTCCTGAATTTCTTTGGGACTAGTAACATGAATAAGCCTTTCCAGTTTGAGTTTTTTAGCTTCCCTTTTAAGCATCTCCTTCCTCAGGGGTTTTCTCTCCAATTCTCCTTCCCTTAACACTGGTGCTTCTCTAGACGATGCCGTCGCATCAAGCTGCTTTTTCAAAACCATGCGTGCATCCTCCTCATCTTGGCTGCTCCGTTTCACATCCGGTTTTTGCCTGTCGGGCTTGGGATTCGCATCAGCAAAACGCCTTTTACGAGCCTCCAACTTGTCTAAATCAACTGCATTGGCCCCCTCAGAAGTCTGCTCTGTCTTCAAGTGCTTTTTGGGTTTCATTTTTCCCTCCTTGTCCACCACTTCAATGTGACTGGCAAGGGCTTTCTCCTTCTGTACCTTGGTTCTGACGGGTTCTAGTTTAGACTGCTCGGACTTGGTTTGCTCAGCCTGGGACGTCTGGGTTTTCTGTTCGAGCAGTGGGGATTTCAGAGTATCATTATCCAGCTTTGCCCTCAGTTTCTCCAGCGCAGGCTGATCGATCACCTTCCCCTCCTTTTCCTTCACACGGGTCAGCACAACGCAGGGCATCAGTTCTAGGCGGTTCTTTGCTGTCCCTTCTTTGTCACTCCTCTCTTTGCTTTGTTTACTGTTGCCCTTCAGTTTTTCTGGGCTGGGCTCTCTCTCATTCTCCTGATCCGTTTCCGAGGACTGAGAGCTGGGTGAATGGATTTTCGCTTTTCGTTTCTGCTTATCTGTTTTCTCCTTTTCTACTTTTTCCGGCTTTTCCTTCCTCACCAAGCGCTTCTCCTTGTCCACCCTCTCCTGCTCGAAAACACGCTCTTTCTCCACCTTCTCGTTTTTTGTGTATCGTTCCATGCGGGCTTTGTCGAGCTTGTCGTATCGCGGAGGGGACAGCGAGCTGCAGCTGCCGCTGCGATCCGAGGACCTGCTGTAAATCCTCCTCTCTGAGTCGCTCTGCAGCCGCTCCGACTGCGAGGGCGACGCTCCGGGGCTCTGCGGGCGCCGGGAATGCGTTGGGCTCTGGCTCCGCTCGATCGGCCTCCGCTCATGGTCTCTGTCCCGGTCGGATTCGAACCGCTCCCTCTCCCTCTCTCTCTCCCGTTGCCTGTAGCTGTACTCCCTGATGTCCTGCTCGTAGGGATCTCCCCGGTAATCCCGGTACTCGCGAGGGTCGTCGTAGTACCGAGGGTCGTAGTAGTCTCCTTGGTAGGGATCCCACTCGGCATAGAACTCCCTGCCCCGAGCTGGGTATTCCCGTCGCGGATCTTCGGGATACGTCCCTGGGGTCCGAACGGTCTCGTAGTAGGTACGGTCAGGGGCGTACTCGTAGGACCCTCTTCGCTCGTCTCTGCTAAACACAAGAATAAACAGATTCTAGTTCTCCTCAACCAATGTACTCTGTTACCATAGTTTTTTGCTAAGTAAAGGAACCGTTTTCTGATCTTTTTTCCTACGTGCATCAAGGCAGCTGCACAGAGAGGTTTGGCAAGGAATCTGTGTGCAGTGGACTCAATACTTTTGTTAACTTACCAAATACCAAATGTATTTCATGGGTAGTATCACAACAGCTCTTCCAAGCATTGTTTCACCACCCTCACTCCTTCGTTTTCGTCAAATTCAAACCTTGCATGAAATGAAGGTGAAACCAACACAGCACCTGTGCACCCACACAGGGCTGGCAGGGTGCAGACACCCCCTTATCCAGTACCTGAGACTTTCATTTGACTCTGAAAACACAAGTCAAATAAAAATTCAGGGGTGGAATCTCTCCATTACTAAGCAGCAAAGTGATGGTAAGATATCTTTAAAAATCCTAAGCCCTGCAAGTGATCTTTTAATTCCCAAATTAGCTCTTTCACTGCATGTGACTTGCTGGCGTTGCCTGTTTACAGCAAAAGCAAGTCAACAAATATCAGTTTGTTTATGAGATCAGGTGAATTCATTCAGCTAAGTCAAGCAATTAATGTTGTTATTTCAGTATCTCCAAGCAGCAAAAATAAGTCATTTGTAAGACTGAACATGGCAGGGAGGTGGAATTAAGCTGGAGTTCTGATTCCCCACCAATACAGTGTTTTGCACATTCTGTACTAAGGTGGGGTTGGGCTCTGCTCCCAAGGAACAAGGGACAGGACAAGAGGAATTTCCCCACGGAAAGGGTGCTCAGGCCTTGGCAGGGGCTGCCCAGGGAGGTTTGGAGTCTCCATCCCTGGAGGTGTCCAAGGAAGGCCTGGATGTGGCACTCAGTGCTCTGGGCTGGTGACAAGGAGGGGATCAGTCACAGGTTGGACTCGATGACCTTGGAGGGCTTTTCCAACCTCAATGATTCTGGGAGTCCTCATAGGTTTATTTGGTTTCACAGTTTATGTTTTATGTTGAAAGGTGGCATCTTCCACCTTTTAAGAAAAGTACAAAATTGAAAAAGGGACAAAACACAGAAGACAAAAACCTCCTCCTGCAAGGGAAGTGGGATGTTGTGAAAAGCAGCTGTGAAGTTCAAAATATTGATCAGGGATTTTGTTTTTCACGTTTTTTTCCCCCTTTGAGTCCTATTTAGACTGGCTCCAACTACAACCCTGAGCTAAGGTGGCTTGTGCAGATCTCAGCACCTCTGCAAGGAGCAGCTCAGAGGGGCAGAATTACAGGAGTCACTGCAGAGCTCACTCCACTCCTCCACGATCCAGAATCCCTATGGATCTCCTAAGGACTATGTGAGCAAAGTGACAGAGAAGGAAAAACCAGACTAACGTATGCCCAAACACCAGAAACCAGGGTCCTGCTCAGGATTATTCCATGGCCAAGACAAGCCCACCTGAGTCCTGTGTGCTAAGAAACACCCAAAAATGCCCTTCTCTTGCCAGAATAGGGCACAGTTCTGAGGAAATGCTTACTGCTGGCACATCACAACATCTGGCAAGGCCTGGGGAAGGCACACTTCTATTTCCATTATGCAAATCCTGATTGCCAATTTCCAAACCCTGCTCGCTTTTAAATCTCTCATTTTGCATTATGTCAGACCAATCTATTTTGCTGCAAAAAACAATTTGGTTTATCCAGCTCCCAGGAACAATCGGCGTCACACTGGGCTGACTCCTGGGCAGGCAGAGCCCTAACAATGAGCCAGGCTCTGAAGGGAATAAAACACGGCTTTTTTTTCAGTCAGTGAAGGTAAAAAAGCCCAAAATGTGGAATGTTTCTGTGCCAGGTCTGCAGGGATAAATAAGTGGCTGTGCAGCGTGTGGTGCCAGCTGCTGCCACACAGGACACAGCTTTATTCAAAATAAAAACGCATCCTTACTCAAATTGTATTATTTTATCAAGTTACAAACAAAACTGTTGGAAAGAGGGAGGTGGAGGATCAGATTTTACCCTCTGCTCACGGGCTGAGCAGCAGGAGTTTATCAGACTTTATCTACACCCACCAACACACACATTTCTCTGCTACAGATAAGCTGCTCTTTGCATTCCTAAGACATGATGAATGACTCCCAACTGTGTCCTGGTGACCCACCAGAGAAACCAGATACTAAAATATGGATCACACAGACAACTGAAACCTCCACCTCAGCAGGAATTCCTCAGCAGCAACCGGCTACGCCTCGGATGTGTGAGACCCTGCCTGCTCTAATCTGCACAGCTTCAGTTTGATCACCTACGTTTGATTAAAAAATAGTGAGGAGGTAAAAAAAAAAAATTTAAATGCAGAGGTGTTTTTAATAAAACCTAAACAATAAGGATAAAGTTGAGAGGAAGAAAAACTTGTTTAAGAATTATCACCTGAAGGAAGTTTGATTGTAAGATGACGAGGACAATGATTGTAAAAGGACAGTGTAAGGTGATGCTGGAAAACAAAAAACTGAATGAGGATAGTGATACATGCCTTCTTTCTGCCAGCATTTCGTAGAAGTCTCTGATGTCTTGACCCGTTTTCTCCATGGAATGATAAAATGCCAACTGACTCTCCCGATTTGCAAAGTCCACCTGGAAAAGAGGGGAAATCACATTCTGTCATGGAAACATCCCATTCTGCCAACATTTCCCTGTCTGCTGAAGGTGAGAGCAGAACTGAAAATGGGGGTAAAATTTAATAAAAAATGTCAGACACTTTCCAATTCTGACCCTGCACATCCCCAGGAATAAAGATCTTTCTCAGTAGAGCTCAGTAACTACCTCCTTGCTATGCTGTTGTAGCTGCCAGCCCAGAGGCTTCTGTTGGGCAAAGCAGCAGGAAGAATACACATTATTATCGTGCTATTGATGTTTTTAATGCCAGGACAGTTCCAAAGTCCCTTTTATCTCAGGGCAGTGCTACAGAGGGTCAGGATTATGAATCCATTCCAGACTCCACGGTGTTTGCCTGGGGTTGTAGAGCAGGGAAAGAACCACGCCTCCTGAACTGCAGCTCCCTGTTCCAGCTACTCCAAGAATCAGGGTTTTCTAAGAAGCCAACGGTATAGTGAAAAAAAATAAGTATTAGAATGGATTTCATCATGTGTATGCCACACAATGGAATATTTTTAACATTCTAGTTCCTGTTATTTTTTAAATCAGCCCGGCCCCGCGTGCAACCACAGCAATGGAGCACAGGCACACATCGGGGGTGTTGCTTATTCCAAAGTCATTAATCAAGCAGCAAGACCCACAAAGGATGTGAAACTCTTAAGGGACCACATGCTCTCCTGCATAGGAAGGTGACTGATACCCAACACCACACTCAGAAACTCCAGGATATCCAACTCCCAGCCCTGGGTGAGGTGGGAAGCTGCTGAGGTCATGCCTGATATCACTGGTCACTCTTTAGGAGAGGAGAAAGGAGGAGGAGGAAGATAATTCAAAGGGTTGGCTGACACCTCACGTCCCAGTTAGTGGGACTGATGGGACAGTCAGAACAGGTATCACCACATTCACCCAAATCCAAGATATCCCTGTAAATGTTAAGTGTTGCTCCAGGAAGAAAAGTGTTTTCTGTGTATTTTTTAAAGGAGTGCTTTCAATTATTGTTTGGAATCTGTTCCAAGGATGATCTTTAAGGTCTTTTCCAACCCAAACCATTCCATGATTCCACGACTGCACATCGAGGTTACTGCACCCCAGAGCCTGGACATCAGCACGGGGCAGCTGGAACGCAGCCATGTGCTTTCCTGGAGGAACCCACATCAGATTTCACACTCAGATTTCCCCTTTTTAACATGAAAACAGACAAAAGTTTGCCTTGGATTGGGGTAAACGAGGCAGTGACACGGACACCAACACTCAGGAGCTCAGAGAGACAAGTTCAGCGAAACAAACGGCAGAATACTGGAAAAGGCTTCGTAAGTAATGGTTCAGGATTCCCTGACATCTTGATAAGCCGAGTTTAAAAATATAATTTAAGCCTTTGATATGTGGGACGCGTGTGTCCCGCCAAGTATTCCTTGAGCCTGGCAGTCTGCACTGCCAGCATTTAAGGGGGAAGGCCTAAACACAATTTATTCCTCTTTTTTTGCCTGTTTTGCTTTGGTTTGGAGGTCATTCTGCACACCTTAATTTTATTCCCACCGATTTTCCTCCCCTTGGTCTCTTTTACAGCTGCTTGTGCATATTCAATCTCATTGTAGAGAACCAGGGCCATGCCTTTTAAGCGGTCAAACACCACCTGTAAAAAACAAAAAAACAAAACAAAAACCAAATAAGAGCCTCATCCACAGGACTTAATGTCAGTCCCAACAAAATCCTAAGTCATGAGGATACCAGGAAGGAAATAATTTTTAGCAAGGTGAATTTACAGGCTTTTCTGATGAGGCATATTGGAATGAAGGGACAATAAAAGGACACGGGACTGCTTTGAATTGTGGATCTTGTGGCTTGAGGTATATTATGCCTTTATTTTGTTTTTCTGTATTTTACTTTCAATATTTTTTTCTTTGTTGACTGAGTTTTGTAGTGTTTCTTTGTTAAAGCTGTTTTTTTTTTTAATTTCCAACATGTTTTAGGGGGGAAAAAAGGTAAAGGGAACATTTAATCCCAAAGTGGAACCAGCTTTTGTTATCAGTCTGCAGTACCACTCACCAGTCATTAAACACCCAATTTCCAAATATTGCCTTCCTTTAGCAGCATAAATGTATTATTCAAGCAACAACAGCTACAATAAAGAACGTCAAAGCTGCAACACAAACCCAGAAAAATCCTTTGGGGAGGCCAGACCCTGATCCTGCAAAGATTTACACACGTTGCTTAATTTTAAACACATCCATGTCCAATAAAAACACAGAGGACAATTCCCACTCTGAAGTTTAAGCACGTGATAAATCACTCGCAGGGGAGAGGCTCCCGCTGCGTGACACGGGTGTGTTGCACCATCCTTGACTTTCTCTCTTCTTCCATCTACTTTTGGCAGCGTGACTGTCCGGACTGCTTTTAAAAAGTCTTTTTTTTCTTTTTCTTGGTCTGATGAAAAAAAACCATAGTTACATCTAATTATGTAATTAGCAAGTGTAAGTAATTACGTAATTAGACCGATGTTCTTCCAACTAACGTTGAAGAAGTTTTGCTGGGGAGAGACTGTACTGCACAAGAGCAACAAATGGATTCCAATCCTCAACATCTCGGCTCACTCAAAATACGGATTTTTGGTTGCTGTCTACGTCCACGGAGCCCTCTCAGCCGAATTCCACCCCAGAGAGAATTTTTTCTACCTGAGCTACAAAGCCCTGGACAGTGGGGTTGAAAGGACAGGATGGGAAGAAAGGAAGACAGTAACGAGTTGGAAGCACACGGCAAAGCTTCCCACCTACCTTCACCACAGGCCCGTATCGGCAGAAGTGCCGGGTCAGATACTGATCCGTAACGTTTGTGGAAAGCCCATCTAACCACACGCAGTTTGTAGGCATGCTCTTCCCAAAACCCAGCTGGACACAAAAGGGCAAAACTTCCATCAGTACAGTGCACAAGGGTTAAACTCACTGAACAGAGCCTGCCTAATGGAAGACTTATTTGGAGAAAGCTGCTGTTTGTATGGATTTTCTAAAATTAGCATCTGGTGCAGGTGCAAGACAAAAATCAAAGAGCAATTAATGAAAATAATTTTGCCTGTTTAAACAAATACAGTGTTTGACAACATTGGGTTCTGCCACAGCTTGAATGGCTGAGAAGTGAGAGGTTGACAGCTCTGGGGCCTGACAGGCCTGGCTTGCCATGGGGAGCGGGATGGGTTCCCAGCACAGCCTTGGCAGACGTGGCCCTTGCAGGCCAGGGAATGTCGGTCTCCGAGTGCTCAATCCCAGGGTTCCATGTGGACAAAAATGCTGATTAATCCCGGTCAGGTGGTGGCTGAAACCATCACGCTCTGATATGATCTCCCATTAAAAACCACCTGACTTCCATCAACCACCCTGCTGCGGAACATCCCACGATGCGGCAGTGGAGGACACAAGAAGGATACAGTCCAGGGGAGAATTTCTTTACCTTGAGCCTGTTATTTCCAAGATATTCCCCATCCATCTTCTTAATGGCCTTGCAGACGCTGGCGATGTCGCAGTACTGCAGGAAGGCGTACTGAGGGACGCCGTTCACCTTCTTAATGTCGATGTCCTGGGGACAAGCACAGAACACAACAGCCCACAGTCAGCACCCAATCCCAGCTATGAGGACTTGTTTTTTTCAGGGACACGTGGCACAGCAAGCTCCTTAATTAATATTTTCTTCAGAGAGAGGATTTAAACAATAGTAGACAGTTAAAACTTCGCTGTTCTGCTGCATCTCAAAACCAAATCCTGACTGAGCGGGAAAAGCTCTTCATCCTGCAGATTTAAAATCCAAGCCTGCAGAACTAAGCCTGACCTGATCAACAAACACCAGCTTTAGGCTGTTAATACTATATCAAGAAGAGACAATTCAGGATCAAAGAAATACAGATTAATTTTCGCTCACAAAGGCTCAAGAGAAAACAACCTGCTCTGATCCTCATCTCTGAGCCAAGCACGGCTTCTTTTCCAAAATAAACATGATCCATCCTGTTCCTAGAAACACAAAGTGATGCTGGGCCCGTCTCCTGAACCAGTCTGGCTCATGGCAAAGGCAAAAAAGATCCTCAACTTCAGCTGCTGTTGCTCTTTAAAACCAAACCACCAGAGGCCCATTCACAAGTACAGCCAGAGGCTCACAAAGCCAAATAAAGGCTGATTTTAATCGATTTTAAAAAACCCAGCAAGCCAGGAGCTGACATTTGGTTAACAAACAAGCTCAGCACTAGCACTGGAAATGTACCCAAAGCCTCTGAACAAACTCATGATATTATGATTCATTCCGAGCTGAAAATAGGAGATGGAGAGTTTGGCTTTATTTGTTGGAATAGCAGGAGCTGCCTTTGTGAGCCACACATGGATCTGAGCACAAATGTTCCAGCATCCAGGACAGGCTAATTTCATGGTTAATAAATTTAGGGACAAGGCAGCAGTTTGATATGGTCTCACCCAAGAGCTCTTTATCTGGGAAAACAGAAGTAAACAGGGAGATTTACACAACTATTAGACTCCTACAGCCCTGGCCTAATGATTTAAGTGGAATATTAATAGAAAACTACAGTTCCAAGTGTCTGAAGTAGCATGACTGCAACCATGGCAAATTATACTTGACCACTCACCCTGGGCAAGCAATTCCTTGTGACAGGCAAATAAAATATCATTATTGTGCTCATTACCCCTCAGGAAGGTTATAAAGCTGGTCCCTTCTGCACCTGAGCTTGCAAGTTTTCCTGGAGATCTCGAGGCAGCGCTGCCTCCCATTTCTGAGCCATTAATAATGCTGACAGGGAGCACCACAGCACACAAAAGCCAATTTACACCACCACTGATAAACATCTTTATCAGGAGAGCTCTGCTGCTCTAACACTGGAAAAAGGTTCAAGCCATAAACATGGCATGAATTCATAAATCAGCATCGATGTCAAGAATACAGCAGAGGCTGGATACACAAGGGCTGCCAGACACCGTGAAATGAAGATTTTCTATTTGTCCACATTGTACATGGAAGCAACCTCCCCTTCTTTTGGGGGGCAGCAGGGATGGGGTTCCTGGTGACTGACTCCTCAGCAGTGATAAAAAGTCATGAGTAGAGTAAAGGGGCTGCTCTGTCTCATCTGGACACCTCCCCTCAGCTGAAAACCCAAATACCCCAGTGCCATCCCTGATCCATCTGCTCCAATCCCCTCTGCCTGGGCACAGGGGCTGCTTCCACATGCACCAACCAAGCCCTTTGTTCCAGGAATCAACAAGGAGCCCAGATTCACACAGTTGTAGGAGTCAACATGAAAACATCACCTGGCACATTCACATCCCAACTACCCAGTCAGCTTTGGAGCTACCAGGAGAATTACCAGGAGAAAACAGCAGCAGAGACGTTTGTTGTAAACACTCCTAGGAGTGTTTTTCCTGCTAAGTCACCCCTCAACATCCATCTGCTGAACTCCAAGTACAAAGGAAAGCTTTCAGGTATACTCCAGCAAGATGAATGACTCAGATTATTACAGAAAGACTGAATTGTCTTTCGTTGACAGATTTAGCAGCACTCACAGCATTTCAGAGGTCTGCACAGAAAGGGGGCACAATTCACATACCACTATTCCCCCGAAGCGCTGGAAGATGTTGCGAAGGTCGTGGTAGGTGGTTGTTTTCTCCAGGTTGCCAATGAACAGAGTTCTCGTTGCTTTTGGGTGAAACTCATCTATCCTTTCATCCAAAGGACGAAATTCATTCTCGCTTTCGGTTTCTAGGATGAAAGAGAGCAGGAAATTTGTAATGGCTGGAGATTTGGTTCATGTTGGTTTATTCTTGCTCTGATCCGAGCAAGAGTAACCACCACTGTCTTTGAGAGAAACACCCAGCACTGCATCCATGACTTGCTATTTCTGTGGGATTTGGCATCTTTAGATTCCATGGAGGAATCTGAGCATCCTCAGGTGAAAGGGAGCTGCATCTTTCACCTGCTCCTCTGGAAATTTACCAAGTATCAATGCCTGAGTGCATGAATTCCAGTAAGGCTTCCCTGCACTTGGGGAAGAGCACGTGGCAGGAGCTTGTTTTCAGCAATCAATTTTTAAAGAAGCCACTGAAGTGCAGTCTGAGAAGTTCACCATGTGCTCAGGGCTGCAGCTCTCACTGGTTGGTCACGTGGGCCGGGCTGCCACAGCCCCAAAACGCAGCACTCGTTGGCTGTTTTAATTAAAAGGAGACAAAACGAGGCTGGGAGGACTCAGTGCTGTGCTCACACCACCCACTGGCAGCTGCTCCACCGAGACGTGGCAGATGAGAGCGTTCCTTCCAGCAGATCCCACTGTTTGGGAGGATGGCAACTTTCCTCCTCTGAGGATTAAGACTGGAACTCTCTCACCGTTTGGGATCCAAGAGCATTCCACTTTTTGCTCTGGAATTTGTCGTGGCATTTTCCCCCAGTTTCTTTAAAACGTGTTTCCTGCTTCTATTCTGCCCCTTCACAACAGCTCCTGGACACACCCGTGGGAGAAGGGCATGGACCTCACCTGGTCCTATCCAGGCTGTGACTTCAATCTGCATGCCAAAGAACAGCTTTCCTTTGGAGGCATTCAGAGCTTTCTCCTGGTCCTCCTGCTGCCGGAAGAACACCAGGCCGTAGCGCTCCTCGGAGGCGCCGTGGATCTGCACCGACGTCACCTTCCCGTACTTCTTGAATTCGTGGAAAAGTCCATCTTTAAGGCTTGTATCTAAACCAGCAAATAAACGTTAGTACTGCACAAACGTGACTTCTACCAACTCAGCAGCAGCATAAAAGACACGAGGAACTCTGACTGTCTTTCTGAAATGTGACTCCATCCCATTTAACTCGGTGCTCACACGAGTGCCCTTTTTAATTTGGGATGTTAATTTTGCCAGTGCCCAAAGTTTCTGACTGATTTCTCTCTTTGCTTGGATTTTTAAACCCAAGAAACTACACACATGAGGTTTTACATGGCTAAAAAGCTGGTGGTGGATGGTTATTGCTTCTAAGAGACATCCAGTTCCAGGTGAAGAAGAAATAAACAGGGATCCTTCATTAAAAATCCCACAGGAATACTGTGCACAGCTGGGATGAGGTGTCTGGAATGGAGGCTGGAGTCACACAGCACTCAGTTCAGTCAATTCAGAAATATAACCAGGCAGATTGATCAGATTTTGCAGAATCTGACTCAGGCCCACACAATCTGTCTGCGATTCACGGGATATTGACCTCAGCATCGTATCCTTTCAAGGAATGAGACAGGAATTAAATCTATAGGAAGATACCAGCGCTCAGCCAGTGCTTTTGCATCCATGAATTCTGTTAGAACTGTTTCACAACTGATCCCATGCTGGTTTTTCCTGTGGGATCTCTCCTGTGCTCAGCACAGGGAACAGGGAGCGATCATGGGCACTCCTCAGCACGTGGTTTCCTGGGTTATTTTCCATGCAATACCCATTGCCTTCACAACTATGCTCAGGGGTGTTTTAAAGCACTCATACTGTAACAGAAAACCCTCAACTTTCGAGATTAAAAAAGAAAGTGAAGCAGGGTGAGATTAAACAATCAAAGTTTGAAGTTAAAAATGGAGATGTGTCAGTTTTTTCCCTGGGAAAGCCCACATTACTGTTGGAAGCACCAGTTCCAGGAGCTGGAAATGCCCAATACGTGGAGCTGGGACCAGCAGGGTTTCTCACAGATGGTCACTAATTAAGCAATTTTCTCACAGTCACACAAGAACTGAGGCAGAAGCAGGGAGAGCATCCCATCCTCGGAGGCAGCACGTGGCTGCCACGTCTCAAAGACTCGGTGCAGGTTATTCCACCAGTCCCATCCCTTTTTTCCCCAATTCCCCTTTCCCGAGTGGATGTACCTGTTGAGCGCACTGGAAGATTTTGCACCTTGATCCCAAAACTCTTGCGGGGCTCATCCTTCTCCAGCGACGGGAGCAGCTGGGACGCGGGCGCGGGCACGGCCGTCGACTGCACCGAGCGCGCTGGGGACTCGTCGCTCGAGCTGCTGCTGGAGTCACTGCTGGGAAAGGCACAGGGGGAAAGGCAGGTGAGTGCACGGAGCAAAGTCACCAGGGAAATGGTTATTTTATTCAAAAAACAAAATAGCAGAGTTTCTGCTTGTCTGCAGGCCTCCCTCCCTTTTGTGCCTGGCTCTGTTTCCATGCTGCCGCCCGGTTATTCACAGGAATTTAAGAGTCTTCCTACCAATATTCCCCTCCAAAGCCCTCAGAGGAGACAGGCAGGGAAGTGGAATATGGGTAAAATGTCAGTGAGATCCTGTTACCCGCCCTGACAGTGGTGGAGATTTAATTAAGTGTAATGCAATGTTGGACCAGCTCAGGAGCTGTGTGGGAAGAGTGGAGAAATACAGAGAGGATGCACAGGTCTGACGAAGCCTCAAAATCCCTCCCAGCACTCACATGTACAGAAATTAAATATTATTGTGCTCTCAGGCATCTTTCCTGAAAAGAACTGTACTTCGAAGAGACCACGTGCGAAAATCATGGCCAATATTTTGGTCAACTGCTTGGGGATAACCTGGACAGATGGGGATGTCCCTGTCCCAGCCCATGGAACGGGGTGGAACACGAGGATCTCCAAGATCCCTTCCAGCCCAAACCTCTCTGGGATTCCCATGAACCAGCAAACACTCTTTGCAGGCTCAGCCTCCAACTTCAGGATATGAAGAATTCAGACCCAAGAACGCCTTCTATAAACAATAATTACAGAGGAAGAGGATTTGCATATTAGATCACAGGGGGAGTCAATCTAATCCACGGACCCGGGATCGTTCCATGCTTCGAGGAGAGGCAGAAATACAGAGAATATAATGTTATTAAAGCTTGCCCAGTGGGGACACGTCATCCTGCTTCAGTGGCTCATTTCTTCCCCGAGGCACGAGGGCTCAGAACAGCGCTAAAAATAATTTTGTCTGACATAACCCCGGAGACTCTCGTTCTCCATTACACGAGCAGCCTTCGAAAAAATTCTGCTGGAATTTTAACTCGGAGGCTGGAGGGGGGGAGATGTGCCACGTACTAAAATAACCCTGTCAGTCTGAAATTTGCTGCTTGATTGAATTTTTATGTTCCTCTCCACGTCGTATTAGAAAAACGATACGCAAGTTTATCTTTTTCTTATCTTAAATATTTCATACCCTTCTTACAAACCTTCTTGCCATTAAGCCACTTAACTTCTCCATTTCTTTTCTGAGGGAAACCATTTCAGGCTTCTAATAATTTCCAAGATTTGATCTTGCGAGCTCTTCTACTGCTTTTTTGTGGGTGTTTTCCTTCAAATGTTAAAAAAAACTTGGTTTCCTTTCTGAACATCTTGGTGTAACAAGCACCGTGGCACATTCCCAAAAGCCCTTGGGCTCTGTCCCCATTATATTTGGAGGCGCAGAAGGGAAGACAATCTCTGTCCCAAAATACTTACAAACAATCCAAAAGGATATAAAAACAGGCCAGACCAAAATAAAACACAACACAACAAAAAAAGGTCAAAAATGCAGAAGTAATAATAAACATGAGAAACTCTGCTGCTGGTCTCACCCTCTCATTACAACCCTCCCATCCCATCGAGCCACTTCACACGTTGGTGCCTTTCCCACACATTCTCCTCCTACTCCTCTGGCCCTGGAGGAGGAAGTTCAGCATCACTTTGGGAGAGGAGTGAAAATAAAGCCATGCCAGGAATGGAGTGAAAAACTGAGCCCTCCCTCCTGCCCTGCTCTTCCCAGGGGCAGCTGCCCTGCACCACCCAACCTCTCACTTCATGGATAATAAATAACATTTCCCTTCCCAGCTCCAGTCCTTGTGTTTCCCAGCAACGAATCTCCCACCATCAAGATCACCCTTCACAGCCTCATTTTTCTGCTAAATTGGTAAACTGTCTTTATTTCTGTCTCACCTGTGCACCCTCCTTTTGTGCCCTCTTCATTAATGAACTGTTTAATCATTGAAAGTGAAGAGTGCAGCATTTCCTCCCCATCTTTATCCCATTCTGTCTGCCTTTCCACGAAATCGCCTCAAATCCTCACCAAACTGGAGTTCTTCTCTACAGCATTTTGGGAAAAGGACAAACCCAACCTCACATGAACAGGCTCTCAGTGCTCTCCAGGGGTAACATCAGCCACTGCCTGCTACTGGGAAATAAACTGGTAAAGAACGGAGAAACTCCTTTAAATATAGGGCAGGGTATGTGTGTGGGGAGAAACTGAAATAATTCCCAAGCCGACAGCAGCTCCACGTGGTTCAGCAGCCCCTGGGGAAGGCTAAAATAGGATTTTAGGGCTGCAGAACCCTCTACCCTGTGCACATTTCTACTTTCCCTTGTCATATCTTGATGCTCCTGACCAAGCCCCTGCTCCCAAAGCCTTTAGAATTCCAGTGTGCTGAGATCGTATCTCTCGGGCAGGAGACTGAATTGATTTAAGCAGTGCTTTACAATGGGGACAGGCTATTTTTACAGTTTGGGGTTTTTTTATTAGGATGTTAAAAATATGGAGCATACTGTTAAAATCACAGCATTCCACTGGAGAAAAAATTTTATCTCGGGGTAACACTGTTAGATATCCAAGAGATGACACAGCAGTGCCAACAGTGTGATAAATTCTACAAAGGAGCCTGAATTCTGTGCAGCTTTGGGAAACAAGGATCATGCTGGTAACTTCCACTACCCCAGAGGGTTTTAGGGATATGTGTCCCTTAGCAATGCAAGACTTCCTGAGACATTCCAGGGGAAAAAAAAGTCATTATTTCCTGACTATTTTTAGACAAGAAAAAAAATTATTGCAAGAACAATCCTCCCTTTCTTTAGGGAAATCCCCATCACTTTTCCAACTGAAGAAACATGGATATAATAATTCAAAAGTAAGTCAAAGGTTTGATGTTCTGTGAATGGGAAAATGATGGAAGAGTTAATTATAGCTGCTGTGTCACCCAGTTATAGCTCACAGCACAATCAAAATAAAGCATCTGACAGGGAATTATGTGGAGTCTCGAGCAGCAAAACACAACTCTTTTTCAGCTTTAAAAATATACAGATCTGAAGCCTGAAAGCTGCTCAAGGACAAGTTCCCAGAATATTAAAATGAGAATATGGCTTTGCTTTTCCCTGTGAGTAATTTTGAAAACAACCGCCTGTTGCCAACGCAGAAAACAAGTTATTAAAAATTCTTCTGGCAAAAGTGAGTTCATAAAGCTTTTAGAATGAGCTAGGGAAATTTTAACATAGGAATGTAATAGGATAAAACAACAGCTCTGATAATCCCCTCCTTAAAAGTACTCCAAGTATCAATAGGTTTCAGGGCAGGTCAAAAACGGCGCAAAAATAGCTTTATAACTTAATTTTGGCCTTCCGCTACCAGCATTAAACCCAGGGTGATTTTTTCCAGAAGCAGAGCGTGCTCTGGCACTAAGCCTTTTCCCAACACGGGAAAACCTGCTCTTCCACATCCCTGTAAAGTCAGCGGAGCAGAATGCCAGCACGCCGAAGAACAAATCTCCTGAGCTGTCACAACACACGCGCGGCGCCGCGAGGGAGCTGGGAACGGCTCCTCCGCCGCGCCCCGCGCTCCTCCCGGGAACGTGGCACCACCGGGAACAGTCTGAGGGTTTAACCAGGATTTCAGATGCTCTTTTGTCCAGCCCAGACGCTTCTAAAATCAGGTTCACTCTATGGCATCACAGCATTGAAGAAAAAGAATTTTTGCATTTTACTGTTGGCAAAATCAGACGGAAAAACGGAGCAGTAAGAGAGATTGTTCTTAGTTAAACAAGGGGTGGACACAAAAATCTTTCTCTTACACATGTACTTTACTACAGGTAGCGTTTACAAGCCCTTTTATAATCTGCAAGCCCCCAATTATCTGCATTCCATCATTACCTACGAGTATATAAGGATGTGTGTTCTCACACTATTTACGGATCCATTTTTCATCAATCATGATAAAATCTATTCATAACTTACAGTATTAACTATTTATCTATTTTCCAATAATCAAGATTAAATCTATCCGTAATCCAATCTAAATTTTACCCACATGGGCTGATTCCCAAAGACTCAACACGCAAGAATCCAGCAATGGGGTTCAGACGCAAATAAACCAGATTTCATGGAATCATGGAATATCCTGAGCTGGAAGGGACCCACAGGGATGATGGGGCCCCATTCCTGGTCTCAGTACATTGCAGCTCATTTAGCACACGGAATTTTCCTCTGCTCAGTTCTAAGTGCAAAGATGACTTTTCAAATCCTGGTATCCCACAAACCACTCCTCGTTTTCAGAGAAATTTCTCATTTCCAGGCAATTACAGCTTGCAGGTCCAGTAGCAATGAAGTTACGCTGCGTTTACGTGTGAGAAATGAAAGCACTGAGCGAAGAACACAAAGCCAGCCGTCCTTTGTTCCCACAAAAAGGAGATAAAAGAGAGGCTCCGAGCCCGTCGGTGGAACGGGAGACCCGCTGCTTCCCGTCAATGGCAGCGGCGCTGAATCAAGGGATCTCACAACCTGCCCTCCACCCTCCTGCAATTTCAAAATGTGGCACAATTGTCATTTCTGCCCATTGATTTGAGAGCGGTGAGTCAGCTGCGGGCTGGGGACTCCCTGCGAGCGGCAGGCAGGAAACAAAGCTGGGAACAAAGCGGGGAACACGGCTGGAACCACAGCAGCCCTTGTGGAGGATAAAGCAGAGGGAAGCTTTAATATCCTGCTGGCACGGGTTTAAAAATCCAAACAAAACCAACCTGTTGCTGCCCAGAGGAGCTGTGACTGCCCAGTCCCTGGAAGTGTCCAAGACCAGGTGGGACAGGGCTTGGAGCACCCTGGGATAGTGGAAGGTGTCCCTGCCCATGGCAGGGGGTGGAATGAGATGAGCTTTAAGGTCCCTTCCAACCCGAACCATTCCATGATTCTGTCATTCCATGATTCTAACCTCTGTTGCTGGAGCAAGTTAAAAACAAAACCACCTAAAACCAGTTTAAAACCTTTTCATTTTTCATGCCAAATTTCAGCTGTGAAAAATGTAAAATTTAAGACTTAAAAAATTTTTTATAGCTGCCTTCAAAAACTGTTTCACCAGACCTGGTGAAGAATCCAGGATTTTTTTTTTTTCTTTTACAGGAAATATGCAGAACGATCACTTTTTCCCTGCCAAAATTAACTTGAAATCAGGAACTCTGCCTGGCTCAGCTCGACTCAACACCCTGTCAGAATAATCTCCGAGTGCAGATTATCTCCTAGAAAGATCTACTGAGGACAGGCTCCATCCCCTGACAGTGGGTTATTCTCACGGCTGATGTCAGCAGCAGATTCCCAAGCCGGGTCAGGAAATCCAAAGTTAACGTTCAGTCATCCCCAGACGGAAGCAACAGGAACCCTCGGTTTTTCTCCCTGTCCCTCCCTTTCCAGATCTGAGTTAAGTCACTGTAGATGATCTCCATGCACAAAACACCAGCAGTGACAGTGCTGTATGATCAGCTCTATCCAGAAGACATTAATCCTTGGAATACTTTATAGGCTTTGGAAAAAACCTGCTGGTTAGATTTCCTCAGCCTGGGAAAGCACCAGAAAATTGCTCCAAGTTTCCTAAATGTACCAATGTGTTGTTTGGGAATAAAAATAATTAAAAGGACCTGATTACTGCCAGCCAACACCCAGAAAAATCTGATAGCAACTTAAAATAAAAGCTTTAAAAATGCACTGTATTCCATTCTAGCAGTGGATTAAAGGATCTCTGCCTGCGAAGCACTTTGACTTCTGGATGGAAAATGATATATTGGAGCAATATATGCACAGGGCTATTACAGCCTGGTATTTCTGACCTACTGATAAATATTACATGAGTCTAAGAAGATACTTAAGCAGAGTTTCCCCTGTTCTCTACACACACCTAAGTCAAAAATGCACATCAAATCACACGTTCCTTCCTAAGAACAGCAGTAGCCCATTCCCACAAAACTCCCGACATCACCCCATTAATCCCACAATCCAGGTGGCTGTTCTGCCACACTCAAGCAGGAGTCACAGAATCCCAGGAGGGGACTGGAAGAGACCTTTGAGATCATCTCATTCCAACACCCTGCCACGGGCAGGAATCACCACAATGAAAATTCCAGAGGCCTGGGCACAGAGTGAGCAGCTCCTTGTCAGAGCTGATCCCGACACTGACCTAAATACCCAAGCAAGCAGCAGGCAGTTGTTCTGTACACACCACGGCATTTGTATGGGAAAAAAACATTTCACACACCTGCGGAAATAAACACGAGGGGTTTTTCCCTCGTTCAAAGGAGTTGCTGAACCTGAAGTTGAAGACGTCAGAAAACCCAGTCCGACCTCTGAGGTTGGTTTGTATGAAGAGATCAAGAGGCAACGAGCCGTCGCCGCATTTTGCCAACTGCAGGCGAGCACTGAAGGGGCTCAGCCCACACAGGCAAACCACAAAGAGCCTGAACCCCGCTCCTCCGTGTGCAAACAAGGCTTTCCACTGGAAATGTGGATATAAGACAAAGAGCAGAAAAAGCCACCTAAACATTCCCTCCGTGTGATTACGCTGTGCCCATCACCCCGGCCTCAGCCCCTCCGGAGCAAAGCTCGCCGGGACGCGATTCCGTGACATTCTTGGCACCCGTTCAAGCTGCTGAGAGCTTGCCATCCAAGGAACTTTGGTTTGTGCATGTCACACACTCTGCAGTATTTAATGGCACTCAGCTACGATAAAACAATCCAGCGAGAAGGGGGAAAGGCCAGACCTGCTGCATGGAAACAAAAACAGCCACAAAAAGCACGCAACAGATAAAACCAGCGTTTACAGCTCTGAAGGGAGATCATTAAACACTGCAGACTAATGAAAAGAGGACATCCTCCTTCCCTTAACTTTTTCTGCTTTACCACGCCCAGAGAGAAGACTTCAATGATCTCCTGCTGGGCTGGAGTCCTAAATCCAAAGAAATGAAATTAAATGACGTTTAAAGGCCATGGGAAAGCAACAGAAGCGTGACAACTCAATGTCCTTTACGGAGCAAACTAACACACACTGCTGCAGTGTTTATTTCAGCTTCTGACCAGCAAGCTCTTGAAGACACAGCCTCCAGGTACTATTTACCATATATTTATCCCAAGTCAAGTGAGTCGCTTATTAACATGCCATTTGCATTTCTGTGACAGGCCATGTATAAATATATATAAATATATCTACGTCAGTTATTTTATCCTGATGTCTGACACCTGATCCTTGATGAAAGTCTGAAATGAATCATGGAGAAGATGGAGGTGTTGCTCAGAAGGACGGACTGCTCCCACCCCCAGAACCACCCTCCCCTGCAGCCACGTGCCCTCAGTTTCCAGACAGCCTTGGGCTCCTTTTAATTCTTCCCTGCAACTAAATAATCCACTATGATTGCTAAAAATATGTATGTTTATATCAATCCCTGTCTGGCTGAGGTCACTGTGCCCAATCCACAGTTACTGTTGCCACCTCGCTCCTTGACCTACTCCCCCCTGTCCTTGGGCTTGAACTTCGTGCAGCCAAGAATTAAAAACATTAACCCGAGGGAAAAAAAAGTGTTGGTTACAAACACACCGGCCTATCTCTGGAGCAAAGAGCTGACTCAGCACTGACAACAGCTTCCCACTGCTGGGAAGAAGCTGCTCAATCCCTGCGCTCCCCACGCTGGCCGGTGGCTCGGATGTGGATGGGCTTGGAGCTGAATTTGGGAGCAGCTGGAGTTACCTGCCTGCCCAGCCAATGCCTCTTTGAACCATGGATGCTCCCTGGGAACAGTGGGATTGCTCATGCTCCAAAAGAAGCCCTGGGAAGCCGGAGGAAATGCTTTCTCAGCAAACGGCCACTGTGACGGAGCTCGGTGCTGGGAAAGATAAAAGTCATCGAGGCCTTGAGGGTGAAGTACAAAGCAGCTCTTCAGCTCTGCTTTCCCACAATTAAACTTCCACCGATGCAAAGAGGGAAGAGAGAGGGTGGGTGTGAGAATGGGTGAGCAGGATGAGCCTCTGTTTAACATCACCTTCACGGAGGGAAGCCCTGGGTCAAGATCCCTCGTGAGAAGTCCCACTGCAGCCACCCAGAACTCCCACCTCCTCCAGCCATGCTCCAAATTATTCCAAGCACTGCAGGACATGCCTGAGGATGAGCTGCTGCTCCAGGCACGGATCAGACAAAAGTTGGCCAAAAGCACCATAATTGTGTCAAAGGAAAGAGCTTTTGCACCTGTCTGCTGATGATCTAAATTAGTGTTTTGTAACTGACACCTCAGAGCACATGAAATCTTTGGACAAAAGCCGTATTTTAGTATCAGATTCACGGGAGGCTGCCTTAACATCCACTGCAGAGGGAAAAGGAAGGCATGAAGAGCCCAAGGGCTTTGCCCAAGGTCATTCCGTGAATCTCGGAGGGAACAGGCTGAGGAATTTGATCTCCTGGCTCACGGGTGGCCAAGCCTTTCCAAAATACCAAGAAAGCAACACTGAATCATTTAAGCTGGAAGAGAGCTCCATGATCATCAAGCCCAACATTTAAAGGCAGTTTCATCAACAACAGCACTGCTTTCATGAAGGGACCTACTCAGCATCCTAGGAAAAAAACAAACTCTACTCCAAGTGCTGCCCATGAGCCAGGAGAGTGAAATGCCATTGAAAATGCAACCACCACTGCATCCAAGTAGGCTACTACACATTTACTCAAGGAGCAAAAAAGTAACCTCTTCTGCCTTAAGAGCCCTGTCAAATGAATTCCTGGGAATAAACACTTCTAAGTACAATTTTAAAACCATTTGGCATTGACTAAGTGTTGAGCACTGGGGATCTTTCAGAAGAAAAGCCTTTTTCAGACATAAGCTAGAACAAAAAAAGCCGTAATACTGATTCACCTCCAAATTACTGCAGTTACTTTTTAACATAAAGCTGCCAGAAGATCACGGCAAACAGCTCCATAGAATTAATTCTGTCTTCATGCTTTAGAAAAGTATCACACCTTGCCTTAAAAAAACAAGCCAGGCACTATTTGCATGCACTGCCTCCTCCCAACCCAAGGCACTGGGTTTTTTTAGCAATACACAAAACACCATTTGTTGAAATTCCTGATTTGGAGCAGTTTTGAAATGGTGCATCCTCTCCTATAAACAGAATTGTTCCTGGGATGGGAGTTGCAATGGAAGGCATGCCAAGATACACAGCTGAGCTACAATGCTGCTTAAGTAAATTTGGGAACATGCAAAGCTTAATATAGAAATTCCCTTTATGGCAGATAACACCGTGGAAGTTTAGTACTTCTAAAAATGGTCACTATTGTCCAAAGAGAGAAATCCAAATGAAAATAGGCAGAGTGACCCTTGTTCTCCATCTGAAATAAATCCATTTATCAAGGGTGTTTTTCAAAGAGAATTTCTATTCCCTTACATCTTAGAATCATAAAATTCTCCTTCTGATCTAAGATTCTAATAGAATCTTCTACAGCCTTTCAAAGAAACACCGAAGAGATGAAGGGAAGAATAATTTTGGAGGTTTTTTTTTTAATGCCCCTTTTTAGACCAACAACAGTGACTGGAGGAAGCACAGGAGAGATCTGTAAAACCGGAATGGGAGCTGCTGTTCTGGAGTAAAGGACTACTTAAAATGGAAGGCCTGGGAAAAAAAAAAGTCATTTCTGTGATCTCAGGCAGAATAAATTACAGAGAGAAGACATTTGATGAGTTGTATGCTAAGGATTAATTTGCCATTTAAAAATGCAAGGAACAGATGGATCTCTTGGCTAGGACTATATTTGGGAATTACTTCATTTTGCTGCCCACATGCAAATAAAAATACAACTAAAAGTAGAACTTTCTGTGAGCTTTCACATGGGTAGAAAACACTGAAGCAATGAAAATAAAACCAAAAAGAAAATGTCTGTATGAAACAGGTGAAGTGTCACAGCACCTACTGTGGATCTGCAGTAGGCTGGGGGAGAGAACACGATTTTACTTTGCTGGGTGACTACAGAGAGCAATGTCAGGCTTAGAAACTAATAAGAAAAACCAAACAACTCCAAAACCAACCCAGCAAATGCCATATCATATGACAGTGTTTGTCATTTAGGAGTAACTTCTGAAAAAGCACCTTGCTGTAATGTAATTCCATGGAATTTGTTAGGATTTAGTGATTACCACACATGGTCAGAAGTCCGGGGATTCTCTTTCCCAAAAGCCTGGGCCAGTTCCATCGCACTGACCAAGGTTCACAAAGCACAGGTAAGAACTTAATTTGTGAGAAAAATGCACAAGTGGGGGAAAATCCAGAAGAAAATGCCTTAACCTGCCCAGACTGAGTGCCTGTACAGCCCTGGCCTCCACCCCACACGGCAGCGGCTGGGACAGGAGGAGCAGCGCCAGGCAATTCCGCTGGCACAGCCGAGAGGACGGGATGGAAGAAAAGTCCTCCAAGGAATTCCCAGAGGCAAAGCCCATGAGCTTCCCTGAAGTGAGCCAGTGCTTTCAAACCCCCAAACCATGGCAGTCGCACGTATAGGATCAATTAAGCACCCTCCTTTTTTCCACGTGATTTCTCCAAGTTCGAGGGAAACCGTATATTAAAAAGCCAACCCAAGATCAACTCCCAAGACAAATGTTAGATACCATCTCTGTTTCTCCTCTAGCAATGAGCCTTTCCTCCCTCTCTCCATCTCAAAAACAAACAAACAAACTGAAAATTTCACCCAGCAAAGCCCCGAGCGACGCAGGACGTCCTCGGCGTATTCCCAGCCTCTGGAACAGGGATAAGCACAGCTCCACGCGCGTTTGGAAAACGAAGAGGAATAGAAAATCTGTACTAACCCAACAGCTTCCTTTCTGTGACTATTCATCCTTCACAATCCAACAGGACACACCAGCCAGTAAACAAACATGGAAGGGAGGGACCAACTTCAAAGCAAGTGTGTAAATCTTACATAATTTGAGGGTTTGAGATCTTGCAGCAACTCTTACCCAACGAGGTGTCAGATGATCCAAGGAGGTCAGACCTGTAGCAGCCACAGTAAGTAGGACACTTTGCATCTCACTCAGCCCAGCCTGGCACCATTTGTCCACAGGGACCTGGGGCCCAGCATTCTTGGGAATTCACTTTCAGGAGGAGAACAGTGTCTTTCTTTCACACGTTATCACGCCAGAAAAGTTCTCTGCTCTCAAACGGATGAAAGATAAAAAATACGTGAATGCCCTCAGAGCCGGGATCTACTGGAGATGTGTCTTAATTATTCTTGACTTTTAAAGGGTTGAGGAGGTTCTCCTGTTTTTGCCCAGGTATAAAACTGATGATTTCTGAGAATCTGCAGACAACATCCCGTGACTGTGGAAGAAATGAGGATACAGCCCTGAAAGCCACTACCCTCTCGTAGAAAGCATTCTCCAAGAGGTACTTTTCCTGCCATCCTGGATTTCCAAGTATCTTCTAGCCAAAACCATCACTTTGAGCTAAATAAAACAACTAAGCACTGAAGCCCAGACATTTCTCAAAGAGAAGGAATTAAAAGGCTCCATGTCTCGCTTCTCCAGACGGGAGAGTGCACTCACAGCTGGAAGGACCAAGAAGCAAAGGAACAGGTTCCCTACCTTTGTTACGGGGCCTCTTGCGAGAAGGGATCACAGAGAAGTCCTGTTTCTTAATGCCAAAGCTATTTCTGTTCTTGTATTAGGCACTTAATGAATAATTATGCAAAGACTTGATTCACATGCCATCTACACAGCGCACATCTCCCTGCTCCTCCTTTTGGAAACTCAGCTTCCCTTCAAGATTTAAAAAAATTTGGACCACTTCCCAACACATAAATTTTTCCTCCTCTACAGAAAACACTAAAGCCCTCACCTCTCTCCGGAGCCTGTGATTTTCCACTCCAGAGCTGCGCTGCCTTCTCCTCTCCGAGCAGCATTACGAGCTGACTGCAAGGATCTGGAGTGGGATCCCTAATCTCCTGCTAAGAAGCTTTTGCACTTAAACCCTTGATGCCATCCATCATTAGTGGTTTCGGCACTCGCGACGCCGCAGCCGGACCGCGCTCAATGCCGTGACGATGAGGGCAAAGCTAAGCGCATCAGGTACACGGTTAATTCAACGGGCCAAGATTAGGGGATGATACTATTTTTTATTTTTTCCCCAATAAGGCTTATTTACTATTAATTCCCACCCTTGTGACCTGAGGCTGTTTGGAGGGTGAATGCCCAAGTCGCAGTGATACACCTCGAGGAGATCTGCTCTCCCAGCCCTTAGGTTTTACAGGGAAGGTTCTCCCTCAGAGCCACAAACATCCTCTTGGGGAAAAAAACCAAACCAAGAAACCAACAAATCACTGTATTTGCAACTTCGAAGTGATGTGGTGTCCAGGCTTTAATGGGAACACATATGGCTGAGCCCAGCAGTGGCTGGATTTTTCCTCTGATCATTGGTATTTTTTCAGGAAGCGTTCAAGAGAGTCTTCCTCTTCTGCTACTCATCCCTCCATGTGAATATTCATTAGAAATTATTAAACTGTCCTTTATTCCAAAGGTCTGTATGGCAGGGATCCTCTCCCTGTCTCCACCTGAGCTGTCTGACTCCACCACGGCTGCAGACAAGCACCCCAGACCACGATCCCTCTGATCTATTTGAGCCAGGATTCACATCCGAGCTCTGTGTGCCTCCCAAAGAAGGGGGAATCTGCTCTGCTTGTGCAGAGGGAGGCAGCCACCACAGCCCCACACGTTTCCCTGTTTTCCTTGGCTCTCTCGGGGCTGGTTTCCCCTTGCTCTCCCAGTGTACAGCAGGAAGAGAACACCAGGCACATTTCTTCCTGCCCCCAGGATCCCTCAGACTAAGCCTGGCTTCTGAGCAGTAACACAGGCAGCTTCAACTTCCCTGACCTCAGCTAATTCTTTCCTTCCCTCAGCCTACTCAAGATGATTAAGCAAAATACTTGGAAGGAAATCAAAGCCTTAAAAACGCAATTAGAAGTGACCATTTTGTTAATACGCGCACGCACAACCCCAAAGTCAAACCCAATCCAACAGCACCTGACCCTTGGGAAAACAGCAATTTTTAGCAGCTCCCACGGACTTAAGGAACAGCCCAAGGGGGAGCAGTGCTGTCCACACGGCTCAGGTTTTTCCCAATATTCCTAAAAAAGGAGGGTTTTTTTGCGAATTCTCACACCAGACACTGGCTCCCACAGACCTGCAGCTGTGTCCAGGGGTGAATTAAACATTTAATTTTTAACACATATCCTTCCACACACCCAGATCTTCCTCCCCCAGCTGAGGAAAAGGCAAGTTCACAGGAGGGTCCGGATCCAGCTGCCACAAAGCCTCGGATTCTCTAGCAAAGATTCTGACCTCACTGTAAGAAACCTTTAAAGCACTGAAATAACAATAATCTCTTTAACAACAATAAAGTCATTTGAAATGATCAAAATAGTTATCATAGTAATAAAACAGAGGTATTTTTCTAGGGCAATTTCCACTTCATCCATCCACAACATGATGTATTTTTAAGACTCCTTTCCTGAAATTATTTCGAAAAAAGATTTTTTTTCTCTCTCTGCCTGTAAAGAATCAAATGCACTTTGAGAAAGCATCAGTTGAGCTTCTGGGCCCCGACACAGAAACAAAGCCTGACAGCCCAGATTTAGATAAACACCTACTTCTGCACATTTAGGAAGAGGCTTAATTGCTTTGTCATTTAGAGCCAGCAATTACCAACTATTAGTGGGAGTGCGGCGGGGGTGGGGGTATTAATTGCAGCCAAATGTCCACTCTTTTTTGGGCAGCTCATGCCAAGAAAATTATGTACTAAATAAAAAAGAAATTAAAACCCCTCTTGGTTATAACGTTTTAAAGTATTTTATTGTCTATTTATATGTAGGGGGGGATGGGTTCTCCCAGAGGGGCCAACAAGGGTAGAATTTCTATTTTATTTTGAAATTGTGTCCAATCACGGCAGAGGTGGTATTAGGATGTTGGGGCAGGCTCCAAAATCTCCTTTTTGGGGAAATTTTTGGGGCTGATTCCTCCAGCAAGGAAACCAGTGCTTAATTTCTAGAGTGAGCAGAGCATTTAAGGTTTAAAGAAAAAAAAATAAACGACCTAAAATTGGAAGGTTGAGAAGGAGTGAGGGTGGTTTTCCCCCTCAGAGCCGGCCCTGACACCGGCGATGCTGCTTCATTTCCCTGCGCTGTGTGCCGGGAAAAGCTTCACGCAGGAGCGAGAGCCGCTCCAGTGCTAAGGTGAGGGAGGGATTCTTTTCCATGATTATTATTATTTGAAAGGGTTTTTTTGCGGCAATCGCGGTGTTTTTCCGCGGGGCTCGGCGGCCCCGCCCCGGGGGCGGCGCGGCGGCCCGGGCCGGCTCCCGCCGGCTCAGACCGGTTCTCAGCGCAAACAACCGCCCCCCGCCCGCCGGGGGAACGGCCGCTTTTGCTCCAAAAACACCCGCTTTCCCCCCAAAAAACACCCGCTTTTCCCTCAGAAACAGCCGCTTCCCGCTCCCGGAGCAGCCGCGGGTGAGGCGGCTCCGCCGCCATTCCAGCGGCGGGCGCGCTCCGCCGGCTGTGAGGCGAGAGAAAGCGGCGAGGTTTGGGAGCGAGATAAAAATCTTATTATGCAACGCACATTTTTAATAGATTATTGCCAAGTGCAGGGCTGAGGTAATGCGGGCTGTCGGCAGCCGGGGCGGGAGGCTGCAGCCGCTCCCTCCCAAGGGCGCCCAGGCACCATTTCTTCACCGTCCGTGAGGAGAACTTTGATAGATCACGGTATTTTTTTTCCACAGAAGGATCTATTTATGTGCACAGGTACGTCTTTTTCGGCATATCTCGAATATAAGGGTTTGCTTTCTGTACTATAATCTCTCCAAAGCCTTGTGAAAACGTTCTGCCTGTGCTCAATCTCAAGAAACTCGATACAGTCCCAAGGGTAAAAAAGCCACGTTTAAAGGATGGTCTCGGTTTATATTTAGCTGAGCAGAAGCACAGGCTGCCACGAGCAGAAGCACAAGGAAGAACAAAGTGAAAACGCTCGACAGTTGGTAACAAAAAACCTGCGAGTATCTGAGTTGGATTTTTTTTTTCATTTTCCTCTCCCTAATTCACATTTTGCCGCGCAGAGAGAGCATTAAAGCAGCACATGGGTTTATGTGAACAAAAGGTAAAGATATGAGATGTTTCACCTGACTCCGACAGGATTTACTGTTGCCTTTGTGTAATGGAAAAGGCTTCCTACTCTAAGAAATTCTTTAATTTTCTTTTATAAATCTTAACCCAATTCTTCTCCCATACAAACAGGAGCCTGCTCAACCCTGTCGTTCTACCAGAAGAGATGAAAAATTTCCAGCTCATCTCTACAGTACCAAATGTATGTGGAATTATTTAAATTCTACAAAAGCCATCTCACAGATCCTTCAATAAAGACTAAACAGCTACATTTAACCTCATTTTTCCTGATTTTTCATCTGTCCTCAGCACAGGCATCTCCAATCCCACTCAAAATCCCAAATCCCAGCTAAATCAGTGATTCATCACTTCTGGCAGCAAATGATGCGGGAAGGAGGAGATGGAGACAATGGTAGAGAAAGGTTTGCATTATGTAATGAAACTAAAACTCACTTTTTTCTACTTTCACTTCAGTTGTTGAAACAGGGTAGGAAAGTCCCTGACTAAATAAAATACACAGGAGGTTTCACGGAGCCTTTTTTTCCCATGATTAAAATTCTCTTGGCAGTATTTTTAATCAGTTTGTTTCAATATTAAGACACACATATATTCCATTCCAACCGTAATTTCTTGCTCCAGAAAGAATTTCATCATGGAGAAATCTAAAATTAAAAACAATCTCTTAATTACCTTATGCCTTGCCCACTTGTCATGAGAACTTTAAACACAGCTATCAGAATTACAAAAAAATTTTCCTTTTCAAATATCTGTATGTGCAACTTCTTCCCATTTCTTGATTTCAGCAAGACTGATAAGTGTATTCATCTACATCTTGGTGAAAATAAAACCAGTGTTGTATCTAAGCTGAAAATGCTCTTGTAATTTCACAATCTCTATTTCATATTACAAGCTGTAGGGAAATAGTCATCTAACTAATTATTCATCCAGCTCCAGCATCCTGGAGATGAGACAACCAAATAAACACTCTTAAAAATAAATTAAAGGTGACTGCATTACACACTATAGGAAATTATTCATTTAACTGGTAAATCCTCCAGCATCCTCCACATCAGACAACTGAATAAACACTCTTAAAAAATAAAGGCCAAGGGAAATCTCAGGTCGCTTATCTGTGAATTGAACACACAGGGTGTTCACGCTTCCACAGCCTGGACATCACCTACAGGAAATCAAACACTTCCACCTGGACTTTTGTAAATGTATTCAAACCTCATCCCAACAAGGATTTTAGGAGCAAGATGCCCCACTCTCAGCACCGGGAGGTTCAGCACACTGCTGCAGCAAAGCTTTAAAAATAATCACTAACACATGGAGCAGCAAGAGACGTGTCAGGCCATTTGACATTACAAAACTGAATCAAAAAGCCCAGAAATTATTTTTAGCGCATTACAGCACCTCAACAAGCAGCCTAGAGAAGAGCTTTTCCTACAGAAGAAAAAAAACACAGCAGGGATTTTTCCAGGAGGTTGGGCAGGGCACAAACAAAATCTGGTTTGGTTCCTATGGGATCACCCAGCTTCCATCCATGACACAGTACAGAAAATATGTTTGCTAATGTATCATTTGTGGTGTGTGTCTGGATCACCAAAATGGAGAAACTGGAGCTTCTGGTGGTAGCAAATTATCATCTTCAAGGGCTTCTTTCAAGGTGATAAAAAAATTCCATCAACCCTTCCACAATATGGGTGGGGAATGAGCAGTCTCCCACTAAGAAGGCTTCAAAACACAAATTCCTCCTCAAATCCATGCAGGAACCATGCACATCCACCAGCTTCCTCACCACAGCCCAAGCAGGCAACTTCTGAGAGGCCACAAACACCCCAAATAAAGCTTGGCTTCAGAGAATACTGCTTATTTTTAACGTGTTCTTTTTGGTTTTAGTTTCTAAATTATTCCCTTGCAGCTCCATTACCTGCAAAGGCCTCCAAATAGCAATTTAATGCAAAGTTTAGTTGAAATCCAATGCAACAAACTGTGAACCTTTATGAAATAAAGGCTTTTTTGGGTTGTTCTTTAATTTTTCAGCCATCTGCAGATCATGTTTCATCATGGATCGTCCAGGAAAATCAGCTCCATATATAATCAGTGTTATTTACTTCACACAGCTCTTGAAAACCACAAGCAAGGAAACCCAAACTTCTCCTTCACCACCTTTCTGCTGCTTTTCCACAGCTCCTCAAGGACAGTGCCTGGCACAGAAGTTCCCACAAGTGCAGGGAACACAACTCTGCCAGCTGAGACCAACAGGACGAGACTGGAGTGACCAGCTTCTGGAATTTCACAAGAATGCAGTGTCATAAAGACCTTAATAATACCATGGTGTCACAAAATTGGCCATTTCCACTTACAAGAAAGCCTTAGAGAATCTCCAGCTTGCTAAAATCCTCGAGACCACCATGGAAACTGCAGGCAATAATTACTCTCCAGGCAAATGAAACTGGATCTATTACACACAGCAAGTGGGAGCACCAAACCAGGGAAAAGGGGGTGAGGCAGTTTTTGCTCACTAACAGGGTGTGAGGGGCTTAATATTGACTAAATGTGGCTAAATTCAAAGCATGTTGAAAATTAAACACTTGTGCTTTGAAAGACTTCAAGGCCAGGTGGGGTTTTGCTTCCCAAAGTAAAGAGAGGGTTAAATGTTTATTAATATCTAACTGATTGCTGAGAAACATGTAAAACTCTTTCCTGATCCTTCAATATTAAATACACAATCCACCAGATTCCATTATTTGCTTGACTGAGTTTGACTTTATGGTATTAATAAGAAAAAATGTTTTATTTCCTCCCAGAGTATCGTCTTCTTTTCCATTACTACAACTAGAAATTGCCAAGAAAATGAAATGCTCAAGCACAGCAGACGCTGCTTTTCTTCTCATTAAATCTTAAAACTTGGTTCCACTGGGATCATATTTAGTTCTCTCAAATTCAGAACAGGATTTCATCCCGCCTCAACATCCCAACAATGACATTTTATAAATATTACGAGTTTCTTGGACGCCTTTCTCATTCCACAAGGAGCAGAGAAGCACCAGTAGGAATTTTTTTCTTCTTCCCCTGCTTGAGATTTTTTTATTAAACCTTAAATGTAACCAGCCCTCCTTTCAATCCATTTTCTCTAGGATTTTTTGAGACCTCTGGAAGTCTCACCGATTTTTCTGAGCTATAATAAGTGTGAAAAACCTTTGACAAAAGATTGTCTTTATTCAAGCATTAAGCTCTCATTGAGAGAGGTGTTGGAAATAAACAAGTGCTTAAAGCAGCCTAAAACTTGTCTTAAACCTTCACCTGCTCTCCCATTGAGGCAGGACCTGGATTTCTAAATCCAGGAGGAGAAAACAATAATTAAAAGAAGTAAATAAATCCTTGCATGATTCTTTAGACAGGAGGGGGTGGGGCAATCAGAAGAGGAGACACTGATTTCCTCACCTTCCCTTCGGCACACTCCCCATGGGTGTCAGCCCATTTCACCCTTCCAGAAGGTTCAACAGTCAAGGTAAGACTTTGTGAGAATAATTCTCTCAATCAGAGAGTTCTGCCAGTGGTAAAATTCCATTCACAGTGATAATCACAGAATCACAGAATGGGCTGCAAGGGACCTTCAAGTTCATCTCATTCCACCCCTGCCATGGGCAGGGACACCTTCCACTGTCCCAGGCTGCTCCAAGCCCTGTCCAGCCTGGTCTTGGACACTTCCAGGGATCCAGGGGCAGCCACAGCTCCTCTGGGCACCCTGTGCCAGCATCTCACCACCCTCACAGCCAGGAATTCCTTCCCAGTATCCCATCCACCCCTGCCCTCTGGCAGTGGGAAGCCATTCCCCCTTGTCCTGTCACTCCAGGCCTCTGTGAAATTGAACACTCTCTTGATACACTTATTTACTTAATGAATATTTTCAGTTTTAGAAAAGACCTGGTATGCAAAGGAAATGCTGCCAACTCTGCAAACCCTCCTGAAGAGCAGAGCTCTTGGCCAAAGAGCATAAAACATTTATGGGTGCAACCGTAGCTTCGTGGTTTCCACTCTTAGGGTGAATTTACTCTTAAAAGGCCAAATATCAGAGAAGCACTTCAACATGAATTTAAAAATTATTAAAAGAAACCAGTGATTTTCTAACACCACCTTTTCCCCCTGTAGGTATTTTGTAAAGCCATGCAAATACTGAGCTTGCAGAACCAAGGACATGGGAAACGCATCCCCAGGAATAGCAAACTTGGATGATTTTCTTTTAATTCTTCCAAGTCTAGAATTTCTACAGGGAAAAAACTGGGAAGGCGACAAATGAACCTTGTGAATGTCAACGGTGACAGGGACCAAGAAGAAACAGAACAATACCACTCATCATTTCCCAAAGTACGTTGAAGCGTGATCTGTAAAAAGTAGCTGGCCTTAAAATTTGCTTTTTCTCTCACTGAAGCAGATAAAAGTGCCCCCATTCTCCAGGCACACTGGCAGCAAGGCCTTGTGTCTGCACATCCCACCAACTTATGGATGCTGCATGGATCCACCACAGAAAACAAAGAACCACGGCCCCAGCGTTGCCCTCGGAGCCAACCGAGCCTTTTCGCATCTCCCTCCAGCTCACTTCTCCACCAACGACCAAAGCTTTGCCACAGAACAACAACTCCTCCGGCTCACGCCTCGGCGAACGACCCCCGGCACGGGGACCTACCTGTCGCTGCTGGTGCTGCTGCTGCTGCTGAGGGAGTCGCTGCTGGAGGAGCGGCTCCGGGAGCCGCTGCCGCTGGGGGAGCGGGCGGGCCGGGCGGCCTGGCTGGCCAGGCGCTGCGGGGACTGCGTCCTGGACTGCGACGAGTGCGGCGAGCGGCTCCGGCTGTGCTGGTAGTTCCGCTCCGGCCGTCTGCCTCGTACCTCCCGCGTAATGTCATCCCTGTAGATATCCCTGTGTACCACGCTGGGCAATGTAAACTGCTCCCGGGCCCTAGGTTCGTAGCGGGGGTCGTGAGCGTCAAAGCGGTTTGGGCTTCGGCTCCGGGAAGTGTAATAGAGCCCGTGTTGTAAGGTCCGCTCGCGAGGGTCTCTATAGTAATCCTGATCGTAATGTCTCGTCCGATCAAATCCGCCCGTCCCCCGCTCATGGTGTCCATAGGCACTATGTTCATAAGCACGCTCCCTGTTATCTGAAGCCCTGCATTTGGGAAGGGGGAAAAATACTGCATCAGAAAGGGGCAGGCACCACTAAAAGCAAATCATGCAAAACATTCACGGCAGCACTCGACTTATTGTTGCGACTGCTTCTCCACTAACCAGCAATAACCTATCAAGCAAACGATGACAAACTTCAAAACGTTTTACTTGACTCCTAAGTTATATTTGTATACGATCAAGCTGAGCAATCATTTTGGTTTAATCACAATATGGGGCTTTCATGACCAGCAACTTGCCTGCACAGGAAAAAAATTTCTGCTTTCCAGTGCAGAATCCTCATTTCAGTTGTTCTTTTCCTTTTAAATTCTGTAAACAAGAAAAACTTCATGTTTGTGGACATCATCATTAACTTCTTATTTTTCTCTCCATTTTTGCTTAAGAGCTTAAGTTTTTTTTTTTCAAAATTTGGTAATTACTAGAGCTCTTGTAATTATCCTTCTGCAAAAATGGCATCACAAATTAGGCTGTAGCCATGAAAGCCTCCATGCAAAGCATGACCCAGAGGTAAGAAGCTGCTTTCAAAAGGGGTGGCATAACCCATAGAGAATTCCCAGAAAATAAGGGAGTTTCTTGTTGCTGTTCTAAAATATTTCACCCTCTTAGAGGGAATTTTTGCTTTGACCAGATTGCTACACTCATTTCTTGTAAAAGCTGTGGACACTAAAGAAACATCTGCATTACTAATGCTGGAACTGCAAGGATGCAGGTCCCCAGAAGATACTGAGACCCTACACAAGGTCTGGCAATCCAATTTTTAGGTGGTGTTTTGTTGTGACTGCTGCTGGTGCTGCAATCACAGAATTTCTGTCTGCACAAGCTGCTGCTCTCCAGCAGCTACAGTCCAGTTCATTTCAGTGTTTTGAACGTTTTAAATTGAGAAAGGCTCAGTGATGTTCTGAGTTAGTGTGATCTCTCAAATAAAGAGATAGTAAAACTGACAGATAAAGGAACACTATAAATAGTTGAGTATTCTAATTTAGACAAGTACCAGGATGGTACATCTTAGTTACATCCACAAAATGGAAGATCCAGAATGGCTACACTGAACACCCAAAAAATACTTCTAAAATTCTAAATATGTCAGGGTAGCCAAAATTAATTTAAAAATTAATTATCCATCTTATGAAGGACATTTTAACCTTTTTTTTCAGCTTTCTCTCTCAGATTCTTCCTTCAGAATCTGTTAGGAGTTACTTCAATCCCCTGAATCCTGATAACCCAGTTCTGCCTTGTGCCTCCTCCTCCTCTCCTGCATCATAGCTCTAGTTCAAATGGCAGAAATATTTCAGGGATCTTTTATAAACTGAAAATGGGACTTGAATCTTTTTTCAGTTAGCATCTCAGGAAGTTCCTTCCATTCTTTCTCCAATGAATCACTAGATGCTTAATCCTCTCAATATATTCACTCTCAGTTAAATTGTAACTCATATAAGCTTTCTATAGCACTCCCTCACATCTTGCCTGCAGTTTTTTTCCTCTCAAATTATATATAAAAAACTACTTAACCAGTGCAAGAGAATGTCATTAACTTCTACATCTGCTTGAAATTCATTGTTGCCTTTCTATTTCCATTACCTCTTGCTCGCAACAATGGAATTTTGAAAGCTATTTCAGAATCTGCCACAGAAATGTGTCTCTGTTTTGGTTCTTTTTCCCCCTTTTGAAGGACCAAGATCAACAATTTTATAAACGATTGCATTTAGCATCCTACAAAGTGTTAATCAGTGAGAGCTGATTTAATGAGGTCAGAGAAAAAGCAGTATTTTCTAGCGGGTTACTGCTACAGAGCTGACAGAAAGAACAAATCCTTATCCGTGAGAAGGACACAGAAGACAGACAGAGGAAGCAGAGCTGAACAGCTACTGGCTACAGTGCTTTCTTCATTTATCTATTAGTACTAAGTGCTACTGGAGTTAGTGGAAAGAGAGGGTTTGACTTGGGTTAGGAGAGGGGCTAATATACACAGGGCAGGACATACCAACCTTTTCCAAGTGTGGAAACACGACCTATATTCCCAATTAAATCTAGGGAGAGAATTGTGAACATAACTTCCCCAATTTTGGCCCCTCTTACAGGGGTAATCCACCTTCTTAATGGGCAAGGGTGTCAAATGATATTTTAGATGAACCAACAAGAAAAAAAAAAAAAAAAATCTTAGTGACAAGACACAAAAAAAAATTCCACTGGACGGAAGTAGTCCCAGACTGAAACCGTAACTCTGAAACCCCCAGACTTCTTTCTTGAGACAGAAGGCACTTAAATAGATCCATAATTTTAATTTCCAGCCCTAAGTCTGAATCAAGCAGCTGGTAGAAGATCCCCCGAGGCCCGAGGGCCCTCACGCTGCTGCCAGCAGGCATCCTCTGGCCGCCTTGGTAACCATCCAGCCCAGTCACTTCTCACTGGTGTATCCACAAACGGGTATTAGCACCACGTCCTTAAAGCTAAAGTATGTTTAATGTGGAGCAGCAGAGAGCTTTTTAAGAGACTAGATAGTAATCCACTCCCCATGGCTACTGGCGTCTTGACTGTATACCATCCAATAAATTCAAGGCAGTAGTTCTTATCCCAGCTTTAAAAAAAAAAAAAAAATAAACTATAATTTCCAAAATTTAGTAATGTCCGTCATCTCTTTTTGCCAATACCATCAGAAAGAATAATCCCAATAACTTGGAAATGATGTAGATCCAAAATGGAACCATCACAAGCTGCCTTCGGTCTTCTCCATCCAAGCGTTATTTCCATGGCTAAGTGTTGTCGGTAGAATCCAAGGGGCTGCATCATTAAAGTCTACTATGAATTTTGTGGTGACAATCCAATTAACATACCCGCTGCGTATAGTGAGAACTGAGAGCTAGGCATCAAGCTTTCACCGAATTCTAGGTTCTAGTATTCCGAAGATACTCCACAGAGAACTTCACCACATGTTGTAGAGTAAGATAGCTCCATCTGGCAGCAGGGATACATCCAGCAAGGCCTTAATATTATCCAAGAAATGGGATCGCTACTTCTAGAAAAGAATAACTCCAATATCGATGCTGGCCAAAGGAAATCTTCCATCTTAAAACCACCTTATTTCAAGTGTAGGTAGATATCCAACCAGCTGCAGGACACATCCTTTATGGATCCACAAGGTACCAGCCACTGGGATAGAAATCACTTCCGTTTCCAACCCAAAATAGGAAACATAGATAATTCCCAAAATTTTAAATCCATCTGGGGGCCCTAGATACGAGTTTGTGTTTCTCACCATATCAAATACAAAATACCTGCCTAGAGAAACCTTGGAACTTACCCATCAAGTCTCCGCTCATAACGTCCTTCCCGTGCATGAAGTGATGGTGGGGGGCCGTAAGTGGGCCCCCCACCACCTCCTCTGAACCCAGAAACCTCTCTACTACGAGATGCTATGGAAACTGTATCATCCAATCCCCGTGCAGCACTGGGAATGGTTCCTGGCTCATTATAATCCGTCCGTAGGTCTCTATCTCCCATTTTGTTGACAGAGTTGTGTGCCTTCTGGGCACTTTTGATGTCCACAAAATCCACAAACGCTGCCACTCCACCTTCCGACCCCCTCTTAGGGAGGATTTTGACACTTTCGACACGTCCATATCTGGAAGAGAAGCAAAGCAGAGCACACAGGTTAGTGCTGGTGGGAAAAGACCATGTTTAATAACATTGCCTCCTGAAAAAGTCAACATCCAACCCTTCACCCTTCCCCCGTGCCAGGAAAATCAATCACTGGGAGACACCAAGAGGGGAAAAGCCATTTAGAGAGGGGAAAAAGCCATTTAAACTTTCCATGGTTCCTTTTAAACTCCTCTCTCGCAGTGTGAGGAGCCTACCATGGGATCACCCTTTTTATAGCAAATAAATAGAAGGGTGTTCACAACCAGAGCACCCTGCACATCGTTAGTCTGACACAATTAAAGAGGCACAATTAAAACAAAACCGTGTCACGAGGAAAAATACAGACAGCCGACAATTTTCTTAGGAGACAAACGACCTTGACACAGCAATTCCACTACTCCCATCTGTATTTAACCCAGAGTCTCTCCTGTGATCCTGGCTCCTGATCCCAAAGCCGTTTATTCCCAACGCCTCGCAGGACGCGCGGGCGGCACGGACCCCCAGACCCAGGTGCTGCTGGGGTTCAGCCTCCAGCCCCACTCCAGACCCAGCTGCTGCTGGGGTTCAGCCTCCAGCCCCACTCCAGACCCAGGTGCTGCTGGGGTTCAGCCTCCAGCCCCTCTCCAGACCCAGGTGCTGCTGGGGTTCAGCCTCCAGCCCCTCTCCAGACCCAGGTGCTGCTGGGGTTCAGCCTCCAGCCCCACTCCAGACCCAGGTGCTGCTGGGGTTCAGCCTCCAGCCCCACTCCAGCCCCACTCCAGACCCAGGTGCTGCTGGGGTTCAGCCTCCAGCCCCACTCCAGACCCAGCAGGAGCTGAGGAACGCCAGAGGGAATGTGACACCACCCTACGTAATGTATGTTAACTGACTGCAACACTGGCACTTACGGATGAGTAAATGTCTGTGCAAAATAAAAATAAACCCAAACATGTTTGTGTACACAAGGAAACAAGATGTAAAAACATATTTAAATAACTTGCATCCACTCAGAGCAGAAAGGACGAGCTGGGAGGGATGAGCACAGTGACGTTTTAAAAGCCAGCAACTGCAGGGTTTGGGTGCTCAGTTCTCTCAGCCAGAAGACACTGAGCAAACCAGGGAAAAGCTTTGAACTGCAGCTGGCAATCCAGGACAACAGAAGGCAAGAAGCGTATTTCTGAATGTGCCGACATAGAGGAAAGGGACACACAAATAAAAAACCTAATCAGGAAGTATTTGTAAACTCCATGAAGAATTATTGCGAAAAAACCTCTATGCACAAAGGCAGCACAAGGCCGGGCAGATGTAAACAGACCTTACACAGGCAGAACTGTTCCCAGCCAAACACACAGGGAGAAGGGAACACAACCGCCAGGCTGAGGCACACACGCTGTCAGATCCCAGAGCTGCCTCCGTTTCGTGCCTGGCTTTTCCTACACCTTACAATTTCATCATTGTTGTTGGATGACTAATCCTTAAATACGATCTGAAAACCTGCCTCGCTGACTGCTGCCTTCTCATTCCAGCCTGACCTACTACACTTATATATAACCTGGTTTGGATTTAGAGCCCTTTTTTCCCTGGTTTATACTCCACTGAACACGGCTGTGCACACAAACAAGAGCATCTTCCAAGAAAAAAACACCTTGCTGGGCATAAAAAGACACAGTCTCACACAAGATATGTTCCTGCCTCTCAGCTGTCCAGGGCTGAACTTGTCACCTTTGTGCCCCTGGGTACAGCACAGGGACGTTAATTCTTGGGAGTTTCCTAATCTGTAATGCTCTGGTTATTTTTATTTTGTTTTGTATTTTATTTAATTACAAGCTTCAAATAATAGCAAATGAACTGCAGGAAAGCTGCTTCTCAAAGCTAGCTCTCTTTGGAAGCTAGACGTGGTTATCTTGCCTTGAAAGCAAGATTTAGAAAGCCCAGAAAAGTAGAGGAGATTAACAAAATCTGTGAGGAAAAAAAATGGCCTAATTGGATGTGGCAGATGTAGAGAGAGCAGAAGAGGGAACAGGAAAGGAAGGAGAGGGAAGGAAAACAGGAAAGAGCCTATTTGAGAAAATGTTCATGCCATGAATGAACATGACAAAAAATATGGAAAGCAATTAGGAATCCTAGTTGGGATCACCCTTTAACACGTGTCAGTGCCAGTTCTCTGCACACAAAGATGGGATCCAACCCTCCTATCTAAACCAGTAGTTCCCAAACTGATTGGTTAGAACACACACTTTCCTTTTGCTCGCTGTTTACGTGTTCAGTTTCTGCAACATGAGCCCACATTTGCCTTCAATCTTCAGGGGGGGAATACGATTAAGATACTATTGATAACGGTATCAATATCACTAAAATCCTAGCTGTCCTTTGACTGCAGCCACCATGGCCCACCTCACATGAAGCACTGCCTGCCAGTGACATCAGAGCTGGGCTCTGAACGACTGCCTGCTCCCCACCTTGGCAATTACTGCCTGATTCTGAAATCCTAACACGTACATGTTACTATACATACACAGTCAGAACTCAGTCATTCTTTTGCTGCAGAAGATCCAGAATGTGTTAAAATGTTCAAATATCTGCGCTCATGCTGCCCAGAAAGCAGAGAGGATACAAAACATCAGTGTAATAAGGTCCCCATCTACCACAAAAACTGCCTAGCCAAGGTGTGACTCTTCCGAATATTAATTTTTATACTGGAAGAAGTGTAGTTTGGTTATTAAATTTTTTTTTCCTAAATAAGAAGTGGATGGGGGAGACTACTACTGTATTGCACTGCAGCCACTGTGCTAAATGACTCCACTCCGAGACGGCGCCCGTTAATCCCCCGTTATCCCGATACATAAATATACGCTGTGCTTCGGTGTCCTGCCCCGTACCCTTGACAGGCCCCGAGGATAATCTGTGACAATCGCCTTTGCTGAAAGCGAGGGAGGCAGGCGGGAGGAGGAGAAAGGGAGCAGAAGGGGGGGATGAAAGAAAACCGAGGAGAGAGCCCTGAGATTTCCAGGGCAGTGGCTGGAAGAGGAAGGTTTGCATTTTCCGTGCTCTGCCTCAGTGCTGTGACTGCAGACGTCCTTTGGTCCCCACGGCGAGGATCAATGTGCCGAGTGATCCGGCCTGGCCGCACCCATTGGCGTCTCTCCGAGCTGCTCCTGTCTTGGCAGATGCTGCCGGGAGGAGACCGGGGGGAGAGGAGGGAGATCTGCAGTGCTGCATCACCACACGGCTTCACTGCAGCACAGGAACGTTACAAGGGAAAAACCACAACACTTTCTGAAGGGCTGGGGGAGGAGAGGCGGCAGGAGCACCGCGATTCCTTCCACCGAAGCAAGGCAAGATGGAGGTGAACGCGCTCCGAGGAGCAACCTTTGTCCGGGCAGAGGGCTGGGAAGAGGGGAGAAAAGGCCAGGGGAGGCACGGCCATGACCTTTGGTAGCGTTGGCAGAACAGCTCCTCTCAACCTTCGCCTCGTATCACTACACCTGTGCGTCAGCCCTTCCCAAGGCTGTGTTTTGCAATCGCTGCCAGACCAACAGAAACAAAGAGGTGCCTTCGCTCGGCTCCCACTCCGCAGACTCAAACGAAAACAAGGCCTCTCAGTGCCTCTTCCCGTCCACAACTCCTGCCGATTAATCATTAGCTCCACATCGTAACGAAGGCGGCGGGGTTTACAGTTCAACCCGAAGCAGAGGAGACGAGGACGTGCGGGAGCTGTTATGTCACCAAGCCCCTCCACCAGCACAGCACGACCGAAGCACCCGGCTGTAAACACGCATCGAGCAGCCCTTGCAGAAAAAAGTTGCCCAATAATCACTGCTCGAACAAAGCCACGCTAATCCAGCTTTTCAGACAAAGAAAAGGAATTCATAATTTAAGCATTATGGGTTTATTCACTGTAGATCAAAGCACCTCTATATTCAAGCAGCTGAAATGTCTCTGGGCTCTTGGCACGGCTGCTCGGCGTGTTTCCCTCGCTCTCCCCAGCCCTTCCTCCTCCCCAGCTCTTCCTCCCGACCCAGGAGACAACACAGCCGGGTTGGGAAACACAGGCTGTGCCAATGCAGGGCCGGGCTGGTTCCTCCTCCCCAGGGGCGACGTGTCACCCAGGCACAGCCAAAGTCATCCCACACCCTACAGCCCTCCCAGCCCCAGGCATCGGCACCCGCGGCTTTCCAGCTCTAATAAACCATGTCAGCTCGGGTGCTCACTCCCAACGCTCTTCCTGCAGGGTCCCTGCTGCTCCAAGCAAAAGCATTCTAAACAAAGCATGAGCTATGAGAACTGGCCAGGAATGGTGTAGTAAGCAATCGTTACTGTTTAGTTGCAATATTCTATAAACTGATTAGGATCTTTATAAGATGATCTGTACATGATAAGAAAAGGTGGGTTGAAGTGAGGCAGATTTGTTTTTAATATAAACCAAATCCCACTTTAAATCATGGTACCTCCCTGTTTCTCTTGCTGAGCTCCCTACAAGCTTGTGAAGACCTTTCATACCCAACCATCTTCATCACAGCAAAGTTCTGCAGGTCAGCTACATCCTGGCCAAAAAACTTTACCCCATTTTTATTTAGAAGCTGGCACCATGCTACATTCCACACACTACTAAATGCAACAGACACTGCAGGACCCAAAATAACGCAGGAGCTTCTTCTGTGTGTTTCTGCACCACCCATTACAAGCATGATTCGAGAAGCTGCTCCGATACAGCAGGACATCCGAGTATTTTGTGTTCACTCGGATTCCCTTTGACTCTTTGACTGCAGTCAGGTCTCTTTAGCCATCTGAAAAGCTCGGCTGATTTTGCCATGCCACACTCAAACTCCTTCCTCCTCCGTGATTATATAACCCCAGCAAGCCCCAGCCTGCATTATTCAGTAAAACGCTCGCACAGCTTGAAGCTTTCCTTGGCCAATCACATTCCTCTGGCTTTGTTGTTATTTCATAACAAAATAATGTGTCCTGAAATAATACTTCACCAGATGTTTGTGCCTCTTCTCCTTATTCTTGACACCAAATCAGCCCAAATAGCCCATGCTAGGGGTGCTCCAGCCCTGCATTCCCCCTGCACACAGCAGGTCTGCTCTAGGTACAGGGAAAGCCAGGATGTGCAGACACTAAACCTCCATAAAGCAGGTTGCCATTGCCCTCCACAAGGGTTTTTAGCCGGGCTAATGGATGTCTGTTGAGCCCATGAACATCAGTTCTAGGGTCTTCTGCTATCATGGACGCTCATTTCACAGCCTGGGAAACGTGGCCCACCACAACAGCACATGCAGCCACTTCCTAGCCATAGAACACACAAAATAACACAGCAGAGAGCAGCACCGACCACACTGGGATCTTACCAGCAGCAGGACACCGAGCCACGGGGACAGCTATCCTGCAGAAATCCTGTTTGGAGTGAAGCACCAGCCTCCAGTACCACCAGCTCCCAGCAGGAACCGCACAGTGAGCGTCTCCCGCCTGCACCGCTCACAAAAGGTGTTTAATATTCACCACCGTGAGAGTTCCTGAGCCAGCAACACAAAGGGAACTTGTGTCTGTACACGGGCGTTTGCAAAGATTACGGCACTACAACTGATCACAACGAGGGCAGTGATACAATAAATGAAATACAGCAGTTAAGACACGCTTATCCTAAGGAAATTACAGCCCGCCATGTCCCAAGCTTCATATTCATTATAGCCACGTGCTTTACTTCCATAAAATTTATATATACACTTATATATTTTTTTAGAAAGAGAATTTCATATATACAGCAATATAAGATGGTATTTCACCACCTTCAGACCTAAGCAGCACAAGTCTTTGGAATTAAACTCTGTCTCAAGTAATGCAGAGCATTACTCAGAATTTGACAGTATCATCACATGCCTGGCATGGAAGGAGACTTGAGGACTGAGAGACACAGAAAAATCACTCTGAATTGCACTGACTGTTTCATAAATACATAAACTGACATGCAGCAGACAGCAAAATCAGGGACAGACCATTGAGAAGAGTGTGCACAGCGCTGCAATGAAAATCATTCCAATTCATTGATCTGGATCTCAATAGAAACAAGCAGAATTCCAACAATTCCAGTCCTGGAAAACTACACTTAAAATTAACAAATGTGGGGAACTGTCACCTGTTGAGCCACAATCATCTCACTTTGTAGGACTGTCACTCAGCCCCAGGGAATTTGTCAGACGATATCTCAAGTGCTTCCAGACAAATATGGCCACGTCCCCACGGCCGCTGGTCTGGGCCAGCAGCTGCACTCAGGGCAGGCCAGGAGCAGTGTTTACTATGGACAACTTGATACCAAGCCCTGGTTGGCTCCCTCACCCACTGTGTCCTTCACACGCTCCACAAACCTCCCAGACTGCTTCCTCTCTGCTGTGTTTCCAGCAGACATGTGGTAGGTTTAAGTCCCTCACAAGAACAAGAGGGATCATGAGACTTCTCCCAGCTGTTTAAGAGAATATTTTATCTGTCTCTCCAGATGGAACTGGTCTCCTGGTTGGGTGGTCTAGAACAGACTCCCATCACAATACCTGCCTTGTTGGCCTTCCCACCTTTCCTTCTCATAAACACTGAAACCTGTCACAACCATCATTAAGCTCTAGACAATCCAAACACTTCCTAACACACAGGGCTACCCCACCACCTCTCCTTCCTTGCCAATTCCTCCTGACGGAGTCACAGCCACTCACTGCAGCACTCCAGGTGTGCCAGCCATCCCCACCATGATTCCATAATGGCAACTCATACCATCATCTCCTGCTGTGCAATGGTTTCCAGCTCCTCCTGTTTCTCACCCGTGCTGGGGGCACTGGTGCAGATAAATTGCTGTGTCTATAAAGATAAGACACAGCGAGTGGCTGGGACAGCACTCCGGACAATCATGAGGAGGAAAGCTCATCCATGAGTGATAAATCCAGGAGATGTGCAGCTTTGAAATCCTTCACCTTCCCAGTGACATGCAAAATAAAAGCTCCTCGTATCACAAGGAGCTCTGGTTTTCGAGCCACACCGAGAACAGCCCTTGTGACAACAATTCAGAAACATGCCCTAATTACCAAGCTCCCATCATTTTCTAGATTACAATCTGAGATGCTTTAAAACCTGTTTAGAGTGATCTTTATTGGCTCTGCGACCTTTGGGGGGAGAAAAACAACGTTCTTCAGGGCATTCTCTGCAGCTCTTCTTCTAGTAATAAAGACCTTCAGAGAAACGTCAAAATCCAGGAGCAGAAACACTCAACCAGGTTACAGAGCTCAGCCAGGCAATCCTGGGGTGAATCCTGAGCACAACACTCATACTTCTACCCTCCTGCCCCAACACCCAAGCCACTGGAGCCCAGACCCCTCTGGACTTTGCAGCTCCCTCTGGCCCCCAGCAGCACTCAACGGGAAATCTCCCAACTCCCGAATACAAACAGGGGTTTTGTTAATGAGATACAGCACGTGTTCCTGCCACGCACGGAAAACAGCCAGGGCTTTGTCTGCACTCGTAATCCCTCCCTAAGAGATGACAAAGTAGGAAATTAAAAAGCTAGCATAGGCACATTCACCGATACTCCTGATACCTCTGGTATTTAGGAGCAACACACTCAACAGATCAGATAGTCCAGAGGTAACTCCATGCTGGAACAAGTGCTCGCCTCTTGCTTTACAGCTCAGCCAAATGCTCCATTTTAAGACCCCAAGTAAGAGTGATTCCTAATTAAGACATTTTATTTATGTCTTTATTGCAAAGTGACCTTTTGGATACTGCTGAAGTATTAATAGACAAAAGGAATCAATATGTACCATAGAGGGAAGAAACAGAATATTCAAAACTGGTTTTTCATAGTTGCCACTTTCAGTAGCAACGATTTCATCCAGCAGTCAACATACCAAGAAATTTTCCTGCGGCCCCCATGACAACCAGTTCTGCCACAGATCAGCTCAGGTCACACGCACATAGGTGCATCCACTCCATAAAATATTGACCAGTCCCACTGCGAGACCCCCAGGACATGGCACAGCCCCCAGGAGGAGTCCTGGCAACCTCTCAAACCAGGGCGAAGAGGAGGGCGGGGGAGCTGAACCACGCTTTAGACATGGGGATTACATGAAGCTGGATGAATCAAAACGCCTCTCGGCGCTCCATGCAACATCTCACTGGGTACATTTAATATCCTCCTCACCCCAGTCAGCAGTTCCGCTGCTGGCAGCGCCAGGAGAACCCAGCATTGCATCAGCCCAGCCGGAGCTCGACCGCGCTGGAACGAAGCGCTCGACACAACATCAGCCACTTACAGCTGCCAGGGGAACCGGACGAGGCACGGCCACCTCAGCCAGCCAGCACTCAGAAAGTCTCTTACTAAGGCACTTTTCCTGCTTGTTTCTTTGGGACAATTAAGGAAAAGCATGGAAGCACCCGTGGCTTATTGGTGTATATATATTATTAAAAAAAAAAAATAAAAAAATCCAAGTGGCTTTGTGAGCAGAACTAATGAAGACTCATTTCTTACAGATGCATGTCTTGAGGTCGAATTCTCTGGCGTCCAATAACTGCCAGTTCCCACTGCAGCTTTTCCCACGGTCAGGAACACCTCTCTCCCATGTGGATTCTTTAATGTCTAATAAGGGCTGTGCTCTCACTGCAGCTTTTCTCTCCATGGGGTCGCTAATCAGGTCTCTCTCCTCTATTAAAACTGCTTGTTTTCACAAAACTCAAAGGAACATCATGTCTCTGAGACTGAATATCCTCTTCGCCCTCAGGTTTAGCTGAAACTGGCAAATGGGTTCAAAATTGATTAGGGAAGATATATATACACATGGCAGGAATACCTCAATCTTGCTCTCCAAGCAGATCAGAATAAATACCACTATTTGTAGAAGCATGGAAAGGTTATAGAAATATGTAGGAACTCTTCATGTTCAGCTGTGTTGTGTCAAGCACGACGAGCTGTGCTTCTTTATCCCAACCTACATAGATGCGCACCGTCACGTTCCTGCACGCTAGACACAGAGCCGCCGAATTCCATCTCCAGGGCATTTTTTTTCTTCCAGCTTAAAGCATAATCTGCAGATTTGCTTCAAAAACACCAGTGGTGATAGGCTATGTTCAACGCTTTCTGCAGGGGAACTGCTCAAGCCTGTTCTTTTGCGTGACTGATTTCAGGATTTGTTTGGATTTGATGTTAAGAACGCGCTGCGTTGCAACTGTAGGGGAATCTCTTGATTAATCAAGTTTTTTTCATTCTTACATGAAAGGGTAATTCCCCATCTCACTTTTGCTTCTCCAAGCTCTACTTTGCATGTATTCGGCAGCAGATGGAGGAAAATGCAGTCACAACATTATGGTCTCCCTGCCATCCTGCAGAGCACTTGAGATGTGGATCATCTTAAAGTTTTGGAAGTCCTGGTCTTCACTGGTTCAGACTTCTCCAGCAACAGACATTTACAACCTCTTCTCCAAGGTTTTGTATGCTTTCCAGAAAACGGTACTTCAGAAGGAAAAAATGTTTATCTGTCTGCAGTCCCTGAGACCACCTCAAGTGATGGAACTGCTCTTCCCCCTCAAACATCAGCTGGGTTTGAAGTGGCCAGCTTCAGTTCAGCCCACAGGTTCGACAACTTGAAATTCATTTCTGATAGAAATCAGCCAAGGATCCAAGGACTCTCAGTCAAATCCCCAACCACAAAAGCTCACCAATGCTAAGAGGTTACGATCTTGACACCGGGAGGAAACCCAGCCAGTTCCCAGCCAGTCCAGCCACTCCCGCTCTGCCACACCAGCCAGTCACCAAACACTGATGTGCAAATGTTATTTCGTTGCTTCGTGACTCACCGCTTCCATCGCCCTGGAGAAAGTGCTTGTCCCTGTGACTAAACCAACTGGCAGCACAGTCCTTGGTGTGAGTCAGGTGTCAGCCCAAGGAAAATAATATTCCCCACTGACAAGCGCCCGGCAAGAGCCTGGCACACACTCGGGTGTGTTTTGTCTGCAGTGACTACCCGTGCTCCAGGCACTTTCTCCATAGGCAAGAGCCTGGGACTTTCCAGAGCTGAGCTCCTGAACCAGCCAGACTTTAATGGCTTTTCTTTTACTGCAACTCAAAGTCAAGGTTTTGCAAAGCCGAGCTGGAAATTTGAGTTTCATCGCAACAACCGGCGAGGTTTCACACCTCGGCTTTATGAGCTGACTTAAAGGAGGCCTCACCACACCAAAGACTCGAGCAGAGCTGGATCTGGAGGTGAACGCATGCTACCAAACCAAGAGGGCTCCTCCTGGGCTTCAAGGATACACCAACACAACTGCTGGGAAAGCTGCTCCCTCATTTTATGCCATTTCAGCGACCAGCTTCACCTAGAAGTTGAAAAATCAGACTGACCCAAGCCAGGCAAGAGCATTAACTGCAGCCAACCCAGGGCCTGTAAACTCTGAAAGGATGTAGAGGAAGAGATGCTTCCTGAGCTCAGCTGCTGCCAAAAAAAGGTGTATCTCAGCATAGCCACAACCAGCATTATCGTATACAACATCAATCTTGAAGCCACTTTTATTTTTCAAATGTGGCAAAGTTTCTCTGCTACTAATTCTTCCAATAAGTTGTTTCAGAGTTAAGAAAAAAACCAAAGGTTTATTGAGAGTTTGATTACAAGGCAGGGACTGTTCTGGCCATTGGCTGTCTGGATGCATATCCAGCTGCCTTCCTAAGAGGAAGATCCCATGAAATGAAATCAGATGTTGATTACATATACAAGGGAGATACTCATCCACCCTGAGCTTTTATTCCCCTCACAGTTAGGATGCTAATGAGGCCGGAAGACTTCTTCCCCCTCTAAAGATGACTTCTTTAAACATGCAACTTGGCAATTTATTTTTCTTATTTTGCCCTATTAACCATTACAGGTTACCCACAGCTGCCACAGAGAGCTTAAAGAGGGACATTTAAAGGAGCCTCTGTGATCTCTTTGGCAGCTCTCACTGTTAATGAGGACGGGAGGTATTCACCCAGCAGCAGGAGCAGATGGACCACGGCGCGGAGCTTTGTGCTGGGCGGAAGCAATGAACACCTCACCAAAGACACAGCCAGGGAAAGCTGTGACAGGGACACCAAGTTACTCTCAATGAATCCCATGGATAGCAAACACAGCCAGGGCAGTTTTCTTCCTGGAGGAAAACTATAGGTGATTCACTACTTGCTTAAATAAAATCATTGACAATCTGGCCACTCTTTTTGCTGAGCTAAAGGATGGTTTCAAATCCAGCTCTGACTGGGCACCTGACCACCTTTGTGACAGGAACTTGGTCTGAACACAGCTCTCATTTCCTACTGCACTGGGAATCATAAAAGACATGGAAGCTTCTCCATTTGGACAGAGGGGCATCCAAGAGGAACACACACAGGTCAAAACTATCTCAGGAGCAGTATCCAACAGACAGCCCTGCAGATCATCCATTCACCCTCCTTCCAGAGACATCTGGACTTCTCTGGCTTTTCAGTGGAGAGATGAAAGCAAACTCAGGGCATTCTGATCAGATGCGGAAGCTCATGCTCCAGATCTAACTGTACTTACACAAAAAAAGTACTTTCAGTTTTAGGTTGTTGAGCCTGATTAAAAAGGGGAAGAGAAAGGAAGCAAAAAAAGCTCCCTTTTGTTCTTAAAAATGTCCAAGCCTCTAACCAGAATGCAGTTGTTGCGACAGACTGCTGCCCTCCTCCCAAGATCAGTTTGTCTGAGCGGAAAACTGATTTTCCTTTCACATCCGAACTCTGCTCCTTCTCACCCAAGACACCACGAACGTCTGGACCTCGCACAAGGCACAGACACACCAACTCCAGTCCAGAGCCATCCACATGCAGCGGCTACAGAACGCACTTCCAAAAAATCCATCCCAGGAAGGATGTTGTTTCCACCAAATTGAGAGGTGCTGCCTTCAATCTTTCCTGCTGACAGATCAGGCTGCAGCAGGCTCTGGGATATATCTGGTGTATTTATGAAAAGCCTGGAACGATGTTTGTTCTTTTACTGAAGGATGTTATCTTCACACTGCAGGATTTTACAGATTGCAGGAGACGATTACAGAGCGTCAGCAGGTTAAACAATAACTATGGAAATGCACAAACCAAAGCAGTTGCTGTGTTTTATTCATGGTCCAGAAGCCTTCATCACCTCCGAATGCGCTGCTGCAGAATGGTGATGGAGATGGGTTTCAGGAGACCTGAGCTGCCATTACTCACCAGGCAGAAAGCTGAAACCTCCAAATGAGTGTGTGTGTGTACAATCACCAGGTGGGAAACACCACTGACTTGTAGCCTGGGTGATGAAAACAGCAGCTTCTGTCTGATTTTCATTAACTGCCCAAGGAGTCTTCACAACACCACAAAGACTTCAGCAAAGGAAAGCAGCAAGGCTGGTTGGACACTGTGAATTTCCATCCTCCCACAAGATTCCTAAATCAGCATGCCAAAGATGCAGCTAAGCTCAGAATCTTATTACGGAGAGCAATCATTTTTCCAGTTTATTCCCCAATTCATTGTTTAGGAATGTTTGTCCTTGCAGTCTTTGGTTTCAGAGTGTTCTCAGACCTCAGCAAGTTCAATGAACTTAATAAAAAACACAAGTGAAATATCTCACTGGTTCTTATTTTTGGTAGCTACGAATCCAGAGCACATCCAACCCACTGGCAGCTCCACAACTCACACCCAGCAACTCTCCCAAAGCCTTCAGCAGCCTAAAAGCAGCTGGGAGGGGTGACCCTCGGTTCTACCCCTTTGCAAACATCCTCAGAGCACAGTTTTGGTGTTTGTTATCTCTCAGGTGCCTCTTCAGGTGCAAAAGGGCACCTTCTCCTCTTCCTCACAACCCAACAGCAGCGTGGAACCACCACAACAGCAAGACAAGCTGCAGTTGTGACACATCAGCTCACAAAAACAAAGCTCCTGAGGAGCCCCAGGTCCACCCTGACTCATCACCTCATCCAACACCTGCCTTCCACTCATTTGGATATTTACTTCCTTTTTTATGGAAAGCCAGCGAGCGCCTCTTCGCCCTCAGCGAAGACAAGGACCTAATTTTGGACACACCTTAAGACGTCAATAAGGTCATTTGCCAGGGAACTTGGCATGACTTTCTGGCCTATGAAAAGCAAGAAGGAATAGAAGAACAGTCACCAAGGCTATCACAAAGTGAATTTAAGCCTTTATTCATCTCCGGTTCTGACCTGATGAATGGATTTAACACCTTTGTATGTCTCGCTGGACTGGTAAGTTCTCAACATATGAATCTGTTTTCTTGTACTCTGCAGGGATTATTTCATTGTTGTACCAAAGGAATTTACAGTAAGGGCAAGAAATACCAAAAGCCAACATCGCTCTTGAGCGGCTCAGTGACAACAGAAGCTGCTCACATCAAATCACAAATAATCACAACCAAACACAGCCTGGACCTTTGAAGAAACTTCAGAGAAGAAACAATGCCAGCCAGGCTCAGCAGATGACAGAATTTTGTGACCAAGTGACATCAACTTATCTTTCTACCACAGCTCAACGTATAAAACCACTTAATAGAAGCTTAGTCCAAATCTACACTCTTCGTGGCTTTTCATTAAGTTTCTTTGAAATAATTACCAGCCATTTCCTCGACCAGTGTGGCGCCAACCAGCTGCCACCTCAACTGCAGGCAAAGAGGAGAATCCAGAGCAGCCATGGATCTCAGGCTGCTCGGAGCCACCCTCCGTGACCTGGGGGAACCAGGAGGCAGCTGCAGGCAGGCACTGCTGGGTAACACACTGGGATGCCACCAAGGTGCTGCCTGTGCTGCTTTAGGGCACTTGTGGATCAGTATCAGGAATAGAATTATTAAAGATCTGATGGAAAACCACCACCAGAATCAGCACCACCAGCACCCCGATGGGACAAGCCACCGACCAACCTATGCCCCGTGCAAGGTTGACTTTCACTGGAACCCACCACGAGAACTTGCCTCGTGTACTCTGGGCAATTATTTCAATCCCCCTGCCCCAGTCTCCCAACCAAACATCCTACCATGGTCTCTGGATTACACTGCTGGAAGCATTTGTAAATCCAGCACAAACAAGTTCTGATGCTGCCCATTATTCCAGACATCATCCCAGTAAAGCACAGGTGTAAATTGAGCCCTCTCCTCCTTCACAGCTCTGAGCTGGAAAGGGCAGTACCTCATCTGTGAAAATACCTGAAGTGACACAAATCAAGAGAGGAAACATGAATAGTTCCTTCTGTGGCCTCACTTCTGTATTTTCCTACAATAAAAACACACCTGGACAGAGATCTGTAAAGGCTGCACTGAATTAGGACAACCATCACTGTGTTTGCATCCCAAGTGATATCCAAGGACTTCTTAACCAGTGAGCACCAAAAAAAGCCAGGGAACACATTTAAGAGCTTCACTAGAAAACCAGGAGCACCATTCCTTCCGACTCAAGGCAGTTCCCATGGAAAGGCACTGCAAGACCTGCCAGTGTCTGACATGGGAAGTTCTTCCTCCAAGTGTCCCACACCAGCGGTGGCCGTCACCGCTCTCACCAGGTCAGAGCCTTGCACCAGCTACCAAAATTCCCCTCCACCACCTCAGTCCACAGCAGTGACACGGAGCAGAAGGCACAGATTCCATCCTCCCAGGCCACACTTACACTTCAGCCATCAAGACAAAACATTTCCTCACACACTGACCAAATATTCTCTAGGAATTACTGAAAACAAACAGACACCCGCTGTCACGGAAGGTTTTTTGCACTTATGTTTAAAATGCCAACCACTTCTCCAGGAGATATCCAAAGCATCTCCTGAGAGACAGACTCTGGAACACAGCGAAGCCGCACAAAGCTCATTTTCCACCCCAAAAAACCCCTTAAAAATTATTTACTTCCTCCAAGATTGCCCTGGCCTGCAATGTATTTCTGTTGATTTTGAAGGAGCACATTTGTTTCCTGAAATCCAGGGTTTCTCCTGGACTTGGTTGCCACTGTGAATGTCTTAATTTTCCCCCAGCAGAGGAGACTGCACACGACAGTCACATGGTCCATCATTAAGAGGCTTTTACTCCTCTTTGCCCTTTAAAACACCAGTAAAGGGACAAAGCCACGTTCTTTCAGAAGAAACACAGGGAGGAAAAAAAATATGGAAGGGCAGCACTTGTGTTGGGGACAACTGTTACTATATTTAGTCGCCTTGTTCTGCAAGCTGCCGAGCATCTGTTTCAGTGATGGTGAACGACGGGTTTTCTTCCAGCATTAATTAGGTGAACCCAAACCACTGCTCCCACCACTTCCCCGAGCTCACGTCTTCCAGATCCTAACTCGGATTCGCTGCTCATTCCACCTGAACAGTGGATCTCCAATCCTGGCACTGGTTGCCTTTCTATTTCAGGGTGCCTTAATAGCGCAGTTGAAATGAAATATAGAGCACTAGTTTTTGAAAAGGGAGTATTTGGGTAAGAAACTGAAAAACAATTTCAATGCATTTAAATGCATGGAAAATCTCTCCTTTGCAATCAAGGAAACAGATTTTTTTTAAGGGCTTCTAAGGAAAAAAAACAGCACTGCTCCTGTAAGCCAGTGCTTCTTGAGTCTAGCTTCAGTATCCTCTAATTTGAGAAAAGAATTCATGGCAGGGGCTGTTATTTCCATCCACCTCACTAAACTAAACAAGCCAATCAGGAGCATTTGGGGAAAAAGAATAAAAACATGTATTTCTTCAAAATTTTTAATTCATCCCTTACTAGAATTCCTTGTGAGGCTGCAAATCCAAGCAAGGTTCCCACAGTCGGTGGTTAAGTGAAGGGGGGAGGAGAGGCAGCAAACCCCCCATACTCCTGCTGAGCCATAAGTTTTAGGAGTTCTCCCTGAATTTTTGCTTCTTTGGAAACAAGATGGTTCTTTCTGAAACTCACCCCCACACCAGGGACTGTGCAACAACAGCCCTGCGAACGGGCTTCCATCTGGGAAGAACAGCATTTCCCAAGCACAGTGGAAAAACAAACACTCCTGTGAGCTGCACAGAGGCTCCGGGGGCGAAGCCATCCCCGGCCGCAGCGCATTTGAGGTTTTGGGCGGTTTTTCCCCCAAACCTTGCCCCGCTCCCGTGGCTCCCACGGCTCAGCCTCCCCGCACGCGCTTCGCCCTATTCCCAGGCTGGGGGATGGGTGGGAACCGGGCTCTGCCAAGCCCCGCTCCATCCCAAAAGACTCTCCCTCCCACCGGCAGCGTCCTTCCCAAGGAGGGAGCCTTCCCCGTGCCACCTCCACGGCCGGGCCGCCGCTCTCCTTCCCTCTGGATAAACCCAGCTCGCCGTGCAAGCCTTGTGCAGCGCCTGTCCCTTCCCCCAGGCGAGCACGGGCATACAAAGGAAGCCTTGCTCCATTGTCCACCTACAGCACCTACACACCGAGCCGCTCACCCCCTCGCTCCTTTTCCAGACAGGAATATTCCAGCGGTTACACCCCACCAGCACTCGGCGTGTCATTCCCTGCCCCTGCTTTGGTTCCTGCAGCCAAAGGGTTGAAGCGTGTTTTAACTGTGTTTACTGGCGGGGTATCAGCCTCACCCAAACACACAAATCCCGGGCAAAAATCGCTTTGGGAAAACAGGGAGAAAAGCCTGGCTACAAAGCTCCTTCCCAAAGCTCCGATCGCAACTTGCCGAGGTAAAAACAACCAAAAAAAGGTAATTAATTCAGCGCCTGCCATTTTTTCCCATCCATCTCCAAGCAACAGTACCATAGCAACTTTTTCCCTGCTTTAATACATCTTATAAAAGGAGGAGGACTGGACAAAATAAAACCCAGGAATGTCAGATTTCCACTGTGGAGCGCCTATTCCCTCAGCTAATCATGGCTGGAAATAACCAACTAACCCTAGAGCGAGCTTTTTCCCCCCAAGACCTGGCTTTGTACAGCACTGGGTCACATAACCTGGACCAAGGGACACGACAAACCACCCTGGATACACATCCACCATCCCGCGCGTTGCCATGGACCAAGCGGTGAATTCTGGGCTCAGGGGGATAATAAAGGTGAAAAAAGGTGAAGCTTGGTTAAAACAGGGCAGTTTCAGAGCGACGAGGATGCAGCGATGGGGTCTGGCCGCTGCAGCAGCTCAGGCCAGGAGGATGGAGGGGGATGCGAGACCCCCAGTCCTTCCACAATACACAACCAGAAACCAGGGAAGAGGCGCTGGGACCTTCCTTTTTTCCCCCTCGGTGTCACCGCATCTATTTTTCCCATGGTGACTCATTATTAAGGACGCTCTGTCATTTTTCCAGCACAGGAAGATTAAAGGAAGCTTCAAAATCCATTTTTTTTTCTGCTGGTGATGGGATTAAAGCAAAGCACCTGGAGGGGCCATGAGCTGAGCAGGGCTCATTACTCTCTTTTTCTTCCTAAAAAGCAGCTTCCAGCGTGGGGTGCATCAACTTGAGAGCATTTCCACAGGAAAAAGGTGTTGCTGAGGCGGCGGGGGAGAAGCCTCTTCCTCCTCCTCCTCCTCGCAGGGAAAGACGGAGGGAGGAGGGAAAAAACACAACCATGCAAACAGCTACTACTTCCTTATGAGCGGGATTAACCTATGCAACAAGGAAAAAAAAAAAAAAGGAAAAAACAACCCAGCACGATATAAGGAGTCCAGAGCGCTTCCCGCGTGCAGGATCCCGTGTTTTCTCCGTGGGTTTGTGTGATTTTTTTTTTTTCCCCAGAGTCACGTTTTCGCAGCTGCAGGCGCTTCGGTTCCCACAGCTCGCTGCACCTCGGGGGGACACGCAGCATCCTCCACGGCTCCAGGTGGGAGGGAAACGCAGTGAAATGGGCGAAAATAAATAGAAAAAAAAGTCCGAGCGTTGAGTATTTAAAAAAAAAAAAAAAAAAAAAAAAAAAAAGGAATGGAAAACAAGTCGGCCAGCCTCAGCCTCCCGACATCCCCGGCATGGGATCCGCTCCGCGCCGACCGCCGAGCCCCTCTCGCTGCTGCTCCGTGGTTTCGGGTCCATTTTTCGGCATTTTTGTATTTCCCCGCTCCGGCCGCGCCGCCGGTCCCGCCATGGCGCGGGTTATTTACAGCGCCGCTTTCCTCCTGCTCTGCACGGGGACCGCCGGCCCCGCGCACTCCTCCCTCCCTCCCTCCCCCCTTTCCCACGTTTCTCCCCTCGTTTCTCCCCACACCGCGGGTCGGGCCCCCCTCGCCGCTCCCCACTCACCGCTTGAAGTGCTCGATGATCTTCTCCTCGCGCACGTTCTCCGGCAGGTTGCCCACCCAGAGGTGCCTGGTTTCCCGGACCATGCTGCGCGGCGCGGGGCGAGCCCGCCGCCCGTGCCCCGGCTCCCGGCCGCCGCCTGCCCCCGCGCCGCGCCGCCGGCCGCCGCTCGCCGCCCGCCGCCGCCTCCGCCTCGCCCTCCGCCCCTTCCGCCGCGGGGCCCGGCCGCCCTCAGCGCCACCGGCCGCCGGACCGCACCATCCCCGCCGGGGGGGCCCCCTGCCCGCCGGGCCGGCTGCCGGGCGCCGGGCTCGCTCTCCGCCGCGGCTGCGCTCCCTCGCCGGCTCCCCCCGCCGCGCCGCCCGCTCGCTCGCTCCCGCTGCCTCCTCCTGCTCCTCCTCCGGCAGCGGCAGCGCGGCGCCCCCGCCGCCGCCTCCTCCTGCTCCCCCCGCCGCGCTCCCGCTGCTCCGCCGGCCCGGCCGCGCTCGCTCGCTCGCTCTCCCCCCCTCCCCTTCCCTTTTCCCTTCCCTTGCCCGCGCCTCGCGCAGCGCCACACGGGGGCCCCCGCGCAGGCGCACTGCGCCCCTGAAGAGCGCCGCGGGCCGGCGGGGGCGGGCGAGAGGCAGCGCGCGCACCGCCCCGAGCGGGGGGGCGGGCGGGACCGATGCGCGGGCGGGCGGGGCAGCGGGGGTGTAGAGAAACGGGGTGGATGGGAAAATCGGGGGATGGAACTGGGGTAGTGCGAGAAACGGGGGATGGGAAAAATCGGGGATGGAACTAAAGGGGTGAGAAACCGTGGATGGAAAATCGGGGATGGGACCAGCGGTGTGCAGGAACGGGGGATGGGAAAACGAAAGAATGGAATTGGGGTGGGGGGAGAGAAACGGGGGTATGGGAAAACGTAATGGAACTTGGGGTGGGGGGAGAGAAACGGGGATGGAAAATCGGGGGGATGGGAATTGGGGTGGGGAAGAGAAATTGGGGGATGGAAACGAATTGGGGGATGGAACTGGGGTGGGGGGTAGGGGAAGTTCTGGGGGGGAAGGAAAAACTGGGGGGGACGGGGAACTGTGGGGGTGAGAAACAGGGGGATGGGAATGAATTGGGGTGGGCAGTGAGAAACGGGGGGATGAGAGAAACGGGATGGGAGAATTGGGGTGGGGATGTGGGAATCAGGATTGTGAGAAAAGTTCTGGGGGGCTGTGAGAAACCCTTGGGAGACCCAGATACACATTGGGGGGTTGTGAGACAACGGGGGGCTCTTAGAGTCGTGTTTGGGGGGCTGTGAGGATCATTATGGGGGGCTTTGAAAATGTAATGGGGGCTGTGAGGGTTGTGATGGGGGTCTGTGAGGTAACAGGGCTGTGAGAGCTGTAACAGGAATTGTGGTGAGGGGCTGTGAGGAGCGGGGCTGGAGGCTCCCAGTGCTGGGCTGTGGGAGGTCCCGCTGGCACAGCTCAAAGGGGCTTCACCCAGCCAGGGGCCCCAAACCTACAGCTCCCCCAAAATCCTGGGGCACAAACTACCTTCATCCCCAGGTGAGAGCACACCCAGCACGTGGCCACCGGGCAGACGAGTAAGAAATGAATTGAGGTGATGGCAGCGAGGGCCCCGCGCTGCCCGCGGCTCTGGTGTCCGCACTGGCTCCGGGGGTCAGAGCAGCAGGAACCCCGGGCAGGGCTGCAGGGGATCCCCAAATCCCCTCGCAGCTCCAAACGCCTCCCTCCGCCGAGCAGGGACGATGTCACCCTGAGACACTTCCTCCACCAAAGCGCGGTGGCCGTGCTGTCCTGAGGCACTTCCTCCAGCAGAACAGAGACCACGCTGCCGTGAAAACCACACACGAGAAACTCCCGCTGTGGGGAGGATTCACCTCCCACTCCCCCACGGGAGTTGGGCAGAGCTCCTTCATTGACACGGGCTGAAGAAGCTGCCCGTTGCCAATATCATTTGTCTCTAGTTGCCTGACGTGTCACACCCCAGCTCTGCAATGGAGAATAGGTATTTTTTAACCCACGAGATCTTCTTTTCCACCAAAACATGCCGCTGCACTGATAAAAACACCTATTTCTACGTCCCAAAAGGAAAAGGCCCGACCAGTTCCCACTGTGAGACTCCAAGGAGCTTGAGGTCAGGATAAAGCACACAGCCACAGCCACTAGCGTTGGCATTTGAAGCCTTCAGTGCTTTCAGCACGCAGCAAACCCCTATTTCAGTATTTTCCATGGCCAAAGTCTCCCGATGACGTTTTGATATTGATCACACCCACGTTTTATTTGTCAGAGCTGCCTTTTGCCACCCGGTCTGGCCGGACACCGTAACCTTCCGGCAACAAGGTCCACCTCGCTGCTGGTCAAAGTCACCGAGCTGTAGTGGCTTAACAAACATGCAAATCTCTTGATTTAATCAGATCTCTGATGCACGTGGACTCGATCTGCGGTGGCCCCGAGCCTTATCCCCGACTCCAGTGGCTGCAAGCCCATCCTTTGGCAGCCCCACGCCTCAGTTTTCCCAGTGATGATGGGCTCTGCCAAACTGGGATCTACTGATTAATTAAAAACCCCAACAACTCCTTGCACGCAAACCATCTATTATTTAAAGCGCATGAGAAAATGCGCTGCCAACACGCTTCACTGGTGCTTCCAGTGTGGAACTGGGCTCAGCTCTCCATTTTACCTGGTGGGAAGCCCAAGGAGCAGTTCCTACGTGTCTCTACCTTTAATGGGCTCGCCATTTCGGAGAGGAAAAACCCAAACCAAAACCACCAAAAAATTCAAACAACTTTTCCATGAAACACAAATTCTCCCTCTCTGATGGAGTGCACTTGCTGCAACTGCAATTCCAGCTGTTCTTCCTCCCTGCTGGAGTGGCATCTCCAAGGGACACGAGGAAACCACACCAGCTCCTAGGTCCCTCCAGGGAATCTCACTTGGAGTCACTGCTGTCACCCAGCCATCCCCCAGGACACGCAGGGGCTGGGAGCTGTCGCAAACAAAGCCATCCACTCTGTTGACAGGAGAGGGCTGAGACGAGTGCCAGGAGGGTTCCTTTTACACAACAGCCAGCTGGAAGAGGAGCACAAAGCCCGGCTGGTGACGCAAAGCAAAGCTCTGGACCATCGTGATACTCTTCAAAGTGTTCCCAGCTGCAACTGCACCAGCGAGCTGCTGTAACCAGATCCCCCCAGCTCAGTCAAAGATCTTAAAGAACACAGGCCCAGACTGGAGAGCAGAGCAGGTAGAACCCTCCCCTCAGCAGGCCAGAGGGTCTGTGATGAAGGACCACCACCGTCCTTGTGTCTGCAGAGCAGCCACACGTTTGTGCCAGCGCAGTGTCCTGCCACGAGTGACAGTGTGATGAGCACCCAGGGGTGAGACACGGATGCACTGCCCTGGGTGCTGCCCTTCCCAGGGGCCAAACAGCTGAGGACAAGGGGACGTGAGCTGTTCTCCATGACCCGATGGCCCTTGGCCTTTAGGATACACACTGCAAGGAGCAATTTAAATTACTCCTGGGAGGGTGTAGCTCAGAGCCCGGCTATCTCCGGACATCTCAGCCAACCCTGCACTTAAAACATTTGGATGTTTCTTATCGGTGCTTGGAGAGGATTAAAGTGCCAGGCTATTTATTAGTGAGGGAGCCGGTTATAAACCTATCTCAGCTTGAACAGCACGTTCATGTCAGGAAAAGCAAGGCAAGAGCAGGACAGATCAAAAGAGAGCCATTAAAAGCGTGAGAAAATGGGGCTGCCATATAAGGAGCTAATAAAGTTAGCAGCTCTCCAGTTTGAAGGAAAAAAAAGGGGCAGGAGAAGTGGAAAACATCCTTGGGGTCCACACAGCAACCTCTATTCCAGGAGGAAAATCCAATAAATAGAAGTGGGCAGGCACAATGCTTCAGAAGGCAGGTTTGTCCATTTTGAACTCGGCGCCTTTCCTGAGCGGCAGAGCTGCCCCGCATCGCTGAGACTGCTCACCAAACATTTCAAAAAGCAAAGATTAGATACCGAACAAGGACATCAACCTCGGCTCTGTTTGCCCAGACCGTAACTTCCTACCCTCAGGTTTGGAACAGCAACATCTCTGTGTGTTGTGCTGGGAAAGGGGGACATTACACCTCTCCCTGGCTACATCAGCTGGGATTCACAGGGATCTGAGTGGGAATGTGAGGATCATCCCCAGCACCAGTGCACAAGTAGTTTCTTTGCTTTTTGTAGAAAAGCAAGAGGTTTCCCAGCAAAGAGCCCCAAGGAATACTCAGTGTTCCTTTGTTTGAGCCAGTCAGCTCCAGCCACCATCTTGTCAGGGTAGAATGTATTTACGTGCCTTCCTTGCTCATTGATTGTATTTATTAAAAGAACACTATGGCAGCTGAATATCAAATTCCCAGCTAGGCTTTTATCTCCTTTTTAAGCCAGCCTGAATTATTGGCCTAATTTTATAGCTCACCCATTCTGCTTTATGCTCGTTTTCTCCAAGAAAGAATTGGTGCTCTTTGATATTTAGGCCCATTTGTTGCCAAGACAGGGGCTAGGGGCTGAAAGTGCTTGGAGCACAGAGCCGGGTTCTGGAGCCTAAACCAACACAAAGCACAGGATTTGTATTAATAAAGCTCTTGATTTCAGTTCTTTTTGAGGGTTAGTGCTCCAAATCTTCCTGATGAGATGACTCTGTGCAGAAAACCCCCTTCACGTTTTTGAAATGCAGTATTTAGTAGTTTATTTTCTGACACTCTTCCCTGAGGTGCTCTTATCCACAGTGCCAGAGACGGGAGCTGCCACAAAATGCCACCATTTTAACCAGTGGCTTAGCACCAGTCACATCCCACAGCCCAGTACACAGGACTTCAGTTGACATTGAACCCATTTTTATCGCTATATAAAAGCACGTTTCTGTTTTTAAAATTCCTTCTACAAAGAACCAGAGGTTTCTTCAGCAGCAGAGCCCAGTGTGATGGCTGAGCCACACAACCACAGCCCACGTGCCGACGCAGGACTGCAGAAGAGTTTACTGTCGCTTATGGTGTGACAGATATATTAGAAATAACACCTTTTTATTTAGCCTGTTGTTGGTGAAAATAGGAATATCACAGTGCCAGCTTCTGCCCTGCTTGCCCTTGCCCCCAAACTCCTGTACAACCACGTGCCAGAGAACTGTGTCTGCTCACCTCGCAAGGCTCCTCCCCAAACACAGGGCTTTCATCACTAGACAGGACTGTGGCCTTACAGGCTGCAAAAGATTACATCTTAAGGGAAAAATCAAAGAAAGCAAATGTAAAAAAGCCAGTTCCATGTGATTTGATACCCAAACAGGACAACTGCAAAGGATACAAATCCCCTAGGACTGGTTAGATCACCGGATCCTGTACTTCGCCATTTTTAACACCTAATTGTTGTATTAACTCTACATCCAGATGTGATTTTTTCCTGCGTGCAGTGCCCAGGGGAAAAAAAGTCTCAGAAATTACACTGGAAATGTTACAGGACGAGGCTTTAGCACAGACCCCACAGTCCAAACCTGCAAGCCACAGGCTGCTCTTCCCACGTTCCACATTGGACTGAGCAGCACACCTAGCACAAAATAAACACCGAGCCACCACCGCCTGAGCTTTGGTTTCATCAAACACCATTTTGCTACCACAGCAACACGAGGGTGTTTAAATGAAGAGGAGTGACCCCATGTCTGTGGAGTTACCACTCCCTCACTCCAGAGAAAGCACAAAGAGAAATATTCGTAGATCAACACCTGCTGCGCTCGAAAGCCTCTCCTCCAACACGGCACGGGAAAAGTTTCTCGCCTGCCTTTGGCTTCTATTTTCACCTCTGCAGATCTCACAGTGCAGCTTTTTAACTCTTTGGGCTAAGAGGAAAGCTTGAAAGACCGTGGTTTTCTCCTGTACAGAGGAGGAGTGGAGGTTTGTGTCGCTTTTTGGCACTGGAAATTCAGGTTTTGTTTAGCTTGGAAATATCACGGATGTAGCTCGAGTAACTCTTCAGGGTGGTAAAAGTTCAGTGCTCACACGGCAATTCTCAGTCGTTTATCCTAAACTGCCAAAGGAAAGTAATTTAGAGTCCCACAGGGCGTGCCAGCCTAAAAATGTGGAATCATCCCAACAGGCAGCTCCTTGCTCCTCCGAACATCCCTGCCAACGAAGGCCTATGCAGAGTACAAGGTGTATCTCCAAACCAAGACAGCCCTAATGAGGGAATAAAATCCAAATCCCTGTCCACACTGCCTTATTCCAAACAAGGCTTTAGGCACAGGAGCTACAGCCACTGTTCACACACCAGCTCTGCCACAGGGAGCAGGGTATGAAATCTGGCCTGGCCACCTCATCCTCACCCTGCGTTTAATTTTGGCCAAAAAGAAGGAGAAAGGAGTAGCTGTGCTAGAAATCCCTGCAGCAACCAGCCAGTGAAATCATTTCTCGTAAGGGGCTTCTCCAGGGCCGGGTCAGCCAGCGGCATCCATGGAATTCTGATATCCTCATTAAGGGTGGCTAACGACCCCCAGCACTCCCTGTGCACTAATGACTGCGGGGAAGCTGAGCCTCCAAATCATGTGTGACCTGGCAGGGACCAGCACCAGGTGCTTTTTATTACCTTTGCAACACAACAGAAGAAATGACACCCAGTAAGGAAGCGCTTCCCTTCTTCCCAGACTTTGAGGAATGGAGTAATAAACCAGCTGCACCTCACAGGAGCAAGTTCACAGAGAAAAAAAATATAATTCAAGGGGATCCTGATCTTCATCAACACCATTTAGGATGTTCAACGCTCCCCTCCAACCTCCACTGCCTTTGCCTGAGCAAAACTAGGAGGAGCACACAATCCCACGTAGGTCTGTAGGCTTGGAGGGAAAGGGGCCCCACAGTTTTGCTCCCTGGAGGCACCCGCTCTCCCCACCCCTTTTGTGTGTATTTTTTTTAATGTGCCACACATCAGCACAATGCTGACAAGGGCTTTGTATGTTTTCTGCCTATGCAGCAGTTCAAGACACACAACTCTGGATTTTTTGAAAGGGAAAGGGGGTGGGAGCTGCCCTTTGCTGTACTGTTTAATTGCACCGCTTGCTCTTCTGCATGACCACAGGGAAGGGAAAAAGCACCCAGGTTTAAAAACAGAACCATTTTTAGTAGCCAAAAGGGTCAAACTCAGTCTTCTCACAAGATACAGCGGAGCTCAGAGTGAAACCTACCAGAGACAAGGAAAAAAATTATAAATCACCAGGGTTTCTTTTCTGGAGTTGGACATGACCCCAGAAAACAGCTCATCCATCCTCACTCGCTGCTGCTGCAGTCTCCACATTTGCACACCTGCCAATGCAGATTCCAGCACAGAAAAAAAGAAGAGGGAAAGGTCTCGAAAGCTGCACTGTTGGTTTTTCCACATGCCAGGAGCAGCTCAACGAAGCCCGGGTGGCTGAGCTCCAAGGAGCAGCGAGCAGAGCACCTCACCAGCTTTCTGGAGTTCCCATCTCACACGCACATGCGTGATACGGACAGCGCTGGCAAACAGCTTCCTTCAAAAATAAGGATGACTAATCCACAGCAGCGCCGCTTTATTTATTTATTTTAAAGGCCACAAGGCAGAGCTTTTTCCAGAAGCATCAGCCTTTGTGAACCAGCAAGCAGTGGGAAGGGGAAGCCCTGGGACCCACTCATGCTCTGCAGACAGGAGTAACCACAGGAACACTGTGGGTTTGTGTGGCCCATGTGTGACACAAGCAGACGTGGCTGGAGCCTTGTCCCCCTTGCTCCTGGCAAGGCCAGATCCCACTGCCAGGGTGACTCCTGGATCCCTGCGTGGTTTGTAGGGATCTGCCCTGGAGAGGGGTTACATAAACAATACATTGTTTCCCTTGGAAATAAAAAAAAAAACAACCAAAAAACAAAATAAAACCAAAGCAAAAAAACACAGCATGAAACAGCTTAAACCCGTAAGTGCAGCATCCCCATGGGTGAGGAAAAAAATGGGGTGCAGGGATTTGGGATCAAAGCAGAGCACCTGAATCACTCGGTGGGCCCAGCTCCCCCAGCAAGGTCACTCTGGCTCACAGGGACACACATCAGTGCTCCAGTGGAACTGCAGTGGAGGCAGCGCTGCAGGAGGTCACTTAGGGACTGCAAAAAGGGAATGGATTTAAAAAAAAAAATTAAAAAAAAAATCCATAAGCAGATGTTTACTGACATGCAGCAAATCCACAGCTCGGTTCTGGAAAGCTGCGTGGTTGGAGGGGGAAGAGCCCAGCTCTCAGGACGCAGCAAATTCTCTGCATCTACAGATTTAGGTTACAGCTTTTAGCCAGCCCCACACCCCACCCTGCCCCACCCACCCACCACCCTCCACCAAAAAAAAACCAAACCAAATTTGTCATCTTTTTAAGCACTCAGAAATGGAGGTTTGCCACCGAGGTGATTTTGGGTGGTGGCACCATTAAATACTTACCCACCTCACAGCCAAGGGCTGCACAATCTGAAATTTGTGAGTGTTTGCAAATGGTTTGGAAAGCTTTCCAAGGAAGGTGCTGTACGATTGTAAATCCTTCCCGTTATTAATAAAAGGGAGCTATTGTTCCAGCTCTAATCAAGCCTTGTCTCCAGCTGGGCAATTTTAAAACGCAATTCAAAACACACACAGGAAAACAAATAAAAGATCATGAGGAAGCTTCAGAAAAAAAGAAAAAAACAACAAAAAAAAGAGGGAGAAAGGGGAGGGGGAAGAAAAATAAAAAATAATACTCCTGCTATTTAAAATGAATTCCGAGCAGGAGCATGCTGGGGCAGGGGGGGAATCCCCCCTCCTGCCGCCTGGGAAAGGTCACTTATGCCATCGGTGCCATGGCCACGCCGGAGCAGGGCTGCGGCGCTGCCAGCCCTGCCTCATCCATCTCCATCAGCGACAGCTCTGCTTTCCATGTATTTAGAAAAAAAAAAATTAAAAAAAAAAAAACCAAACCCCTCCAAGCTGCAAACACCTCCCAGCGCTCTGTTTTCAAGGCTGGGGGAGCGGAGCAAGGGGGAGCGGCTTGGAATGAGGCTCCCAGCCAGGGAGAGGTGGCGCATCCTCTGCATCCTCCTCCTCCTCCTCCAGCCCGGCGCTGCGGCAAAGGCGCCGCAGTGGGGGCTCCCCGCCCCCGTGGAAACTTCTGGAAGAAGCAGCCAAGCTGGAAGAGAGGAGAGAAACCTTTATACCCGCAGAGGGGAGAGGGGGGGAAAAAAAACCCTATGTAATAAAAGGGAGAGCACTGCACAAGGCCGGGGGAAAACAGGAGATCTCTGTGAAAGTGAAGCCCCCGAGCTGCTCTGGCAGCCCCGGCTCGGGGGGTGGTGCAGCCGCCTCGGCTCGAAACAAAACGCCCCAACAAAGCATATTTAAAAAAAAAAAAAAAAAGAAAAGAGAAAAAAAAAGGGAGCGGAAAAAAAAAAAGGAAAAATGGTGGTGTTTGTAGCGCGAGATGGTGGGATAAAGGAGCTGATCCCTCCTCCTGGATCTACAGCAAAGCCGGCCATTGCAGCTCCATTTATCCTTTCTTTGTGCAATGAATTGTCTGATCCGGACTATTCGGTTGCATTTGCAGCTTCACTTACTGCGGTTTGGTTTTGTTGTGCTTTTTTTCCTTTTTGTTTCTTTTTCATTGTTTTTGGTTTTTTTTTTTTTTTTCTGGGTGTGTTTTTTTTCCTCTTTTTCATTAAAAAAACAATCCTTCCCAAACCTCCCAAGGAAAATCTACATCTCTGTGGAACAAATAAAACATTCAGGCACAAACTTCCATCATGGACTGTAAAAAAAGAGATGGGTTGGTTTTTGTTATATTTTCTTCTTTTATTTTTATTTTTGATGGCATTTTTTTCTCCTGCTTTTAGGATACATTGTAGTAGGAAACCAATGGAGGAAAACAAAGGTAATATATAAAATCAAAGATATATATGGGCCGAAGTTACAGTGATTATATATAATTAAATTACAGTTTTTAGGTGCGTGGGCTTATTTTATATTCTAAGTAGTCCCTGGGAAAAGGACATATATATAAATATGAAATATATAGCAGTATCTATCTATTTAATAAATATATACAAGTATTTCTGTATCTGTAGAAATAAAAGAGCATCTGTATGGGCCTAAATCTCCAATTCTATGGGAAAAAAAGCAGTGTTTTAGGGATATAGCTTATAAGAAATAAGAGGCAATGTTATAGCCTGTAACAACACTGTGATGCAGAATAAAAAGGGTAAGGCAACATTAAAAAAATATTAAAAAAAAAAAAAAAAAAAAAGCGTGGTACCTTGGCTGCAGCCTCCAACAACGAGCGTGTAGATGTTACGGGATTTGGGGTTTTTTTAAATGGTATTACCACGTCTGATCACACCAATATATGATTTTAATTAAGCGAATGGCGGGCGAGCTGTCGTGGGGAGCAGGCGAGCAGCGATGGCTTCTTTCCATACCACTCCGAGTCCGATGATAAATCAATCCTTGGCCGTTTGGGACTTTTTTTTTTTTGGTGGGTTTTTTTTTTCCCCCTAAGCACATTTGGGGATTTTCCATGCCGTGAGGAGAGCGGGAGATGGCGGCTTCAACCCCTGCGAAGGAGAAAAGCGGTGGAAAAGCAAGGAATTAGGCACAGAACTACCCACCTTGGGGGTGCGTGTGGTGATGATGAAAGGAAGGGTGGGGGGGCGTGTGAAAAGCGCAATTCTGGGCCAAAATCCCTCAGCTGTGAGAGGAAAATAAAATATTTAAGGGGTAACACTGGAGGAGCGGGGGGAAGGGGGGAGGCAGCGATGGCGCCTGAGGCGGAGGGGGGAGCTGAGCTGAGGGGAAAAGACCGGGGTCTCCGCCATGGCCGAACGAAAACGCGCATTTCTGGCCATTTTCACATCCTTCCGCAAAGGCGGCGAGGAGAAAAGGGCAGGAGGGACGGGGAAGAAGAAGAAGAAGGAGGAGGAGGAGGAGGTCAGGTTTCACCCGCAGCGCTTTCGCCGCCCGCCCGGAGGGGATTCACACACGCTCAGAGCCCCTCGGCCGTGCCCGTGCCGCTCCGGCGCCGCCGCCGCCGCTCCTCGCCCGTCCTTGCCCCCGCTCTGCTGCCGCCGCCATTTTGTCGCCTCAGCGCGGCTCCCGCGCTCCCGCCGGGCGGCCATTTTGTGAAGCGAGCGCGGGGGGGCAGCGCCTGAGGGGCCGTGAGGGGCAGCCCCGGCCCCGCCGCCTTTTGTCCGCCCAAACCCTCCTTTGCCCCCCCGTTTTCTCTTTTTTTTTTTTCCTTCAGGAATTTCTTTTTCTCCTCACGAAACATTTCGTCCTTAACTCCCCGTCTAGAGCCCGAGCGCTTCAGCAAAAATAAGCAAAACCCAGACGAAGCAATCCAATAAATGAGATTAAAGTGTATTCCCCAGCTTGGCTGTGAGGAAAAGTTTAGTCGCATGGAGAATTAAGGGATATATATTATATATATTTATTCCCCATCCTTCTCCATTTTTTTCCCTCAGTGATAAATCTCTGAGGTCAATAATCCACCTTGGCGAAGGGAATGACCTCTTTGAAAAATATCAGTGTTTTTACTTTAATAAAACACCTCACTCACACTGCTCTACCAGACATTCCAGCAAAATAAAGATATAACTACTCGAAGCCAGATGTGGGTGAAAATTGGATGCTATCGTCGCTGATGCAATGAAGGAAATCTGGGATATGAAATAGCAAAACCCTGCTCACAGGCAAGTGCTGTGTGTCTGTTTTCAGAAATGGGGTGGGTTGGGCTTTTTATCCTTTATAAAATAAAGAAGCCAGTGTAGCACTTGCAGCCTGGTAACGCGCTTGCGCACTCGCCTCATCCCTTTCCCCTTTTCTATCAAAACCAATGTGTTTTAAAACTACATTGTGGCAGTGGGTGGTTCAGTTTTGCCAGGAGAATTGGGGGAAAATAAAGGAGAATATTAGCATTTTAAAAATATTTATGTCCCACCTGTACTGCAGGAGCTGGAGAAATCCAGGCTTTGGCTGTTCCTGGTGTAATCCCCGCTGGTTTTTGCCTCTCCCAGAATCAGCAGGATCAGACCGCTTTTCATTTAAGAAATATGATTTTTTTTTTTTTAGGTTGTGTCAAAGGAAAGTGCAGAAAATAGGTCTGAATGCTCTGTGGGGGAGAGCAGCGCTGCAGGGAGCTGGCTGGGATGTGTCTGCCATTAACCTGGGAGCCAAAGGAAAAACCCATTTTCCTGCAGCTCTTTCTGTCCTATTTGAGAAAAACTATCACCAGCGCCCAACCCTGCCCCCAGCACCTTTTCCAGCCCCTTTGTCATCCCACTTTCCTCGCGCCACGCTACAAATCTCCCATTTTACAAAGAAACCTGAAAAAAGGGATTTTTTTTTTTTCATGAAGCAACACTTCAACCACTGATTTAAACCCACTACAGCTGCGCCTGGCAGCTCCTTCTTCAATTTGAAACCTCTTTTTAAAAATCAGGCAAGTCCTTTGAGTTGTAAAAAGATAACCTTTAGGCTTTTTTTAAATGGGATGCACCGTTGTATTCCTGGGAGCAAGTTGGCCTCACAGCAGAGCAAGATATCGGATGCCTTCGCTGGGAAAGCCCGAGGAAATTTTATCCGAGGGCCGCACCCAGCCTGAAGTGAGGAAATATTTGCATTTGCTGCTCTTTGGAAGGCAGCCAGGTCCTTCCCGCTCTCCTCGGGCTGCCAGAGGGATTGCAAGAGCAATATTGCAGCAGCCAAGGGAAGGGCCAGAGCCCTTCGGATCCTCTCTGCCCTTTGGCACTGCCACAGGGACAAGAGGAGGCGCTTGGAGTGGGGTTTACACCTGGCTGCTCTCGGGGGGCTCTGAACATTTTGGCCTCCCCAAAATGCTATTTTTCCAGGCAGGATGTGTGGTTGGATTGTTTCTGCAGAAGTGCTGGTGTCGGGGTGAGGAGCCCAAGGACGGGCTGGGCCATTGCAGCCGATGTGGGTGCGCTGGGGTCCAGCTCCCGCAGCCTCACCCCTGCAGGATCTCCCGCATGCAGCTCACAATTCCTCGAGCTCCTCCCGAGGGAAAACACGGGGCTGCGCTTTTCAGGCAAAGCAACGCTCCCCACGCCTCAGCTCGCAGTGCTGCTCCCTTCATCCAGGAAGATGGCTTAAATCAGCCTTTTTGTCCTCTTACCTGTGTCCGTGTATCCCTGTCCCTTGTCACCCTCCACTCCCGAGAAACCACGCCAAATCTGACCACACCACAAGCCTTCATCATGCTGCCAAACTCTCCAGCCGTGCCTTTCCTTTCTCCTTGCTTTCCAGGACCTTCTCCAAGGCTGCCTGTAAATAAAAGCATTTCCCTGCCTGCCTCCAGCCAAAAATTCCACAGTCCCAGTGCCAACAGCCCATCCTGGGAGGCTCCAAGGGGGAAATACCCAACTCCTTCCCACCATTCCTCTGCAGAAGGGTAGTGCAGCTTGCAATAACACATCCAAAACACCGCTCAGCATTGCACTCCCCAAAAACCTTGTGTGGAAAAATATCCATATTACAAAAAGCAAGCAGCACTTTGCCCTCTGGGCCTTCTTTTTCCTGCTCCCTTTGGCCACTGCCACATCTTTTTACTTTTTTAGCATCATTTTGATGCCAGATTTTCCTCACAGTGCAAGAAGCTTTGGAAAGTGAGAGCTGACTTGGAGCACAGGAATTCCCTGGCGTGGGACAAGAAATTCCCACCCAACCGGACCCAAAGCCACCGACTTACGTGACAGGGACAGACCACAACTTATTTATAAATACATTTAAAGCAAGTTATGACCTGATTGATGGCCCGGAGATGCTCATTAACGAACGCTGAGTAATCAGCTTTGTAGACCGGGAAGAGTCATCAGGAAATTGATGTGATTAATTAACCATCATTAACCCCTTCACTCATAAACACAGCACACGCCAGAGAGATGATGTACGTGATCCAGGAGCTGCTGGTCTGGTGGTTGCTTTCCTTGTTTACAGCTCCCATTTTCCATCAGGGAAGCATTAGACATCATCTCACATGCTCTTGCTATTCTCTGCTCTTGATTTGTGGCTTTTTAAGCACTTTCGGTTAAAAAGAAAGTTAAAAAGTTTCTCCGCCTGGTTTGCAACGCCCTCGCAAACAAAAACCACTAAGCACCGGCAACATCGGCTGTGCAGATGTCGGGCATGCAGAGAAATGGTCTCATTTCTGCTGGTTTGAGGCCTGGGCTGACAGGAGATCAAAAAGCTTCCACTGGCAGAGCGATATAATCTTGGATAACACGCAGAAAACGGGGCTGTCCATCTTCCCCGGCATCCCGGCCCTGCGGGATGCTCGTAGCTGGAGTTTTGCTGCCTGACGGAGGAATTTGTGCTCCGGCTGCCCTCTGCCGGCTCCGGGACAGACAGTCAGCAAAAAACCCCCAAACCACACCAAAAGCCCTTTTATCAACGCCACGGCACATCGCCAGATCCCAAATCCACCTCAAAAAACAACACTCGGCTCTCCCCCGGGTGACAGCAGCATCTGCCACATTGCTGCACCCTAAAATCAACTGCTACGGACCTGAGTGACCCGACTCTTGCCACGCCTAGAAAATCCAAAACCAGCTTTTTTCCCTTATTTTTAAACTTGGATTTGATAGGTTTGGAATGCAAGGGTGGATGAAAGGAACGAGAGTTTTTAAACTTGGGGTTTTATTTAAATGCGAGTAACTAAATCGGTGCCCGCTCTCCACAGAGAGAAACATTTCAGTGAAACCCCAAGGAAGCTCGAGAAGAAAGAAGCACCACCCAAGAAAACCAAACTGGCCTTGAAAAAGGACTTTTAAAAAAGAAATAAGGAATAAAACCTCCTCTCCTCTCCTCTGCCGTTGCTGCTCTGTCAGGGCGTTTTATGTTCATCATGAATGCAGAGCTGTGCTGGGACATACTCACAACCCTGCCAGCCCACCGGGTCAGGGTCCTGGGGACATTTTGGTGATGAAAACCCAGTTCTGCAGTAATTTATGGGTGCAGCAGGCACCCAGGGTTGGCCATCCCACTAGGGGCACCCCCTTTTTAGTGCCTGGCACTGGAAGAGGGAGATGGATGAGTGGCAGGGTCTCAGCAGGACGACTCGTTGCGCCAGTGGACGTTGCAGGACTTGCAGAGGAGGTGGTCATCCAGGGGGTAGCACCCGTCCTCTGTCATCTCCAGTGACAGGGGAATCCTGCAGCTCTGGGGGCAAGAGGGGAAAAGGAAGGCACCTTGTAGGGGTCCCTGTGTTGTGGTACATCCTATTTCCCCTGCAAAACCCACCAGCACTCCAAAAAAGCAACAAACCGCGTCAATAGTGTGCAAAGCTGAAGCTCTCCAAACACATCATCATCATCATCACCATCACCCAATTTATTTACTATCCCCCTCCCCATTACTTGTAAGATAAACTGGGGGCTAAAAAACAGCCGTGGGTGCTGCCATCCCTGTGTCTGTGCTCAGCCAAGGCTCAGTGTCACCCCCTTGGCTTTGGGGTCCCCCAGCCCCCGGGGCTGTACCTCGCAGCGGTAGCAGCTCTCGTGGAAGCTGCGTCCCAGGCACTCGATCTTGTAGGTGTCCTCGTCCTCACGGGGGACAATGGGGCGCTCGCAGGCGCCGCACACCGCGGCGTATTTCCTGATGGGAACAAGCAGGAGCAGTGTGACAGGGTGACGGGGACAAGCTGAGCCCAACTCCCAGCGTGGGACACTCGCCCACTGCCAACCTGTAGAAGTCGGGCACGCAGTACACGTCGCCCTGCTCGTCCACGGCAAAGCTCTCGGTGCCGATGGCCCGGCCACAGGCAGCGCAGCAGAAGCAGCCAGGGTGGTAGCCCTTGCCCAGGGCATGCACAATGTGCTCCGTGATCAGCCCCTGGCACTTGGCACATTTCTCCAGCGTGGCCTGGAATTTAGGGAACAGCTGCCGTGAGACACCAGCACACGCCCCAAAGGGATGTTCTGCCGGTTTTCCCCGAAGGAGGATGGGTACCTGGAAGCAGGTGTCGCACGTGGGGCGCCCGTCTCTCTGGAAGTAGCGCTGCCCAGCCAGGTGCCGGTGGCACGTGCGGCAGGTGAAGCAGTCAGGGTGGTACTGCTTCCGCATCGCCTCCACCGTCGGCTCCCGGGGCCCCAGCGCTTTGTGGCAGAAGGCACAGATGTCTGCAAGAAGCAGGGAGAGCCGTTCAGAGCTGCGTGCCGCAGTTTCCCCAAGTGGGGATGAGCCCATGCACAGCTGGCTCTCCCCTTACCTCTGGAGCTGTCCCTCTCCAGGTACCCGTTCGCATCCTTCCACTGCTGCTTGTCTGCTTGCTCCTGGCAAAATGTGGGTGGCTTCAATTCAACAGGGTAGGTGGAAGGGGCCTGGCAAGTGGGGAAGGGAAAAGCCACGTTACTTATGCCCCTGCAGGTGGGGAAACTGAGGCTCTGGGGGTTTGCACCCTGTTATCCTCACCTGGAGGGTGGTGGGTGCTGCGAGGTCCAGTTGCTGCAGCGCCAGACCCAGCGCCTCTGCGGACAAGGGCTGGGGCACTTCAGAGAGGCTGAGGACTGGTGGGGATGGAGGTACAGGGGCCACTGGGTGGGTTTCTGCAGCAACAGACAGATGTGGGGGGCTTAGGGGATCAATAATGTCCAGTGACACCCCATCACAATAACACCCCAACAGCTTTGCAGCAGTGCTCGTGGACCTGCCCCAAAAGCAAACGCCAGAGGGGACAAACAGCACCGATAAGCACCCAGCAATGGAGAGCAAACACAGCCCTTCCCCAGGAGCCGGATCCATCCCAGGATGGGTGCAGGGATTTGGGGAATAACCCCCCAAAAAACACCCCCACATCCCCTTCAGCATGCACATCCTTTAGCAAAGCATCTCCACAGCCTGGTCGGCCCCATCACCATCCTTCCACACTGCCCACAGCCCCCCACAGACACCCCTCACCTCCATTGGGCAGCGCAGGGGGTGACGGCAGGATCTGGGGGTGGTGGGTGCTGGGGACCTCAGCACCATCCAGCTGTGGCTCCTGCTGGGATTTCTCCTTGGTGACCACGTCCCTCCGTGGTGGCACGAGGGTGATGAAGATGGACGAAGCGATTCTCTTCTCTGCTTTCCCCGGCAACATCGCAGAAGCCATGGAAGGGCTGGATCAGGGGTTGGTTCTAGGGAAAACAAAAAAAGGGAGTAAAACTCGCGGGTGCACTGGCAGCTCCTGCAGCCGTGTTGCCCTTCAGCATCAACCCGCCTCCCTCCTCCCGGAAAGGGAGAAGGAACGAGTGTCCCTGTCCCACGTCACAGCAATAAATGGTCCCGTGCCTGGAAGGACACAGGGTACAGAGTCCTGGTGAGGCAGCAGCTGATACCTCCCATTTTCACACCTCTGTAGCCAAATCCCACCTTTTCATAAGCATTTGAATCCCCTGTATTTCCTCTTACTGCTCCCACCCACCTGCGATAAAGCTCCCCATGGACAGCAGGAAATACCCACTTTTCCTTTTGAAAAACAGGGCTGCAATAGGATTTTGCTTTCACAACCCCTTTTGTGGAATGTTTCTATCCCCATTCCCTCCCTCCTTACCCCCAGTTCCTTGCCAATCACTTCCAGCTCTGCATAGCCCCCCTTTTATTTTTCCAGGTGGGAAAACTGAGGCACAGTGTTGTGAATCACCCCGTCCCCAACATGGAGACATCCCCTGGGCAGCACAGGCAGGATGCACCCAACCCCGAGAAACCCTGCTCAGGAAGGAAAAGGGCTGTTTATCCAACTTCCCTATGGGAAAAGCAGCTGGGGCCAAGCTTCCCCTTCCCAAATGGAATGGTTTGGAAGGGGAGATCCCTGAGGCTTTAGTCAGGGTGCTGTGTCGGTGAAGCAGGATTCATCCCTGAGCTGAATCGGCAGCTTGAGAAATACCTGTGTGATGAGTTCCTGGTCTCATGTGGCTCCGCTCCCCAAAAATCCTACTCACGGGGATCAGCACATACTTTTAGGGGCAGACAGACTCCCCGAGGTGGGGGAAAAGCTTCGCGGTGTGCCTGCCGGTGACTTCAGCCTCTGACTCAAGCAGGGAAGGGATTAAAGAGGAAAAAGAACCCCGAGCACTTCGCTCCCTCTTTCCCTCCCTCCCCGCCGGCAAAACCCCGGACGGGCTCCGGCGCTGCCGGCCTTCGCCCAGCTCCTCCACCGCCGGAGCCGCCGCTTCTCCTCCTCCCCGGCAGAGCTGCGGGAAACTGGGGGGGAAAAGAAAAGAGTAATCATTAAAAAAACCCCAACCTAAAAAAGAAAAAAAAAATCTCTGGGTTTAATGGGAACCATGTGCTCATCGCATTCCTCTTTGTGCCGGGGCTGACGGGATCCCGGCGGCCCCGCGGCGGCACCCCCGGCTCCCCCCCGGCTCCCATCGGGCTGCTCGAGGCTCCAGGGGTGCATTCATGGGGGTCCCCCCTCCCCACGTAGCTCCATCCTGGTTTGGGGGTGGCCGAGGCCACGCTGGGAAGGAATCCCCCTGGTTTCCCTAAGATCTCCTGGGATGGGAGCTCAGGTGGGATTGATGGGTATAGGGCCACTTATGGGGTATCCCCACAACCCCCAAAACTGGGATGGGATACAGCCCGCTAAGAGCTGCACCTCAGCTCTGTCCCCTGCCCCGGGACCTCTCAGACGGTGCTCCAAGGATGCCCAAGGGAAAAGGGATGGGACAGGGGGACACAACACTTGGTGTCCCTTCTCCCCGCACCCCGAGTGGTCCCACTGTCCTCTTGTCCCTCACCTGGGGGGTGGCCTTGCAGCGCCCCCCGGCATCCCCTGTGTCCCACCGTGCAGCCCCACAGCTCCCTGTCCCCTACCTGGGAGTGCCGTGTCCCCTGCGGGGCGGTGGCCCCACCGTGTCGCCCTGCCTGGGAGCCCCCATTCCCTCCCCGGGAGAGCCCCCAGTCCCCTCCTTGGGGGTGACTCTTGGCCCCCTTGTCTCATTCCAGGATGACTCTGCGGTCCTTGTCCCATCACACAGGGGGTCCCGTGTCCCATATTGGGGTGTCCCCTGTCCCCTTCTGGGGTAGGGGTCCCAATCCCACACCTGGGGTGGTCCCTACCTGAGGGTGGCCCCCGTCCCCTACCTGGGGCGGTCGTACCTTGCGGGCAGGGTTCCCTGCCCGGGGGGGCGGGGGTCGCCTGCCCGGAGGTGGCCCTGCAGCCCCTCGGGGGGTGACTCTGTCCCCGTCCCTGTCCCCTACCTGGGGAGTCGGTGCGGGTCCCTCCGTGCGCTCCGCGGGCGCGGCGGGGGCAGCGGGAAGGCAGAGCCGCCCGGCATCACCGCCCCTTCCTCCCTCCTCCTCCTCTTCCACCTCCCTTCCTCCTCCCCCCTGCCTGCCCCACAGCCCCGGGCGGAGGAAGAGGGGGCCACATGTCCTTAGGGTGCCCCATGCACCCGCCGACTGCGCCACACACCCCAAAGTGCTCCATGGGTGCCCCATCTACCCCAGGGGGCCCCGTGGGTGCCCTGATATGCTCTGGGATTACCCCCTCCCAGGTTTTCCCATGGACCCCCCTGAGACCCCCGTACGTCCTCAGGGCAGCCCAATCCCCGGGGTGCCCCATGAGCCCCGCATACACCCCCGAGGCGCCCGTGTACCCCAATACAGCCCTAATACCGCCAGGATAACCCCTATCCCCCAACACAGCCCCAGTTACCCCCCATACAGCTCCATCCCCAAAATACCCCACATTTCTACTATGCACCCCAGGACACCCATGTGTCCCCAGGATGCCCCATAAACCCCTATAGAGCCCGCGGTGGCCCCAACACCCCCACACCCCCTCCTGCTGCCCCCTGCATTGGGGGTCCATGCCCAGGCAGCCAGAACACCCCCTCCCCAAGCTGCACCCCACCTTCACAGGGCCTGTTGCCCCCTGGCACAGCACAGCGGGCTGCAGCTGGGGGAAACTGAGGCACAGGGACACTTCCCAGCAGAGTCACCCCGCTCTGTGCCTCAGTTTCCCTTCCCAAGGAGGAATTGCACCCACCTCCCTCAAAAAGCTGCACCATCCCAAGTGCCTCTCCAGCATAACGGGACCCCAGCTTGCTCTGGCCATGGATTTTGCTGGAAAAAAACTTTATTTTCTGAGATTTCTAATCCCTGGAGGCCCCTGTGCTGTGACAGTGTGGCCCCGCAGCCAGCAAGGATGGGACATCCATCAGCATCCCGCAATCCCACTGGGACCAGAGAACAAACCCCAGCAGTGCTGCCACCTCACGGGGTCCCCCAAAAAACCAGGGGCTATGTGAGTGTTCCCCCCTGACCTCCTCTGTCCCGTGGGAGGGGGTTGGACACCTTCCCGAAGCCCTTTTGTCCTTAGTCCCCACGGGGGATCTGTGATGGGGGGATTCTGGGGGCGCCCTGAGTTTCTGCTGTCTGGTAACACCCCGCGGCTCATCGGGACATCTCCTCCGATCTGGATGCTGACAAGCTATCCATGCGAGGCTGCTGGGCAGAATCCTGCGGGAGATGGAGAGAGAGAAGCAGAAAGGCCCCTCACCCTCGGGGCTGCCGCCAGCCCCTCGCCCCGGCGTCGTGGCAGGGAGGTGTCCCCTCCTCTCACCTGGCTCCAGCAGGACTCCAGCAGGACCCCGGAGCGGAGCAGGCACCAGAGCTCCCCCAGCAGCGACACGAAGACGTGCAGGATGTCTGTCCATCGGCCCACGGTGAGGAGGAGGATGAAGAGGCCGCCCATCCGCACCACCACGGTCCGGAGCACCATCCCCCTGCCCGTGCTCTGCCGGGACTCCTCTGCGGGGACACGGCATTGGGGAGCCACCGCGGGGACACCGCGACCGCCCCGGCCCCACAATGGGGACACCGAGTGTTCCAGGGGAGCTGTGGGGTGGCTTCATGTACACCCCATGCAGCCCCTGTACACCTCCAGTACATCCCATGGACCCCCTACACAGCCCCGGGGTGCCCCATGTACCCCCAGGACACCCCATACATCCCCAGAATGTACCATACACCCCCTAGAGACCCCCAGGATGCCCCATATGGGCCCCATATACACCTCCAGCATGTACTATATATACCACCCTACGTACCCCCTTCACGCCCCCAGTACACCCCATATACTCCCCATACAGCCCCCACCTGCCCCCTACACAGCCCCAGCTGCCCCACACACACCCCACGCAGCCCCCCGGAGCGGGCCAGCCCCCCACGCACCCTGCATGTAGATGACCAGCAGGGTGTAGCAGATGGTCAGCGGCGTCCAGAAGCGCACGGCCTCGCCCGTGGAGAGGAAGTCGCGGTTGATGAGCTCCACGGCGGCCAGGTCGGCCACGGCGAAGGTGAGGGCCAGGGCGTTGCGCAGCAGGCGCGGGATGCCGTGGCCCGCGGCCAGCAGCACCATGCAGACGCCGCAGTAGCGCGCCCGGCTGTGCAGCTCGTACAGGGCACAGACGTGCCGGGCCAGGCGCCGGGCGTGCAGCGCCAGCCCCGCCGCCAGCGCCGCCGCCAGCGCCAGGTTCCAGCTGCGGTGCGGAGCCCCCTCCAGCAGGAAGCTCAGGCCGCACGACACCCCGCAGCCCAGCGAGTACTGGCACAGCAGGTACAGCTGGCTGCTGTGGGCGCCCTGCAAAGCACCCGTGGTTGGAAAAGACCTCCGAGACCAGCGAGCTCAGCCGTGCTCACCACTAAACGTGTCCCCAGGTGCCTCGTCCAAACACTTGTTGAACCCTTCCCAGCCCTGGGCAGCCTGTGCCGGTGCCTGAGCACCCTTTCCATGAAGGATTTTCCCCGACATCCAATCTAAACCTCCCCGGGCTCAGCTTGAGGCCGTTTCCTCTCCACCTGTTCCTTGTTTCCTGGGAGCAGAGCCCGACCCCCACCTGGCTGCCCCCTCCTGTCAGGGACTTGTGCAGAGCCACAAGGTCCCCCCTGAGCCTCCTTTGCTCCAGGCTGAGCCCCTTTCCCAGCTCCCTCAGCCCCTCCTGGGGCTCCAGACCCTTCTCATCTCTGGACACGCTCCAGTCCCTCAGTGTCCTCACCACAGACATCCCAGAACTGCCCCAGAACTGGAGGTTCTGCAGTGCCAGGACAGGGGACAAGGCACCGCCCTGGGCCTGTGCCCACACTGGCACCAGCCAGAGGCCACCGGCCTCTTGCCCACCTGGGCATACCTGACTGAAGTGCAAAGGGACACGTGGCCCCCTCAACACCACACCCACAGCCCCTCCATCCCCCGCGGGTGCTGAACAAATCCACGATTCCCCAGCTCCATCCACACCGTACCCCCCCGTGCCATCTCACCTTGCCGAGGGAGAGGAGGGTGGAGAGGGCGCGCAGGGAGAACTCCAGCACCACCAGCGCGGCCACTCGGGAGCCCACCAGGGCCAGGACAGCGGTCAGCACCAGCACGTGCAGCAGCCCCAGCAGCGGCCGCCGCGCCGCGATCGCCTCCTTCTCCGCCTGCCTCTCCGGGTTGCTGGGGACAGCAGGGGGGCAGCGCTGAGCCGGGGGATGTCACCCGAACTGGGGTGACAGCCTTAGCGACATCCCCCTCTGCACTGCTGCAGCCCCTGCCCTGCACCCCTGGGTGCCGAGAGCCACCCCCCAACAGCAGATCCCAAAGTCGGGTCCCCAAAACCAACCTCCCCCCCAGAGGGGACGAGGGGCTGGTGCTTACTTCACGCACTGGATGTAGAGATAAACCTTCAGGAGGCTGCAGAGCACCGAGACGGCGCAGGCACCCACCAGCCCTGCGGGGAAAGGCAGCGGTGGGTCACTGGTGTCCCCTGGGCTGTCCCCAGGCCACCCTCGGGGGACCTCACCTTGCAGGAGCGCATCCAGCAGTGCCCAGGCCCACGCTAGCCCGGGCAACGCCGGGAGCCAGGACCCCAGGGAAAACATTTTCGATTGAGAGAAGCCACAGCGTAGCCAGGCCCCAGCTCCAAGGTCCGAGGGGCGGAGGCAGGGAGCGGCCCCGGCTAGTAAATCATTACTGGGGCAAGCCAGGGCAGCTGGAGCCCTGGCCGGAGGAGGTGAGCTCCAGCTGCCCCGTGGAGGTGAAAATTAGAAGAGGGATGTGATGCACATGGAGGGGCTCAGGGACCACCAGCACCTTTAACCTCCCCGCATCCTGGCATTGCCATTCTCCTCCCCACCCTGAGGAATCGCAGCATTTGAGGTCCTGGCCCCTCATCTGCAGCACCTCAAAGACCCCGAAACAACACCAAAAATAGAAAAACCTCTTTATTAACATCGGTGGTGGCAGCAGGAGTCTGTCCTACAGCCCTGGGGGCTGCTAGTGCTGAACCATGTTCCTGAGCTTGTCCCAAAAGAAGAGGCTGAGGACGGTGTGGGGGCCGAGGCGGAGGTAGACAGCGCCGATGCCCTTGTACAAGCCCAGCAGTCCCTCTTTGCTGGAGATTTGCAGGATACAATCCAAAAAACCCCGGTAGAGCTTGCCCTGGGGAGAGAGGAGCCACCTGTGCAGCCCCGCCGGATGCAATCCCGGGAAAAGCCGAGTGTCCCCCGTGCCGTATCCGGAACGGCCTTACCGTGCCATCGGCGTCCACCGGCTGGTTGTAGAGACGGGTGCTGATCACGTCAAAAGGTGTCATTGTCACAGCCACGGCCACACCGCTCACCATGCCCCCCGCCAGCACCGCCGCCCAGCTGCCCTTCCTGAACCACTGCGGGAAGCGCCGGCGTCAGCTCCTCCCGACCAAAACGGGAGCATGCGGGGCCGGTGGGGCCGGGTCCGGCACTGCTCCCCCTCACCTGGCGCTCACAGACCCAGTCCTTGGCGGAGGCGAAGGTGGCGAGCTGCACGGCCGAGCCCACGGCCACGCGGGGCACGGCGCCCGTCACCCCCCGCCACAGCCCCACCACCCCGTGCTGCTGGTAGATGCTCTTGAAAGCGCTGGAGATGTTCTGGGGAAGAGAGGAAATTGGGGAAAATGGGGATGGTGTGTCCCACCCGGCCAAAATTCCCCACCCCTGTTGGTCATTGGTGACACGAAGCCACTGTTGGCTTGGAGAGGTCTCAGGGGGTCTGGATTCTCCGGATTTGGTATCACAGCCCCACGTGCCTGTCACACCCCCTCTCTTCTCACACTGTTATTTTTAGCATCATTACGGGGCCAAGCGGCCAAACAACAGCTTTAAATTCCTGCTGACCAAAATAGCATCGTCCCCGCCGGGGCCTGGAGCGTGCATGGACAAGGTGCCACCAAATCCTCTGTGTCCCCCCACCCCAGCCCTGTCCCCACTCACCTCATGGTTGTGCTGGTGGCCCACGGCCATGGCCGACAGTGTCTGGGCTTGGAGGTGGGTCTTGACCTTGTGGGGGACAATGCCAGGTGACAAAACCCCCCAATGCCCCTGCTGGGACCAGCTTTGGTCCCCTCATCTTCTTCTCGGCAGATTTTGAGGGGACGTTTCAGCCCCTCTGACAGATGTGGGGGACACAGCTGAGTCGCCAAGTGGCAACTCCAGGCTTTGAAGCCCATTTCTTTTACCCCTCTCACCCAGGGCAAAGGGACCCTGCAAACACCCACTGCTGGAGCTCTGCAACCTCAAAAAGCCGGGGAGACCCTCTAAAATGGGAGGGGGGGAAACCCCTGCAATTCCTTTTGGGGTAATTTCCTTATGAGGGAGTTCTTTGCTGGTTTTCTGAGGGGGATTTGGGGGAGAAAGCAGGGGGAGAGCATGCACAGCGCAGCCCCACGCTTTTGGGGGGTGAAGCGAAGCAGGGGAAGAGAGAATGCACCAAGCCAGTGGATGCAGCCAAGATGCCGAACGTTTTGGGGGGGCGTCTCCAAAACACCCCCCTCACCCCACGGCTTTTGGGGCGGAGCAGCACTCACCAGGTACGCGGGGCTGCCCACGACGGCTCCCACCGCCCCGGCCACGGCCCCGGCGGCCACGGTCCCGCCGGGATACCCGGTCCAGCCGGCGTCCTCGGCGTGGGAATAGCAGTAGAAGCGGACGCCGTTCATGAGCCCCTGGTAGAGCAGCCCGGCCGCCAGCCCCTTCTGCAGCCCCCGCAGCCCGTCCGCCCGGCACACGGCCACGGCCGCCCGCAGCACCCCGCGGTACGGCCGGGGGTACGTGCCCGGGGGCTGCAGCTCGCCCTGCAGCTGCAGCCGCGTCTTCACCACCTCCAGCGGGTTGGTGAGGAAGCAGGCCAAGCACCCGGCCGTGGCCCCCAGCACCAGGTCGATGGCCGGGGGCACCCCCCCGGCCGGGGGGCTGTTTTGGGGGTGGTACGGGAATTCCTGCAGGGAGTCGGAAGGGCAGGGGCTGAGGGTTCCTGCCGCCATCCGGCACCTGCCCGCGGGGGCGGCCCCAGGCTCCACCTTCCCGAACAACCGCAGGGAAAAAATTCCGGAGGGAGCGAGAGGAGCGAGCGCCGCCTCCTGCAAACCAACCCCCCCCCAATCCAGCCCCCAATTTGGGGAAGGGATGTGGGGCAAAGGTCGGGCCTGGGGGTGCGTGTCCGGCCCCCCCCGACAGCGGCGCGCCCCCGGCAGCCGCGTCCAGCCGGGCCCGCTCTCACGTGATGGTGCTGCCCCGGCGCAAATAGGGAAAAGCAGGCAAAAAAAAAGGCGGGATAAAATCGAAACAGAAACGGAGCGAGAGGGATTTTGGGGGGCACACGCAGTCATCCCCCCCGCCCCAGCCAGCCTGGGGAGGAGGATGAGGGCTGGGCAACTCGCTGCGCTTGTGGCCGCGGTGCGGAGGGGCGTGCAGGGGGTCTCGCCCTCCTCTCCCGGTGCTTTGAAATTGGAGCTTCCCGCAGGAAAACGCTGCGGGCGCTGGGGGATGTCAGTGTCTCGCCCCGCCGTGGATTCCTATTCCTAGGGCCGCGCAGGAACCCCCGGGACCCGGTTATCCCATGGCCGAGGCACTTCCCTGGTTCCCGAGGGGGAGGACCTGTGAACCCCCGCCCATCCCAAGCTTCTGCCCTGCCCGTGGCCGCCTCATCCCTAATATTCTCCCTGGCTGCCTCATCCCTAATATTCTCCCCCTGCCAGTGGCTGTCCCAGTCCCGATATCCCCCGAACACCCTCATTTTGATGTCAGCAGTCAAGGAGGGCTTATGGGGACAGTGGGTGATGCTGGGGGCTGGCCCCACGGCTGTTTCTTTCTTGTCTAGACTGGAAATGTCTCCCGGATCCAGGGGACTGGGAATATCTCCAGGATCCAGGGATAAGCAAGGACGAAGTATGAAGACTCTGTGTCCTGATGGGAGATTCCCAGTTGAAGCCACTAACGTGTCCACCGCAGGTTTAACACTGCCGGGGTTCAGTGAGGAGCTGGAGGTGCACGACCCCCCCTCTTCTCATCCAAATGCTCCCTTCTCCCCGCCCCAGAGCCGTTCCACAGACTCCGAAGTGACGGCAGGAGGAGGAGGAGCAGCAGCCCCTGGTGGCACAATCTGGCGTGGGGCCAAGGCTGAGTTATCAGGTCTCTTTATTTGGGGAGGGGGGAAAGGAAGCAGATGTATGTACATTTACATTCAGTCACGTACGTTTCCTCCCAGAAAAAGGCCCCGTGAACATATATTACATGAGAAGTTCTCCAGATTATTATTATTATTAATATTATTTAAAAGCTGGGGTTGTACCCCAAAGTGCTCATTGTGGAGCGCAGGTGGCGATGGGTCCTTGCTGGCCTCGGATGCAGTGAGCCGAGGAGATGGGGACGTGCTTGGTGGCAGCCACGTGACAACGCCCTCAGGACACCTGAAGAACGTGGGACTACATCTCCTCTTCCCCAGTGCACAGGGCCAGCGTCCAAACCACAAACCGTCTGCTGGGATCTCCTAAAACCATGTTTAAAGCCAAATATTTGGCCCTGTTCCTTCTTCCTTAGCCTCAAATCTCCTGGACAGGCTGAGAGTGGTTCAGTGGTGTCCGGAGGCCCCGGGCGAGCTCTCCAGGAGAAGGAGGCAGTGGTGCCATCCTGTGATTGTATGAGCAACAAAACATGCACAGTAGCGACTGAGTGCTCCCGCCTTGCCCCAGCCCTGTTCGAAAATGAACAAGTCCTCAGTCCTGCTCCCCACCACAACGGGGATGCTCGTCCCAGCCCACCCCGCTCCCACCCTCTCCCTCACTACTACTGGATATTATTCTGTGAAAGGCAAATTATTTGCCCCGTGGCAGCTGGACAAGGAGGAAGGCGCAGGTGGTGAAGCGTCCGGCTGCTCCCCAAACCACACCGGATGTCCCTGGCTTGGCGGAGGGCGCGGGGTCCACGCTGCAGGCACGGCCCTGGTGGGGACCAAGCGATGGCAGGAGGGTTTGGGGTGCCAGTCGGCCACATACAGGCCCTGATCCCCGAAAATGGGCCCCCATGATCAGTCCTCCCCTGGCCAGGGCTAACACCAAGGGTCCCGCTCGGCCCGGCCCCGGCAGAGGCTGTCGCTGCGCTGCCAGGCGCTGTCAATGAGGCTCTGGGCGTCCTCACATTTCTTCTTCACAGCAGCATCCAGAATGGCCTTGTGCTGGAGATCGACCTGAAACACGGGTGTGGGGTGTCAGGAGGGGAACAGACAACAGTCACTTCTCCCTCTCGCTGTAAAACCACCTCAAATCCACATGGGAAAGTCGCCTGTGTCATGGATATGGTGACAGGAGGGCTGATCCATGCTCCTGCCACTCCCCTCACCAGCACTGGATGCTCATGGCTTGTCTTGCCAGGCTCTAAATCCCACATCCTGTGGTTATATGGACCTAGCGGAGCTCCATGGCTCTCCTGCCCTTTGTGGGAAAGCTGGGTTCACAATACAGGGAAAATTCCCCCGTCTGCACTCCCTCACCTGATAAGGGTGTGAGGCAGCCCCTCATGCTCACCTGGTAGATGTTCCTCCACGCGGCGTTCAGCGCTGACAGGAACCTCTCCAGTTCCGTAGTGCAACTAAAATAAAGGACCCAGGGGGGCAGGAACTCCTTGCTGTCCTGAGCAAACTCCTGAAACACCAAGAGAGAGGCCGGGTGGGTGTCAGCACCGGGTGCTCGCCCAGTCCCGGGCCAGCGGGTGCCAAAGGCCTGCTCTCACCAGGATGCAGTACTCCTTGCCAGCCTCCGTGGACACGGCGGTGACGTCCGTGAGCTCCGCGGTGCCCAGCGAGCGGAAGAAGCTGGTCTGACAATCCTCGTGGCACGTGAAAGCCTTCTCATCCGTCAGCACCAGGCAGCAGGGAATGCACGGCGTCGGGGCGACACCCTGGGGGATCACCTGTGTGGCGTGGGGAAGGGGGGGTAAAACCTGGCACGATGGAGCCCCATCTCCATGGAGTGCCCTGTGGGGAAACCCTCCTGGCTCAGGATGAAGCTTCCTGCTCCATCCTGCCAGACATTCCTGCTCCCTCTGGGCAAAGGAGGGGGTCAGAGCAGCCACGCTCGGGGCCTGTCCCCAGCTCACCCCTTTGGAGACAGCCTGGCAGAAGTACTGCATCCAGTCTGCCATGTCCTCCTCGTTGTCGGCGCTCAGCTCCAGGGAGGGCCGGTCCGTCAGGATCACCTGGAAGGAGTGGGGCCGGTCGGTGGTGTTGGAGCGCCGGCATCCCCCACACTGCTCACCGCTGGGAGAGAGGGGGAGGATGGAGATGAGAGGGATGGATGGGCCAGCACGAGCCTGAGAACAGCCTCTGACTGCCCTCCCTGGGCAGCACATCACCCCATTCCCAGCACTCATTTCCCACCCGTGACATCCCCTGGGATTGCTCCAAGGAACGTCTCCAGGCTCTGCCCATTGTGGGAGAGCTGGAGTTGAGCACAGTGGGTCTCCCAGCATGGCTCTCGGAGGGATGCATCACCCTCCAGAGGCCAAGACCCCAGCCAGGGAAGGAAATGAGCCCATTTCCAGTGACATGCACTGGAGCCAAAGCAAACGAGCAGCTGGGATTCCTGTGGCATGGACCAGGTCATGATCCAGCCCGGAACCCCTCCCTGGACATCCCAAGAAGTTCTGGCTCCCCAGACCCGCACTGAGCCTGGGTGCTGTGTCACAGCAGCCACTCACCCCATGTTGATGGAGAGCAGAGGGGTGACGTCTGTGCGATCTGGGTACTGGTACAAGATCCCGTTGCTGCCGTTTGGGAAGATGAGAGAGGGGGTAACTGGAGTCAGCTCAGCTCTGGCATCCCCTGCCTTTGCTCCCACAGCCATCCCTGCCCTGCCCTCCACCCAGGCAGCCCTGTGGGGTCGTATTCCTGCTGCTGGGCACCCACAAACAGTGGCTATAGCCATCAAACCAGTGGCTTGGCCCCTTTAAGTGCCAAGATGAGTCCTCTTCCCCCTCCCAAGCAGCTCCCGGGCAGCAAACTGCTCCCAGCTCCTTCTCCCAAGAGCCCTGTCTGACCCCAGCCCCGAGCCACAGTGCCCACCTGAGCACCACGAAGCAGGGCTTCCACTGCTCCTTGCCCAGGTAGGAGGTCCCTGCCTTGTAGTGCAGGATGCCATCCTTGGTGACAGCGTTCTCTGCAGAGGAGCAGCTGCTGCTGGCAGGTCCCAGAGCCTCATCCATGGGGTCCTCCCAGTGAACGAGGCCATAGAAACGCACAACCACACTGCAGGCCTGTGAGAACCAGGAGAGGTCAAGGGAGTGACCTGTGAGCCTTTGTCACCTGCAGTGGTGGTGGTGATACCCAGGCTCACCTCACACTTGGACTCCTGCGCCACAAACTTGGCAAGTGCCAGTTTCTCCATGGTGGCATCCGTGAGGATACTGGGATAGGGGGGCTCCCGGCACCCTTTGATCATGGCTGACTTCAAGGAGACCAGGAAGAACCTGAGAGGGAGGCAGAGATCTCTGACAAGGCTGGGGCAAGCAGCCCCTCATCTCCCCCCAGGGGACTCCCCTTAACCGTGGGCCTCTGGTCTTCCAGACCAAGCAGTCACAAAATCTACAGACCAAAGGTGATGGGAGGTTGCAAAGTGTGAGCTCCAGAAAGGAGGTGGGTGACACTGGGAGATGGACACTGATCCCAGCACGGATCCCAGTATGACCTGATGGTCACCTCCCTGAGCTGACCACACACACAGAGACCTGGGGACATACCTTGGAACTCAACAGCTCATCTGTACTCATCCCAAGTGACACAAGGGACACATGGTCTGCATTGCCCAGAGCCCCAAAGCTCCAGGGAAGTTACTTTGGTTGTATCCATACCTGGGGCATTTCCAGTTGTCAGCTGGGTTCAGCAAGTGGCATCAACACCAACCCCCAAACCCCCCCACAGGTGGCAGGACTGTCATGATGGGCTGTCTCTGGAGTCTCCCACAGTCCCCAAGCCCAAGAATTCCAGAGTTCCATGCTCCAGTTCCCCACTCACTCAGTGAGAGCCACGTCGGCGGTGTCGAGCAGGAACTGCTTCCTCCGGTTGGTGCACACCAGGGTCACTGTCTGCTGGTCCAGCCCAACCTGTGCCACACAGGAACCGTTAGGGAAGCCAGCCACAGGATGAGGGGGTCAGTGGTCAGGAGTGTCAGTGGTCACTCTGCTGCCCATGCAAAGATGGGAGCAAGGTGGGCACCCACAGAGATGGCACTGGAAGGGGCATCACTGCCAACTCTCTGAGTCTCAAAGGTTCACTGCCCAGAGCACTCCCCATGGACACAAACACACCCCCCTGTGATGCTCCTGGCACCCTCACCCCTTGGCCAGGTGAGAACTGATCCTCCCACTCGCCCCCTGGCTGCCCACCCTGGCTCACCGAGATGTAATCCAGCTCGTTGTAGGACACGGCCTCCTCCACCATGTACGGCTTCTCCGCTGCCCCTGGCACAGACACAGAGAGCCACGTGAAGGGGGGCACAGCACCCCCTCTGCAGCAGCAGCAGCGATGCACCTGCAAACCGAGCCGTGTCCCAGGCAGCACGGAGCCACAGGGCACACGTCCCAGGGCTCCTCGGGGGACAAGGCAATCTGAGCTCCCTGCAGTGACCAGGGGACTCAAGGGAACTGGCAGTGGAGGCAGTGATAGCCTAATCCATGGACAAGCCACAGATGGAGCCTCCCTCCCTGCCCCTGAGCCCAGGGGCTGTTGGGGTGAGCTACCTTTCCGGATCAGGTACACGTAGCAGTCTGTCAGCAGGACGTAGATCAGCTGCAGGTTCCCTTCCATGTGCCCCGTGCTCATTCGGATCATCTGCACGGAAAGAAAAGAGCTCTCAGCCCTGGGCTGATGCAGGCACAGAGCTGGTCCCTCCACCCATGGAGACCCCTTACCCTGAACAGCTGCTCCTCGTTCTCCCGAAAGACGTGGATCATCAGCAGGAGCAGATGATTGTTATCCACCCTGCGGAGAGAGACAGCAGAGGTTGGACATGGACGTGAGGCTGGGTGAGTCCAGGAAGGGCAATCCCCTTCCTTGCTGAACATGTCCATGATTTGGGCACTTGTTAGCTCCCCAAGACCTTCTCTTCCTGACCCTTTGTGCCTCCTCTTCGTCCTGGAGAAGGATGGGCTTTGCCCTCCAAACCAAGGACGGAGGGGAAAGGCATCAACCTGAGCTCAAGATTGTTTGGAAGATGCTCTTCCTGCTGAGCAAACCCATCCTCACCTGAACTCAGAGGGATGGGTCAGCTCCGAGGGGCTGCCCTGCCCTTCCTCCACCCCAGAGTCCTCAGCGCTGCTCAGGGAAGGGCTGGGCTGCTCCTTCTTGGGCTCACAGAGAGCCTGCGGGTTGGTTTCTGTCTGGCTAGCGTGAGGTTCATCACTCGCCCTGTCAGGCTCCTCTACTGCCCCAACTGCTTCTCCCTCTCTGCTTTCTTCTTCTTCAGGAGCCTCAGGGCTACCAGAAACATGTGGCGGTTGGCCAGGCCCTGGAGGGTCATGGTGGCCACCACCTGGTGCAGCAGCGTTTGGACTCTCGACGGTAAATCGGTAGAAGTCCATGGGGGCTGAAATCCCCTCGCTAAAGTCGCCAGAGGACGATCCATCGGGGGTCTCCCCTGGCGTGCCAGTCCGAAAGGGCTGCCCGGGGGGCTCCAGGGCGGCGTTCCAGCCCCCGGGGTCCAGCTGCCCGTTGAGCCTGTCCATGACCTTGCTCAGGGGCTGCCCCACGCTCTCCATGGACGTGTCCTTCATCTCGGGGATGCGCAGGGCCAGCGGGCCGAGGGCAGCGCGCTCCCCGCCCTCCTCCGGCCCGCCCGGGGCCGCGGGGCCCTCCTCCCTCGGCGGCTCCTCCCTGTCCCTCGGCGGCTCCTCCCTGTCCCTCGGCGGCTCCTCCCTGTCCCTCGGCGGCTCCTCCCTGTCCCTCGGCGGCTCCTCCTTGTCGCTGAGCCCGTTGATGCCGCTGTCCCCGCTGGCCTCGGGTGCTGCGGGTGCCAGGCTGTTCACCTCCTCAGGCTTCACCTTCTTCTTCTTGCCTGTCTTCTTCTTCTTGGCTAACCTGTGAGAGAGAGGAACGTCACTCACTGTGCCTGTTTAGACTCTGCAATATGCAGTGGGGTCCAACCCTTTCCCAACAACATTCCTTTGCGATTTTCCCTACTGCAGAGAAATCCTTCTATCGAGAACATCACTCAGTGTGCAGCCATGTAGAGCCCTCATCTCTGTGCCAGTTTTCATGAGACACAAGGTAAGGACACTTTTCCCTACCTATCCTAAAAAGAGGCGTCACTGCTGACAGCACCTTGGGCTTCCTTTCAGCTGTAAAGGGATCACAAATAGTTGTGGAGCTAAAGTGATATGGGAGAAACCCTTGGTTGAGATCAAGAAGCTGGGAAGGGAGGTTTCTAGAGGTGGGAATGCCGTGTCCTCGCCTGCCAGAAGAGGGAGATGCAGGCTGGAGCATCCGGGATGTGCAGCTCAAGTGTTCTGGCACCCACAGCACCCAAAGTGCTGCCAGGTCACCCCCATTTGGAAGGGAGCCCAGTGCTCCCCTTCCCTGTGTCTCCCATGTGGGATGATGTGAAAATCCCAGCTCCTCTGCTCCCTCCCTGGGAAAACTGGGCACGAGAACAAAGCACAGCCCTGCTGGGCGGGTTCGGGGAGTCCCCATCGCTGGGTGTGAGCAGACGGAGCCTCGAGCTCTTTGTCTGGATTGAGGGATACCTTGGGGATCTCCTCTGCAGGAGTCAAACACCCAAACACCGGCCAGGAGCTCTGCAGAGGCATCTCCCATGACGGGCTTGGCCACAGCTCAGTGACAAACAGGAGGAGGGACAGGACAGCAGAGAAGATCCAAGCCCCAGAGCTGCTGCAAAGCTGCCACCAGCTGGAGAGAGCTCCAAATAAAAGCTCATGGATTACTCTGAGCCTTCTGACACACACTGGCAGGGAAAGGGGGTGATGTGGAGTCAGCCCAAGGCACCCAGCCCATCTCCATGGGGCTGAATAAAGACTGCAGCATGAGACCATCCTCACTGGGACAGAAGAGGCAGCACATCCTCAGCCCCTGCCAGCCCTTCCCAGGCCGGCAGCTCTGTCCCTACCTGATGACCTCGAGCTCCGTGCAGCTCTCGGACTGGTCGGTTCCTTCGGGGGTGGCCTCGGCCGTGTCCCGGGAGGCCGCGTGCACGGGCGTGGTGTCGGCGGAGGACGGCGCCTCGGGCCTGTCCTCGTTGAAGGGGTTGTGGCGCTGCGTGGGGCTCCTCGGCGCCGCCCTGCTGCCGTTGGCCTCCGAGGCCGTGGAGCGCGGGCAGCTGAGCGTGTCCGTCAGGTCTCCATCTGCAGGGACAGCAGAAGAGCAGATTGTCACCAGCTCGGGCTCCTGGAGGAGCCAGCCGAGGCAGCCGCGCGCTGGGGGCTCGGGGCTTGCGTGGGGACCACACCGCTGGCAGGGCCAGCAGCTCCTGCTGAGGAGGGACCCTGCACCCCTCTGCAGTTCAGAGAATGCCTGAACACCACAGCTCCTCACCCAGGAGCCAGACTGAGGAGTCTGAGGGGTCTTGGGGCCATTGTTCCTGAGCAAGGTGACAGCGAGCGACAACGCTGCTGCTTGTCCCCTGCCTCGGGGCTGGGGGAAGGTGCTTGCACAGGTGGAAGGGCAGACACAGAGCCAGCCCTGTGGGGGAGCAGCAATCCTGACGGAGCTGGCTGCTCTCCTCTGCTCACAGGACACACACTTGGGGGCTGCAGTGTGCTGGAGGGGGGGACACAGCATTCACGGGGGTCTGAGGACAGCAGGTGGCACAGACAGGGCAGAGCACAAACAGCTGGGCCCGTGTTAGTCTTCAGAGGGAAAAAGAGCAATGGGGAAGGGCTGCAGGAGTCATGCTTGGACTATTATTATCCATCACCCATCCAAAATCATGGTTAAAGGAAAGTTATCCACGCCCTTCTCTTCTCCAGCACCATTCCTGGTCTAGTGGAAGGTGTCCCTGCCCATGACAAGGGATTGGAATGAGATGATCTTTAAGGTCCCTTCCAACCCAAACCATTCCATGATTCTATGATTTCTTTTCACAGCTAGCTAAAAAGACACCTTGGGAAGAGAACCACAGCCCTGGCAGACTGATTTGGGGCGTAGGATTTGTAAAACTCTAATCCAGGCAGTTTGTGCTGGATGATTCCAAAATGGCACTTTGTTCCCACTGAAAAACCTGCCCTGGAGCAGGGAGGGTGTGAGCTCTACCAGGGAAGTCAATTGGGTTTTAATATCTGCATTAAAGGGAAATTCATGGAATCACTTAGGCTGGAAAGGTCCTCCAAGATCATCGAGTCCAACCATAAATAAAACATTTAAAAGCCATTTCAGGCCTGGGCTCCCAGGCTGCACCACCAAACCCACGCCACTTCTTTGGTCTAAATCCTGCTGGTTCTGCTGAGACAAAATACAGAATTTCATCCCAAAATGCATTTGCTGAAAATGGGGAACAACTTTCTTAACCTCTGCTCTGTCCCCACAGCGAGGAATCCATCTGAGAGCTGACCTGGTAGGGGCTTCTGATGACAGCTTCCCTGTGGCTGAGGAAACTCAGCCTGGAGCAGTGGTGGATCCCATGGATCCCACCCTGCACGTGGGAGCTGTGAGTGCCCCAAAGCCACAGGGATCTGCCCCCAGCACCCCCTGGCTTCAGCCTCCACCCAACACCCACACTGGAGCTGTTGGCTGCCCCTTGGGTTTGGAAATGTGGGACAGGTTGAACCACCTCTGTGCCATCCCTGAGCGTGGGGTGAGACAGAAGCTAAGAGGGAGCGTGTTAGAGCTGGAGAGCAATCCACATGGAATTCAGGCAGATTGGCCCAAATACTCCCCAAATATTCAGGTAGCTCCATCCAGCTTTGAGCTGCAAAGGATGGAATGTGGGTGTGTTTCCTCTGGGGGTGAAGCAGAGAGGCTCCTGCTCCAGTGGAGGACATGCACAGGGGCTGCATGTGGAGGAAGAACAAATTCCTTTAAACTGGGCAAGTGCTCTTGGCCATAAAGGCCAGAGGTAGCTGGTAAGTGGGTTTAAAAAGTGGTAAAATCAATAAAAATAACAACTGTAGTGACCCAAACTGAGCATGGCCATGTGCTGGATGTTGGGGCTTCATGGGAGATGTTTTGACACAGGATAGGATGAGCCAGAGAAAACAAAACCTCCCAAATTAATCCCTGAAAAATGCCCAAAATTAAAGGCAGCAGAATTAGTTCAGCTTTCCAGGGCTTTCAGGAAACCAATGATGGTGGATCAGTTTTTCAACCAGCACCCTGTGTGCTTTACCCCAAAGAGGAAATCCATGGCATGAGGGCAGCTGGCACATCCCACATTTTGGGCCTGTACAGAATTCCATCAGGACAGGGCATTTGGGTGTTAAAGAAACAAACATGGGAACATGCAGCAAGCTCAGGGGGCAGCAATGCAGAGAGAAAACCAAAATGCTGTAAGAGATGAGCGTGTCCCACCTTCCCAGTCTCTGCTGGGCATGGTCTGCATTGCTGGAAAGACATCTCCAAAATCATAATCTACAAAAATGAGGGATAAAATTCAGGATTAGAAATACAGGTAGTGGGGAGGGAAGTGGGGAGAGGGGAGAGTGTGAAGGGGATTTGGGGAGGGAGATGGGAATGGGGAGAAACAAAACAATTGTCCACTGGTATCTGAAACACATGAGAGAACAGGGAATGTGGATGTGAATGAAACCAGCTGCACCAATGGCTGTTCCTTCTGGAACAACCCGTGTCAGGGGACCAGGGAAGGGTGAAGGCCCCTTTATTCCAGCTGCTGGGAAGCTCAACCACATAAACAGTGTCACCTAGGGCTTGATCCTCTCTGGGAAGCAATTTAATCTCTCTCTGTGCCTCAGTTTTCCCACTTCACACTTACCTCCCATAGATAATGTGATGTTTGACTCATGAACCTTTGCAAAGCCAGGGATCTGATTAAAGGGAAAAACTTGTCCTCTTATCCTACAATCCCCAGTTCCACCTACACTCTCAGGGTAGAGACATGTTCCTGTTGAAATGATGAACAGGGCAATAGTTACAGGGAAAAGTTCAAGTCCTCCACACCAGAGGAGCAGCAGCAATTCCTGCCCTCCTGGGTCCTGATCCCGCATTCCTACATCAGCACCAAACCCCTCTGTGCATGGGGAAACTGAGACACAGAGCACAGCCTGCCTGGACACATGGAATAGGCTGAGATGATGCCAAACCCAAAATTCATCTCCAGAATCTCCTGGATCTCTACTCCAAAGCCCTCTTCTCTCGAGCATTAAGCTGCCATCCACCAGGCAGGCCAGAGACACCCAGTGACAGGGACAGGCAGGAGATGTCTGGCACCAAGACATGTTCTGCTGGGGGAGAAGCAGGGATACAAACCCAGGGATGCAGCAGGACAGTTGCTTATGCCAAACCTCTGGGGACAGAGAACCTTCTTCCTGTGATTTTTATCTCTAGGCTCCTTGTGCTGTCTCCAGCTTCACTGGGACGCTGGAGATTTGGCATGAGCAAGTCCCTGAAATCAAACTCTTTCCTGAGTGCAGATGTGGTGAGCCCAAACCAGCGCTGTGCTTCCAAGTCCTTTGTTAAAACAACTCCAATGCCCATCCCAGGCTGTTCCTTCTCAGCATCTTCAGTATCTGCAGGTTCTGTCTCGCTCATAAAAGGCAACTGGTCACCCTTGTCTTGAGGGAACCCATCTGTGTGTGGGCTCAGTCCCAAACTCCCTGCATCCATCTAACAGTTCACTCCATTACAATTCTATCCCAGAATCCCTTTTGCTCAAACTGACATAAAAACCAGGATTTTGGATTAGGAACAGTATCAGCAGAGCTGCTGATTCATGTGAACACGGTGGGTGCAGGACAGGAGCTCCCTGCTCTGGCTGCAGCAGGTTCATGGGGCACGAGGTACGTGTCTGCCCAGTCCACCAGGAACAACATCCAGCCTCTCTGAAGGGATAAGGGGATGAGCAGGACAATTTATCAGGCTGCTCAAGATGTGTAAAGAGGAAAAACCAGCACCTCTCAGGCCACTGGCTCTCTTTCCCCTAGAGTGCAGACACAGAGAAGACTCTGGAAACTACTCCCCACCAGGGCCAGCACTTAAAGGTCTCTGGACTGCAAAACAAGCAGTGAAAAACCTCCCCTGCAGCCCTGTGTCCCTGCTGACCTGGAAGCCACATTCAGACACAGGCACAGCACTCCAGTTCTTGCTAAAACCCCCAGGATGGGAATGTGGCCTGGGGTGACTGCAGGGAAAGTCCTTCTCTCCCAGTCTGAGGCACAGAATCGTCACAGAATGGTTTGGGTTGGAAAGGAACTTAAAATTGACCTAATTCCACCCCCTGCCGTGGGCAGGGACACCTTCCACTATCCCAGGTTGTTCCAAGCCCCGTCCAACCTGGCCTTGGACACTTCCAAAGATGGAGCACCCACAGCTGCTCTGGGGACCCTGTGCCAGGGCCTCCCCATCCTCACAGGGAGGATTTTCTTCCTAAAATCTAATCTAAATTTTCCATCTTTTCGTTTAAAACTCTTAGTTTAAACCCATTCTGCCTTGTCCTGTATCCCAAGGACGTAAGACAGGAGAGACTCCCAGCCTGGCTGCTGGGTCTCTCGCCTTGGTCTCTTCCAGTCTCAAATCTGCTGCCTTATCTGAAGGGGATGTGGGAACAACACAGCCCTGCCCCCAGAACTCACTGACCCTCACTGGATGGAGCAATGGCACTGTCGTCCCATTCCAGGTTGGTGGAGGTGACAGAGTTGAAGGAGTTGAGGGAGAGGCTGTCGGAGCCGTGCACGGAGCTGGGCAGGCGCTCCTCGAAGTCCAGCAGGTACTGGGGCTTGTAGTAATCCGGCATGTACGGGGCCAGGTCCAGGTAGGGAGCGTCCTGCAGGGCAGGAACACGGCCAGTCAGGCTCCAGTCACTGCCACTGGCACCCCACCAAAACACTGGGACTGTCCCCTGAAGGCCCCCCTCAGTGTCCATCTCAGAGGAAACCCAGCGGTTTCACCGAGCGTTATCCAGTGGATTTGTGTTTCCTGGAGGGACACCAGGGTTTCGTACCACACTTGCACAGCTCAGCTCCTTCATCCCCACCAATCTGCTCTGCAGCTGTCTTGTTCCACCTCCAAATAGTGAAGAACTGGGCAACAGGAATAAATCCCATTGTTGGATACCCAAAAGTCTTTCCCAAAATCATCACTGTCACATTTTCAGCTGAAGGTCAACAGGAAGATCTGCCCTGGACCAAGCAGTGGGATCTGTCCCACCCTGGATTTCCCCTGCTGGACATTCCCACTGTCCCAGAGCCAGGAGAACAGACCAAACACTCACCAGGTCCAAGTCAAAGCGGATGAACTCCAGTCCAGACACCAGCGTTAAGAACAAGGTCAGATGATCGTGACTGCAGACCAGGGCGTTCCTGCCACAGGAAGAAACAAAAGAGCTTTACAGATGGGGGAAAGAGGAGAGGCAGCTACAAGGGCCCTTCTGTTTCTTTGGAGGCGTCTCTGAGCTGCCACAGATCAGCCTTGGAGCTGGCAGCCCACTCCTTGCCTCCGTGAGCAGCCACTGCGTGCTGTCCCCAAACTGAGCCACAGCCACATTTCCAGGTGTCCAGCAGAGCTGGGTGCCTGCACAGGAGCTCAGCAGCTCCTTGGAAATAATGGAAAAACATAAAGGGGACTTCAGAGTAAAAGCAGGAACTGGGAGAAATGTTTGCAGGGCCTCATAGAGATAAGAGGACAATGCATTCACATCTGGGACCTTTAAATTAACCACTTAAATCCCACAAGGAAAAAAAAAAATCAAACCCTGATCAACTGCTTGTCCCCCACTGGCAGATTCAGGCTGGCTTCTGACAAGGAGGGATGTCAAACACAGCCCAAAGGAGAAGGAGCTAGGATACTCACTTGACATAGTACTTGTGCAGCAGGCTGAGGTTCTCCTGGAACAGCCTCAAGTAGCTCTCCAAGGAATTTTCATTGAGGGCAAGGTACAGCCAGGCCCGGCCTGGAAACAGAGCAGCAGAGAGATTTACCTGAAAACACCAGAGAAGGGACACAAGCCTAGAAATAATCATGAATTAGTTAAAACCCCTCAGATCATTCATTCATATCCTTTGAGGAGAGCAACTGTGGGGGAAATCTGGGGGAGAAAATGTCAGTGATTCATGATTTGGAGCAAAATTGGTGAGAGACAGGTGAAGAAGTAGCCACACAACTGTGTCTCTCCAGCAAGGTGGGAGCCCTGCCAGAAATTCCAGATGTGGAAGGAGAATCACTGTGAATCAGCCCAGGTGAGATTTGACACAAATCCTGGTGCAGAGAGAGGTGACAGTGGAGTCTGTGCTCAGCTCTGCTCTCACCAGTACACACCCAGGACATGATGGGTGTTTGCATAAGCAGGCACAGAGGATCTGGGCACGGTCCTGCACCAAAAGTGGCCTCGATGGTCCCAAACATCCACTGTGGACAGCTTGGAGCAGGGAGAATGCAGAATCATGCACACGACAGCTACAGCAAAATATGGGGTGAGAGGGGATGCTCCCATCTGCCAGGAACCCTTCCTGAGGGCATGGCCCCACAGGGCTTCCATCAGCCACAAACTCTTTCCAAGGGCACGGCCCCACAGAGCTCCCATCTGCCAGGAATCTTTCCCAAGGGCATGGCCCCTCAGAGCTCCCATCTGCCAGGAATCTTTCCCAAGGGCACAGCCCCTTGGGTTTCAGGCCAGCAGAAGCTGGGCTACACTCAGCACCCAGCCCTGAGGCATGGTGACATTATTTCTAGAGACCTCACACGGTCGCAGCAGGACTCCCACCTCCTTGGCACAGGCTGCCCAGGGAAGTGGTGGAATCACCATCCCTGGAAATGTTCAGACTGTGTGTGGATGTGGCACTAGGGGACGTGGTTTAGTGGTGGACATGGCAGTGCTGGGCTAGTGGCAGGACTCGATGATCTCAGAGATCCTTTCCAACTTCAATGATTCTGTGATTCCTCTGTCTGTAACCTGGATTCCAATGGCTCCCTCAATCCACCAGCAGCCCCAGCTCCTCAGCACAACCTGGGTCTCCCCAGGTGTCCCCAAACCCAGGGCTGGGGACACTGAGCACTCACTGCGTCCCAGGTTGGTGGCCACGTGCTGCAGCACTTCGATCTGTTTGACGGCTTCGCGGCGCGTGAAGTGAACCACCAGCACCCAGTACCCCGAGGAGAGATCCTGCAGCCTGGAGGAAGAAAAATCCCAGAGGAAAATTAAGCAAAAGCTTCATGATCTCCACCCCAATCCCTGCCTAGATGCTTTCCCCATGCTGAGGGCTCCACACCAGGCTTTTTCCATGGGGAAAAGCAGCACCCAGAGGTGGGCTCCAGGCTCACCCGTAGAGCAGAGCGTGGTCCAGGTGTTCACAGAGCCGCTGCAGGACCTTGTCGTGGTTTCTGATGGCTGGTGTCTCATCTTCACAGGCAGCAAAGTAGCTCTGCAGCTGCAAAAAGAAGAGACAGGATGGCTGGGATGCCCTTCTCCAGCCAGGAGAGGAGAGGAGAGGAGCAGTCAGAGGTGCCAAAATGCTCAATACCCAGCATTAAACAGTTCTTTGTGATCTCTCAGCTTGCTAAACTCCAATGCAGGTTTTACTTACGGGGTGTAGCTGTTGGTTTTGAGAGGACCCTAAAGGCCATCACTACAGGGAGAACCTTTCCCAGTGTCCCCACATCTCCCAGCCCAGCAGTGGTGGCTGCACAACCAAGTTCCCCAATGCAGAGCAGCCTCTTCCTCCCAGCCAACACTACTGCAAGGTCTGGTGGTTCCTCTGCAGCCACCACAAAGTGGTTCAGAGCACAAATAAACCCCAGCTCTGCTCTGTTTCTGGCTCTGACATGGATGGGAATTTCAGAATTATTCGCTTTTGCCAGAAATCCCACAAATCCCCTTGCACCCAAATCCTATATCCCTTCCCAGCTGACCCACCGGCCTCCTCCGGCCCCCGGAGCTTACGGATCTATTTAGGTCCTGTCTCACACATCCTTGGCATCCAGGCAGGGAGATTACTCTCCCGGGATGTAATCTCAGCTGGATAGGCCATGGCTCTTTGCTGGCAACAAGCAAGAACAGCTCAGCCGAGCCACAACAATATTAGAGACAATATATATATATATGTTATTTTAATGACCTGACACGTCTTTGCCAAACCTCAGCAGATGATAGATGTGTAAAACCCAAAAACTTGACATTATTGTGCTTGTCCCCCAAAACAGGCTTCTCCTCCAGAATTACTACTAGAGAAGCTCCTTTAGAAAAATATCATCCAGTCTAGAAGTGAAGTTATCCAGGGGTCAGAGAACACCTCACGGTCCCTGGGAGCTGATCCCAACAACACTCCTAAGAATATGAACACATGGAGCTCCAACACCCTCGTGTTGGAAGGCCCTGAAGACCTTGAATCCCTCTGGAGCTCTTAGGTAAGATGGGAGAGCCAGGCGTGTTCCTGCATGGAGCTGGTCCCAGCCCATATGTGGGCAAAACCTGCTGAGCCTGGAGAACTGCAGCCAGAGTTGCCTTGTCCAGTGGCACAGCCCTGCTCTGCCTGTCCCTGTCCCTCTGTTCCAGCAGCTGAATCCCCTGGGCAAGCAGATGCACAACCAGGTGGTGTTTGCAGAGGCACCTGTGGGTGCTCTGGAGATACACAGGGGCTTTCACAACACTCAGGTGAGACCTGGAGCATTTCAGCTCAGCAGCTCCTATCCTGTTTGTGGGAGGAAGCTGTTCCAGAAGATTCCCACTATTCACAGGCAGCCCAGACTGAAGCAGAGAGGAAAATGCCCTCAAATCCCACTATTTAAGAAAAATTTCAGGAGGTATTTGCAGCCAGTGTTTGAAGCTGCAGCAAGGACACTGGAGAAAGAAACAAAATCGTAATTTAGAGCCATATCCCCCAGGTGATGGGCAGATGGAGTCATGGGGATGATCTTGAAGAGCTGGAGCTCACTAAAATATCCCATGTTTGGGAAGATCAAGGCAGAAGCAAAGATCTCACAGGACATGAGCCAGCATTTGAAGGCAGAAATTCCCAGCTTGTCCCAAGCAGGCTGTGGGCTCTGCAGACAGCTGGAGCACCCTTGGAGGAGGTTCTGGGTGTTTCTGCAGGCCCTGTGCTGGACTGGGGAAATGCAGCTGTGGGGGAGAGCTGAGGGGAACAAGAATAAATCAGGCATTTCATTAGCTCACCACTGAAAAAAAGGAGACACAGCTTGGGGAGGTCCGTGTGGAGGGAACTTGGAGCCTGTCTGTGCCTCTGACTGCAGGAATTCCTCGTGACAGAGACTCTCCAGGACTGGGCAGTAAAGAGATGAGGAAACAGAAGTATTTCCTCTTTTTTCTTTCCTCCTTTCCCCCAAAATAACTCAGAACTTTGTCATGCTCCTTCCTGCAGCCAGTGCACAGCTCCCATCCCTCTCCATGGATCGAGCCACTCCCATCACCCAAGACAGCAAATGGTGGCTGTCTCCACCTAAAAATGGATTTCTCTTCCCTAGAAAAGCCCAGTCTTCCCCCAGGAAGGGATTTAGGTTTCGAAGGGCTCGTTCTATGTTACACCAAGGGCTGGTGTCCCTTTTAGCTGCTCTGCAAGGAGCACTGAGTCTCCTGCTCTGCACAAAGCAGCTCCCCCTCCATCCCCCTTCCTGGGGAGGCTGCTGGAGAACCCAGCCCCAGGGCCATATCCAGAGCAAACCCACCCCAACAGGCTCAGCCCCGTCCCTGTGGCACATCAGGAGGCAGAGGATGAGCTGGTGTGACTGCTCTGCTCAGTCATGGGGTCACAGCAGCCCAGCAGCAAACGCACACTCAGCACTTTGGGATGGGGATCCTGGCACTCCCAGTCACGGCCTTTGGGAGCTGTGGCTCACAGGGAAGCCACAAGGGCTCGCTCCCACTGAGATGTGCCACCACGTCCCCACACAGCACTGCACCCAGGGACGGTGCCACTTCCAGCATCCCTCCAAAACAAACACAGCCAGTGGCCTCCTGCACCCAGCCAAGGGCAGGCACGGCTCACTGGAGCACAGCTCCCAAAAGAGACCAGCCAGGTGAATCCCTGCCCTGCGTGTCCAGGGAGGAAACAAGACACAGCAAGCCTTGGGATCTCCTGGGTGGAGTCATCCCTCCAGCCAGGGTGGGGAAAGACTTGCAAAAGATGATGGGGAGGAGTTCTGGCTTGGGAAGAAGGGTGAAGACACACAGAGGAAAGTTAGGATGACACAGCTTTCCCAATTGGGGAACAAAATCCAGCAGCACCATTTTTCAAAGATCCAATGTCTAGCTGTAAATTGGCAGGAATTACAACCACAAGCATCGTGGGGGATGATCCCAGCATCCACCCCTGAGCATGATGATGGCAGCAATGATGTGGCACTGCCCCAGAAAATGGCATTTTATGGAGTGTTTATATGGACTCTCCTGTAAGTCGTTATAAAACACACATGGATAATTGAACCAGCCTCCCCCTCAGCAGTCAGACCTGTCTGGGAGGTGGTGACCAAACTTCATGAGGCATCCACAAAGCAGCTCCCTGACACTGCTGGGCTGGAGCCAGGGACATCAGGAAGGAGGCAAATAATTGTGTTAAAAACATCATCCCTGGGTTTTCCGGAGAGATGCTCTTCCCCTCATCTCCTCTGCGCCCCAAATCCAGAAGGAAGAGCTGAAGGCTGGCTCGGGTGCTGGACTCATGAGGGGCACGGCAGTGCCTGGAGCCCTGACCCAGGGCTATTTATAGACATTCCTGTGGCCAAAATAAGCACTGCTGGCATGCAGAAGGCATCCCAGCCGTGCATCCACCGGGATCACCCCGCAGCACCAGCCAGGTCTGAGCACCAGCACTCCTGGGACAGAACCTGCCTGGGGAGAGGCCCACACCAGCCCAGCCAGGGGCTGAACACACCTGGGACAGCCTGGAGCAGAAGGGTTTGTCCAACAGGAGCAGAGACCTGGCTGGCACCTTGTCCCCACTGAGGAGGAGGAGGAGGATTTAATTGCTGTTTATCAATCACAAGTTCATGTTTTTGGCAGTGACACACCCCACCCGACGCTGGCACGCATGAGGGAGGCTATTCCTTGCACAATTTTATAACCTATTAATTGCAGGGGTTCTCAATTAGTGTGAAGCTTTCCAGGCCGATCTGCAGAGCTCCTGTGTGGCAAGGGAAGCCAGCAAATAATCAGGGAGGTGTTCTGTAAAGCCCATTCCCAAACTGAATTATTCTTGTGGTGGCTCCTTTGAAATCTCTCTGGTAATTCTAAAAACTGACAGAAATACTGAAATAGTCTCCTGACCTGGTCAGGGCTGGCCACAACCCAACTGAGTCCACATCTCCCCTCTGTAAATCTGCCCTGCAGATGTTTCACCAGCAGCTTTCCAACATCAGCTCCATTTCACTTGTTCTGCTTGGTATTTCCCTGGTAGAACAAACACCCCTTGCATTCCTCAGCTCCTTAACTGGGATAGGAGAGGGGAGAGGTGCTTCAAAACCCTCATCCCCACCCACATATGGACTGAAACGAGGGATTTTCCCCAGCTGGGAGAGCTGAGCACCCTCAGAAGCAATCCTGGAGCTCCAGGGAGCACAAAAAAGGGCAGCTGACCTTGTCCCAGGTGATGACAGCTCAGTGCCAAGGCAGGACACCGTGGGAAGGGCCAGGACAGATACCTCAGAACTGTCACTTTCACACCTGCTCAGGGGGTACAGACATTCAATGGCACATGGATAAAGAGGAGGCTGAACTCCTGTGCCTGGAAAACTCCTAGTTTTCCATACTATCCATAAAAGCAGGCTGAATTTCATGGCAGGGGCACTGGTCTCTCTCACACACTTGTATGACACAAAGTCCTAGAACTCCAGCTCTAGCAGGACATTGTGGAGGTCACACACATGATCTGACTCAACATTCCTCTCAAGCTTTCAAACCAGCACTGGCCTCAGTGCCCAGCTTCCCACTTCATGCACCTCGCCTGGATTTTGGGGCTTTTTCCAGAAAAAAACATACCAGGCACATTCACGAGCACCTGGAAGGCACCACGAGTGCCACTGGAGCAGCCTGGAGATGTGGAGAGACAGGAGCCTGACACAGGTGAAGCTGAAATCCACAGCAAAGTTGCTCCTTGCTGGAAACACCAGCAAGGTTGTCACATCATGGGACACATGCACCCCTCAGCTCACATCCCCCAAGGCTTTCCTTCACTATTTCTAAGCAGCAAAGCTTGCAGCAGGCTGGAGCCACGTGTGGCTCAGACAAGGACAGGATTTTTTCCAGTGGGAATGCTTAGGGAGCATCTTGTTCCTCTGCCACAGCAAACAGAGCAGGGGCCAGGCACAGAATTGGCTGCAGCAGAACAGGATCCCTGAGCTAACCAGAGGCAGGTGGGAAGGTCACATGCTCAGCTTAACAGAAAAAAAATTGATTTTATGGGGGAAAAAACCCAAGTCCAGTGGCAAACACACCAGAAGCAAGCAAGGTGAAGCAAGCAGGGAGCTGCTGCTCCCTCACACGCTGGGTATTGCAGCTCTGAGTCCCTCCCCTCTGGCCTGTGGTTAATTCAGTTACACCTCTTGGAGCAGTTCACCAGAAGTGGGGAAAGCTGAAATCACTCAACAGCCAGCAAAATTGTGCAATCAGAGGCAGAGAGGCTTGGACGCCTTGCTTTAGCTCCTTGGGAAAACCATGGCCAAAATTCACCCTCCTAAAACACTGCTTTGTGTTAGAGGGATTTTTAAATTCCCAAAATGGTATCACAGCCTTGCTCACCCTCAGCTCCATAGCTGATTTTGGGTGTTATGGAGGACAAACATCAGTTTAGGTACCTGCAGAACCCAATCCCCTTGAAATTGTGGACAACAAACCTCAGATCATCACCAGACCTGTGGTGGTGTGAGTGTGACCACCAGAGTGGCTCCTGGATGGCCAGGCAGGGAAGTTTCCTGATTACTGGGATGAGGCAAGAGGAATTTCTAAAGAGATAAACCTTGAAATACTCAAGCAACCCAAGAAACACACAGCTGTGATGAGAGCAGAACCACAGCACCACGGAGACAAAGCCCTTGGAGGCTCACCAAAACACATCTGTGGGCTTGTTAAAAGCACCTGAGTGACCCTTGTGTCTTGTCCTCATGGACAACTCAGGAGCTCCAGGAGTTGCTGCTACCTTCACCCACAGGCTTTGGGCAGCTGGCAAACCTGGTACACGTGGCAAAGGAACATGCAGGGCTACCCTCTTAATGTGGCCCCTGCAGCAGCAACAGATGAGGCCTGGAGAGATGTGAGTGAGTCAGGAAAGACCCTGGCACAGATAAAACCACTGTGGTCTTTGGGCCAGCGAGATGCCCCTCAACAGGAGCAGAAGGCAAGAGACTTTTTGGCTGTTTTCACCTCTCCAGAGCTGCTGCCTCCGTGTCATGGCAATTGGGCTAAATAAATCCAGCCAGGCAGAGATGAGCACATTCCCCACGTGATTTGAGTAGGGATGCTCCACTCTGCTCCTCTCCACGACACGGGGGCACTAAGCCATGCCCAAACCCACCCTCCCTCACTAAGCCATGCCCAAACCCACCCTCCCTCACTAAGCCATGCCCAAACCCACCCTCCCTCACTAAGCCATGCCCAAACCCACCCTCCTTCACCATGCAGGAGAAGCAAAGGTGTCACAAGGCACAGCTCAGCAGCTCAGGAGACTGCAAAGGCATTTCAAAGGTACAGGGCTAAAAATCCAACCTGGAGACAGGCAGCAAAAGCTCAGCATTAACTCGCTGTGAGGGCGGTGGAAACCTTCCCAAAGTCATGCAGAAACGGAGCAGAGCCAGAGCTTTTGGCAAGAGCTCCTGCAACGTCAGCAAAAACCAGTGCTCCACCTGATTGACATGCACCAAGGATCAGCTGCTCCAGAGTTCATGGCAATGTGTGTCCTTCAAAGCCAGCAGAACGGCCTGAAAACCAGAGAGGAGTCCCAAAATCTGGGATTCTGACCTCTTCTCTGATTTTACATTCAGCACCTGGAATTGTCAACAATAACACCGTTCAAGGAATTTGCATTTTCACCACTTAATCCCAGGTAGGAGAGCACTAAACCCCTCCTGAACCCAGGGAATGTTCAGGGAAACCCAAGAGAACACAAACCACCAGCTTCACAGACCAGGGAAGCTGTGACAGCTCCTGGCTACCATGAGATGCTTGGCCAAGGATGGATTTGAAGTTGTTGGCATTCCTGGTGTGTTTAGAGTCCACCTGGGCAGCACCAGGAGCCTGCTCTCATCTCACTGCCACCACACACTGCAGCATTTCCTAGAAGGAAACAAGCACTTGAGTGAACAAGAGCCTGCACACTGAGCCACAACATGCCCCCCTCCAGTCTTCTGCCCCAACAAAGCCCTAAATCTCTGCAAAAAACAAGGACTAGGCATCACTTTGTGCAGTAATTTGAGCTGCCCTCTTAGCAGAAGGGGAACTAAGTGGGAAAAGGGAAAATAAACGGTGACAAGGCAGAAGTAGCACTGTCCATGTGTGCAGAAAGCATCGCCCTGTGAATTGATTTACAGCTCCCAGGGAGGACACAGAGGACAAGCTGTGCACGGGAAATCAAAACCATGCTCCCAATTCCCTTGGAACTGAAGCAGGGACCCAGCTTCCCAGTGCTGCGCTTTCCCAGCCTCTCCTGAAGCCACCAAGAGCAGAAACCTCTTGGCATCTCTGTGACTGGAGAAGCCAATTTTGTCTAAGTCAGGTGTTTTGCCTCACTTTTTGCAGTGGAGGCCTGACTTCACACCTCCAAAATTCACAGCAGAGCTACTGCTGATCTCCTCCTAGTACCTGGAAACCACACAGAGAACCCCACAGGCTGGAATTATCCTCTCCAAGCACGTTTGCCACTTTTTCCATCCCTCATGTCTTTCCAGGAAAATAAGATAAATGTCCTGTTCACTGAGGTTTGAGGGATTTGCTTGGAAACAAAGCATTTTTTTCACGTGGATTTGTACAGAATTCACCCACTGCTTGTGCTCAGATCCCCTATCCCTAAAATCCAGCAGCACCTGGTAAAAACTGAAATCACAGCCAGGTGCAGTCACAGCCCTGAGTGTCAAACCCTGCCCAGGGCTGTGCTGCTGCTCCTCTCCTCCCCCATCCAAGGCTGACAAGCACAGGGTGATTTTCCCTAGGCAACTCCATGAAAATAATGCATTTTTCCCTCCTCTTTGGGTCTGCAGCTGAGAAAAGAAAACCCACACCATCACCATAGACACATCCAAACCCCCCATTCCACACCTGCACTGGTGGTGAAAGTAAGGAGTGTGCAACCCACACTGTGAGGAGGCTTCTGGAATCGGAGGCAGGATGCTTGGAAAACTCCTCCAAGCCCCATGACACAATTCCAGAGCCAAGGAGTTACTCAAGAGGAGGATGAGGGAGAGTAGGATTTCCCAGCAAAACGCCACTTGCTCCCTTAACCTGGTACTTTACTCTTGCCACTCACAGGGAAAAAGAGGATCAGGGATTTCAGGCTGAAGTCAGAGAGGTAAGCACTGGGAAAAACGAGCAGCTCCACAGCCATATCCCTGAGGAAGGAGAACTGCATTCTGGGGAGAAAAAAAGCAGGGTGGCATTTCACCATGGCCTGAGTTTGGTTTCACTGAGATAGTAGAAATTAATCCATCAGCCTGAAGTAGGCTCCTACACTTCCCTGAGTTTTGCTCTGAACAAGAATGAAGAGGCAGGATTGGAAAATCCCAAAATTTTCACTGCTGGACCAAGACAGGAGTTGGCAGGGATCAGGCAGGCCAAGGTGTGTTGGCAGAGCATCTTGATTTTTTAGCATTTCCAAACGCGATCTTCCAAGGATTTTCTGAATGCAGATAAATTATGTCCAAGCAGTCCTGGGGGGGAAGTTGTATTCCTTACATTACAGGGAAACTGAGGCAGGAGCATTGCAGAGCATTGTGACAGAGCTCAGAGCAGGCTGAACATCCACTGATTTCCACATAGATACAAGATTATCCTTAAATCTTAGAGGACAAAAAGGCAAGAGACCAGAGGTGAGGGTCATCCATGGAAGAAAAAAGCTGGGAGAGGTTTGCAGATCCATCCTACACCCCAGAGGCAGTGTCCAGCCATCCTTTTCTTATTAGCACCAGGAATTCACTCGTGCTGGTCTTCATAAGACAAGTTTCCATGGATGGATCTGTGTCAGGACACACTGCAGAGCACAGGGAAACTCCTATTCCATAAGGCAGAGGAAACACAACAACTGGAGAAACAGCAGCAAGTCCACACAGCCTTTCCCCCAAAACTTGGGACAAACACAAACGAAACTCCCGTTGCCTCCTCAAAGGGAGCAGGGGTTCTTTTTCAAGCATGGTTGGAGCTCACATCCTTACAACTCACTCCTTTGGCCTTCCCAAAGATTCCAGCATCCTGGTCCTCTCCGTGCCTGTCCTGGTCCCCTCTGTGCTGGCTCACAGATGCTTCCACTACCAGGACAGGCTTTAAGGAACCATCCAAGCAGAAACCAGGGCCAAGGAGAAGGTGAGAGTACACGTGCTCAGAGCCCTGTCTTGAGGGCACATCCCCTGTGTCCGTGGGGAGAATGTCCCAGGTCCTGCCCCTCTATTCCATGCCCTCCATAGGACATGCCTGGCTGGAGGGAGAACCTCTAGAAAGATGGTTTTAGGCTGGACTCCAAATCCCTCCTGAGCAGAGCCCCAGGAAGAAGGGTCCCCCCAGTCCCATCCTTTGAAAAGGGGAACCCTGGGTAGGAGAATCCCAGTATATCCCAACCAGCTAAGACCGAGGGTCCTGGGGGTGGCCCCGGCGGTGTCCCTTTGGCAGGGTGACTCCACACGCCAGATGTGCCACCCCCACCAGCAGAAGGGCTGTGTCCAACCTCACACGCTCAGCACAGGGGGTCTCCAGGGACACCCCCAGAAGTGCCCACCTCTGGCAAAGGGGATGCTGGGTGCCCTTGACCCCACATTCCTATCCCAGAGCTCATCAGTATCCCTGCGATGTTTCTTGGGTGTGGGGGTCTGTAGGATTGTCCCCCAGCCCGTGCCTCAGGCAGGGGGCTCATAGGGACCCATCCTTCAACCCTACACCCATGGCACCCCATGGTCCCCAGGGGTCCCCTACATCCCTACACCCCTGGGGTCCCCAGGAGGATCCCCCAGCCCTGCACTCGGCAGACACAGCCCCCGGGCAGAGGGGAGTCCCCAGGGCTGTGCTGGGGCTGTCCCCAGGCCCACAGCCCCGTCCTCAGCCACAGGACAGCCAGGGGTCCCAGAGCTGTCCCCAGCACCAGCTGAGGGGGTCCCCAGGCCCAGAGCCCTTGCGGAGCAGGGTCCCCAGGCCTGCCCTAGGGCCATCCCCAGGCCCAGAGCCCTTGCGGAGCAGGGTCCCCAGGCCTGCCCTAGGGCCATCCCCAGGCCCAGAGCCCTTGCGGAGCAGGGTCCCCAGGCCTGCCCTAGGGCCATCCCCAGGCCCACAGCCCTTGCGGAGCAGGGTCGCCAGAGCCACCCCCAGGCCCACAGCCCCGGCAGAGCCGGGGGAGGGAGCCCCAAGGGCTGTCCTGGGGCTGTCCCCAACCCCACAGCCCCGGCAGAGGGACTGTCCCCCCGGCTGTCCCCAGCCCCAGCACAGGGGTGTCCCCACTCCCACAAGGGGGTTCCCCAGGGGGTTCCACAGCGCCGCCGCCACAGCACGGCACCGGCCACCGGCCGCCGCGGCCTCCAGGGCTATGCTGGGGCTGTCCCCAACCCAGGAGTGTCCCCAGGCCGAGTCCCCTCAGCACCGGGGTCCCCGGTGTCCGCAGCCCCCGCCGTGCCCCCGCTCGCACCTTCTTGACGGAGAGGGAGATGTTCTCCAGGATGCGGTCCTTCACCTCCGCCGGCTCCATGGCGCCTCCGCCCGCCGCCGCCGCCCGCCGCGCCCGCCCGGCGCAGGCCGAGCGCCGTCCCGCCCGCCGGGCCCGCTCCGTCCTGCCGGCTCCGTCCTGCCGGCTGCCCCGGCCGGCCCGGGCTGGCGGCTCCGCGGCGCTCAGCGCGCCATGGCCGGGCGCGGGGGCGAGCGGGCCCCGCGGGAGCACAGCGGAGCCGAGCCGCGCTGGGGCCGCGCTCCGCCGGGAACTGAGGTCACGGGGAGGGAGGGAGGGACGGAGGGAGGGAGCGAGCGGCGCTGCCCGCCCCGGGCCGGCAACGGGACCGCCCCGGGCCGGCAACGGGACCGCCCCCGGCCGGCAACCGGACCGCCCCGCCCGGGGACGCGGAACCGGCACAGCCCGGCCGAGCCGAGCCGAGCCGAAGGGGGCCGAACGGGGCCGAGCGGCGCCGAAGGAAGCCGAAGCCAGGACGGCCGAGCCCAACCCGGCCGAACAGAGCCGAGTGAAGCCGAACACAGCCGAGGCCGGCCCGCCCCAATGGCGCCCGCGGCCGGACCGTGAGGGGAGATGGCGGTGGATCCCTCATGAGCCCCTGAGGGGAGATGGCGTTGGGGACAGTTGAGGGGATGTGAGGGGATAGTGAGGGGATGTGCCACTGCGGACAGTGAGGGAAGGTGGCACTGGGTCCATCACAGCCCAGGGCTCAGTGAGGGGACATGAGGGGAGATGGTGTTGGGGACAGTGGTGGCATACAGGGAGGTGGCACTGGCTCCCTCACAGCGCTGGGATTAGTGATGGGATGTGGGGGGAGATGGCACTGGGGGCACTGAGGGACATGAGGGGAGATGGCCTTGGCTCTGTCGTGACCCTGAGCTCAGTGAGGGGAGATGGCGTTTGGGACTCCCATGACATCGTGAGGGGACACGAGAAGGTGGCATTGGTTCTCTCACAGCAAGGAGGGATGTGAGGGGGATAAGGGGAGATGGTGCTGGTTCCCCCGCAGGCCAGGGGACAGGAAGGGACAGTGCTGTTGGGTGGACACACAGTGGGTTTGGGGACATGAGGTGCCCAGCCCTCTGAGCCTGCAGCTTTGCTGCACTTTGGGGTGCTGTGATGAGGGAAAAATGGGGGATCCCTGTGGCACCCCACCACCTCGGGCTTCAGCACCGCTTCCTTCAGTTCTGCTCCACCAACCTGAAATGGGGGATCCAGCTCTTTGCTGGGTCCCTGTGCTGGGTGGCACCATGGATCCAAAAATGGACCACGTTGTTCCAGCCCAAGCCTCCATCGGTGAGAAAAGTTCCTAAAAACCTCAAATACAAGCCCCACTCTCCATCACAGGACAGAGACAGGAGGTGGTGCAAAGACTTAAGATAAATTATAAAAACCTGAGGCTGAGGTGAAGGGTTGTGACTCGGGGCTGGCTTAGTGCCTGCATCACCCGACCCTGGTAACAAAATGGAACCGAAAGTAAAAGCAATTAAAACTCGTGAAAGCCAGCAGCTTCCAGGAGCACATTCTCTGCCATTCCCACCCCTTCCTCTGTAAATAACCTGCTGACAGGACAGGGCTGAGCAAGGGCTTGGATGGAAAAATCACGCCAGGCCAAGCCTGCTCTTTCCCTGCAGGAATGGCCCAGCCAGTTTAACAGCTTTGGAAACCACGGGAGAAACTCCCAGGGAAGGGAAGGGTTAGGGTTAGAACAGAGCCAAACCAAAAACTTTCCCCAGCTCCCCACCAGCCTCTGGAAAAGCAGAAACACTGCATTCAGGGAGATCCCATGGATCAGAGCTTGTCTTGGGATGTGGGGAGGAAGGCGACTCTCTCCTGCTGAACTGGGGGGGAATGGAGCAAATCCTGAGCCTGAAACATCCAAGCCTGATCCCCAACTAGTCAGCTCCTTTTAAAGCCACCCAACAGATCCCACACACCAGCTTTTTCTTTCCTGGTGAATTTTAGGATTTAAAGCATAAAGTTCAAGGCAAATGAGCTGTACAGAACCAGCAGGTACGTGCACCCATTTGCATTCCAGGTGCACCATCTACACCTGTATAATCCCGTGGGGGTTGGAATGAGCTTTAAGGTCCCTTCCAACCCAAACCACTCTGGGATCCTCTGGTGGAACAGACTTCCTGGTGTCCTGCTGTTTTCCTGAATGTTTTGAATGCCCCGAGTATTTGTTTTACTTCGAGTAAAACGAGTTGGTTATAATACCTTAAAGCACCCACCACAAAATTATGGATTTACATGGAAAACTCCCCACTCCCAGCATTTAGACAGCTCCCATTCTCCTTGGAAAATCTTGGGAGGATCCATCCCACTCCTGCCACATGCTGGGTTGCTTCCCACCCTTTTCCCAAAAGATTTTTAACTCTTTGCTCAATATTTGCAGCCCAAAGTTGGCACGGAGAACATGATCCCCAAGGAGAAGAGCCATCAGGCACTTGTCATGGATGGAGAGTGAGGAAGGACAGAGCGAGCCAGGGAGGGGAATCACCTCCTGCAGCAAGGTGTGTTATGTGCAATACAATCCCAGGATACCACCTGATGCAGTGCAGTCATAGGGCACCTCAGTAATGCTGATCCGGGGGGAAATTAAAGAGGCACAAGAAACATTTCAGCAGTAGCAGAGTGGATTCCAGCAGGAAAAAAAGTTAGTATTAGGAAAATCATGGAAGGAACTGCAGGGTTATAAGGGTAAGTCAACAGTAAGTCCTGTGAGCACACCTCCATTTCCACAGCCAGGCACAAGTGGGTTGGTTTTAAACCCCTTCCCATTTCCATTTGTTATCAAGGAGACTAGGAACCAGACATTCCTTTGGCAGTGGCTGTTGGGAGGGATTTCAGTCACCAGCCACTCACATCCTTGCGTTTGACTCAGTGCTTTCTTGCCAATCGTGAGAGCACCCTGTAATTAGCAGGCGTGGTTGTTAGAGGTAATTATGTCAAAGTGGAGTGGTTACACTTCCGGGGGTCCGGCACCCCCAGGGAATGAGGCAGGGCAGATAATCCATGTAAGGTCACAGTGAATCAAAAGCCAGGTGGGCCAACAGGATTTCCCAAATCCCATTCTGGTGTCAAACTGCCCAAAAAGTGGTTACTTTGGCAAAGCCTCACCAGGTACGTGCTCAGACCTGGGAGTGCAGAGAGGCCGGGCAGGGGCTGATGGCAGGCACTGCGGAATTCCTGAGCAATGGCTCAGTGCTGTTCCTCCTGCTGACCATTCCCTGAACTATTCTGAGGCAGGAAACTGCATGAAGGAACACTCACCTCTCTGCATCCCACTCTTGCTCTTAATGCAGCCGCTGCATCCACGTGACTGCTCAGAAAACCTTCAGTTGTTATTTTTAAACTTCAGATCTCTGTGGGAAGTTTTTAGGAGAGACATCTACTCCTAAAGGCCCACAAAGGATAACCAAGGAAAACACGAACTTGGAGTGCACATTATTGCACAGGGCCTCACCCTCTCTTGGCTGTATAAAGGTGCAGATTTCAGGGTGCCAATGCCCCAGTCCATGGGATCCCAGAATCGTTTGGGTTGGAAGGGACCTTAAAGTTCATCCCATTCTACCCCTGCCATGGGCTGGGACACCTTCCACTATCCCAGGCTGCTCCAAGCCCCATCCACCCCAGCCTTGGACACTTCCAGGGATGGGGCAGCCACAACCTGCCCTTGTTCAACTCCAGGACATCAGGCTAATTCAGACTGGGACAATCCCAGACATGAACACAACTGTGCCATTAATAATAATTTTTATACATTCCCAAAATAAAACCATCTTCATCAACCAGAACAAACAAGGCCCAAGTGCTCAAAATAGTTCAGAACCAGAGCGTTCAGTCCTTAAATCATCTCTCCCAGCAGAAATCACAGCAAGCCTTTGGCCAACGTATGATGGGACTGTAGCAGCCCCACACATCAAACCTTCCCTTTTCCCACCCTGAGACCTGAATTCAAAATGTAGTTTTGTCTCATAATCAATGACCTCACTTAGCTCCAACAGTGACACCAGCATCACGTGCAGAGCTCTGAACATGTGAGCAGGAAACCACTGCCCAGTTTGTCACAGCCACTGAATCATAACCCACTGTGTTTGTCTCTCTCACCTGGCACCAGCACCGACAGCTCTGGTCAGCAGGGATTTAAGATGGCCAAAACCTCAGTGCTGTCTCAAGGAAAAGTGGAAGTTTTTCTGGATCTGAAAAAGGAATTGCTCCTCCATGGGAGGACCTCAGGTTAGTGACTATGCCCCAAGTTTCAGAGGAGGAATATCCTCTGCTCCTCCCTTCTAAAAGCTGTTCTACTACATGACACGAAGAGAATGTGGACTTCAGAAAAGCCATTTCTAACTAAAAGTCTTATGAGCTTTCCAGGGATTTAAATGCCAATTTTTTTAATGTCCCAAGAAATTAGCTTCCAGCTCCAGAAAAATAAAACCATCAGCTAATTGGGCTGGAAATGAGGTATTTAGGTAGGAGACAAGGAGTGTCCCGTTCACTTTCCCAGCAGACAGGACCTGGCCAAGTGCTACATTTTGTGTTTACTCTGATGCTCTTCCAAGTCCTCCAGGAAGGACCCAACAGCCTGTCCCCAAAGAAAGGGAATACAGGAATTTCTTATGCCTGTTCTCAGGTCCTCCCAACTGGAATAATTTTACCCATAGATTTCTACTCATTATGTTCAAAATGGCAACATTTATATAAAGGAAAATCCATTGGCTTTGGGAAAAAAGGCAGAGAAGGATTTGAGTGCAGAGCTGCCAACCTCAGAAATACAGACAGACCAACCAAGCAACATTATGATAAAGTGTTTATTCTTTTTTTTTTAAATATCAAATTTTTTTACACATAATTTGTTGATAAACAGTCCCCCAATATTAAAAAAAATCAAAAAAAAGAATCAAGTGTGTATTACTTTGGGCAGAACCACATCCCATTGATGACACAGCCACTCCTCCTTCAGCCGCCTGCGAGGCCGCAGCGTGTTCAGCCCACGAGAGTCAATGACACAAAACACAACCAGCTTTAGGATTCCTGAGTATTGATTCCCTCAAGTTCCCTAAGTGAGTCTGTAAAACTCTGAAGCATCAGTCAAAGTGTGACCCAAACCACTGTGCTTTGGATCACAGACTAAGCCTCATCTACACAGTGCAGGAAGAAATCTCTTGAGCGCTTCAGAGGGGAATGATGTACATGAAACCGACCCCGTTTCCCAAGCTGACTTCCGAGAGAGGCAGGCAGAAATACCTCTGGATTCCTCCTCTTTGAATTTCTGTGAGAGTTCTGGGGAGCTGTTTGGCAAGAAGTCCAAGTCTGGTGAAGAAACCTCTAGGACCTGCTCCTCCTTTTGTTCATCAATGGCATAGTTTTACAGAAAACTGATCTGGAGATGAGCATTCAGCAAGTACACTTAAATATTGCTACTTTTGAGGAGAGGAGACGGCAAGAGGGAGAGAAGGAAGAGGGGAACATGGAGGACGTACAAGGTTAACAGTCCTGGAGACCAAGTGTCTACATAGAAAGTTAAACACACACAGCAAGGAGGCAGAGATTGTCACGGTAACAGCGTAGCTCAGCTCTGTCCTGCAGCAGGTAAACGTGCCAGGGACGGTCACCAGGAATATTCCCTCCTCTTGTCAGAATTATCTGTGCCTAGGAACTTCCAGATGTTGGGATTTTACTACCAATCACCTCTGTGTTCACCTGCAGCCTTGTGTACACAAACACCCTGTCACCAAGAGGCCAAGCTAATTCCTTCAGTATTTTTAAGGAAAAAAGTAAATCTCAGAAACCAGGAGTGACTCCAGGGCACACCCAGAAAGAAGCTCTACAGACCCACACGGGTCCCCACTTTACAAAGCAGCTTCTGAGCACTGCTTTACTCTCCAGAGCCGGACTTCCATGGTGAAATCCCTCTGTTAAGTGATGTGACATTAGGACACTGCACCAGTGGTTAATGAGGGGGAAGAGAAAAGAACAAAGTGCCTGATTTTAGGTCAGGATACCTGGCTGCTTGGAAACCTGAACAGCTGTTGGTGGTACCTTTATCCCTGATGCAGCCAGTAAGCCATAGCACTCTGCCATCCCTCCTTCCCTATAAATACTCCCACTCTGTGGGCCAGGCCAGCACAGGGACCAGCACAGGGACTGCCAGAGGCTGAACAGAGGATGTGCGTGTGCATGCAGCAGAGAGGACACACGTTGAAACAAAGACAACTTTTAGACAGTGTTTGCTAAACACACATTCTATTACATTTTATTTTAACCTTAAATACTCACCTCTGCCCCAATTTTATACTAAATCTTGCTCCTAAAAAAATTATTCACTAATTTAGCAGCACATAGCCATTCACTCAAAGCAAGGCTTGGAAATGGAGAGATCACCAGGCTTGGACCTACTCGTTAAAAGAGTTTTAGAAATATTTATCAGTTGGGGGTCAAGGTTTGTTTCTAGCAGTTTGGAGAGAGTTACCCACGGAATTCTAGCACTATGGATAAATGCTTCCATACAGCTTTGGCAGAAGGGCGGGATTCAAAACTTGTATTTGACAAGGAATAAAAGTGAGCAGTGAAGCAGATTGGCCGATGCTCTAAAGCTTTTATAGCATAAATTCTGTATGTGCAGCCTAAGTCAGCGTGGCCGTGAGAGCAGAGCCTGTCCCCAGCTCGGTGCAGGGCAGCACCACTTGGCCCAGCTGAGCAACGGCTTCTGAAACCGAGAGGGTGATACAGGGGGCTAACACTGAGTAGCCAACATCTGCTGCTCCAAGCAGCTGGCAGTAGATCCACCCCCAGGCGAAGGGCGCAGGTTCAGCTCTCCCACATCCAAGAGAGCCAACCTGCCCCTGGCTCCTGTGTTACCTTGCTCCCAGGGCCACCCCACCAAGCCCCACGGTGCAAATCGGGAGCAGATTCAACCGTCTGAAGTCACTCTGGATCTGGGAACCCCACTGCTGCTGCTTCTGATGGTGAACCAGATGCAGACAGGAGTGGATCTGATAGATCCTATTTCCTAAGGCTTCTAGAGAGACCTGCTGATACTGTACCAGCTCAAGCATTGCCCTTCACAGAGGGGCTTCTGCTGATTTGAGATGCTCATTGCAAGAATATTAAACCAAACCTTCAGCAGGGGTAACTCTACCAGCTGCCCAGAGAAGATGAGATTACTCATTTTAAGCAGAGCCTCAAGTCAATCACTGGATGCTTCTCCAGACAGCCAAGCACTGCTTCCCACATGGAGCAGTGCCTGCTGCTGGCATCACAAGTAGAGGGATGTAAGCCAAACCTGTCTGGGAGCTCCAGGTCGGGACGGTACTGTCCCAGCTCATGGAGAAGCTCCACTGGACAGGGGAATGCCTTAAAGCCCTTTATGATTCCAAAGGATCTCCTGGCTGCCCAAGTGTCTGAGGCAAATCTGACACCAGCACTCAATGACAGCACAACTCCTGTGAGGTGTGAAGACAGGTGAAACCAAATCTGTGTTGTTTTAAAATGCCACCTCCATAAAAACAGCCCAGCACACACATAGGAGACCTGCTAAAGCAACAGGGAACACAAACACCAGGACACAGGCCCGAGACAACAACACCACCACATGAAAGCCATGAACAAAAATGTGTTTGGTGCTGCTGAGCCATCACTTCAGGTTCAGCTCAATGCCTCAAGTTCAAGATGAACGCCTAACACAAAGCCACTTCTGAGATTTGCAAGTGGGACTAAATCAAAGTTCCTAATTAAAATTTGGTTTTAGCCACGCTTTCCTTTCCCTTCCCCAGCCCCGGCAGAGTTTTGGGGCTTTGCGGAGCATCACAAAGGAGCTCATCCCCCCCAAAAAAGCATCTGGAAAGGGCTTCCTACAGCACAGGCTCAGTGAGGCCTCACCACGCAGGTGACTCACCAGAGATATCCCAGAAGGCCACGATGGTTTTAATGCAGGAGCCACATCAGTGCATTTGTTCCATGAACCCTGCTGGGGAGCCCTCGCTCTTGAGATCAGCACCCCCAGCCATGGCATTCCACAGCCCCGAGGCCAACCAACCTCAGACATCCAGACAAACCAGAGCAAAGCAGATTCTTCCTTCTTCCAATCACAGCCCTGCTTGGAGCCACTGAGATGAAGTTCATTCCTCCCCGAGCACAGGGAGATTGAGAGCCGTAACACACAGCTGGTTTGTTAAACAAATTCATCGTTAAGGTTTAGCCTTAAACTGGTTGAGCTTGTTCTTTTTGCATGAGGAAAAACATGATGTGGGCAATGCAAAAAAAAATGTCAATACTCCTTTTCCCTCCCCCCCGTCCCTACAGTTAATACCAGCACATCTCCAAATAAGTTAAAACGCATCTTATAAGTTTTGGTAGCACCAAATTCTATCCCTTCCCTTCTTCTATCCCCATGTTGTAAACTGGAACACACTGGCCCAAGAGCATCACAGAATATTCTGAGTTGGGAGGGACACACAAGAACCACTGATTCCAACTCTAAATCAAAGCATAAAAGGGTTTGGCAAAAAATAAGCATCAGCCTTCCCCGTGCACACACAAAAACCCACACTCCCAAAAAACCCCCTCACTCCTCTGGCACAGCCTTACACATCCATGAGCATCTACACACCTTCAGTAGGCTGCCAGAATAATTTCACCAGCTGGATACTGGGTTCCAAGGAGCTGCAACAAATCCAGAGTCCAGACTGGACTCAGTGTGCACCTCCTGTCCTGTGCACACGTGGCCAATTCCCATCGCAACCTGCTGTGTGCCGGACAGGGCGGTGAGCGCAGGGGCTGCTGCTTTTTATTCGTAGCGTTGGAGCTCATTCTAAAATTGTACATTAAAAAAAAACCAATAGGTTTAATCCAGTATGCATGATTAAAAGCTATCCTGTCCGCACAATGCAAGGACGTTTTCTTTCTTTTCAAAGCCCAAATCTAATGAATGAAACAGAAGAGATGTGTTACTTTGGCTGCAAATAATTAAAAAAATCTGGCTCGACATTCTGCTCGTCCATTGTGGTGTGTAATTGAGATACTCCTGTAGAAGAAAAGATCCCTCTTCTGCAGTTATGTGGGAACAACAATGCTCTTGGCTAGCAAAATGAGAAGAGCAAGATCTGCGTTTCCATCCGCTTGTTCCAAGGCCTGGAGAGCTTCCTGCGGGGTAAAACCAGCACCGAGGATGCGGTCGACATCAGCTGCAGGGAAAGCAGGGGGTGCAGAAGCCCCTGTGGTCAGTCTGGTGTAGGCAGCTGGTGGGCTCAGCAGTGGTTCCTCATTCCCACCCACCAGACCTTCAGGAGCAGCACTGCCGCTCCTCCCGGGTGCTCCTGTGAACAGGCTCTGAGTATCCTGCAGTGAACCTTCACCCAAAGCAGGTGTGGAGGAAACAGGTGTGCTTTGCTCCAAAGTTGGACCAGGTGGACTCTGAGAGCTTCCTGCCAAAACCTCCCCCTGCTCTGGGCTCTGCTGCTGGCCAGGGGTGGCTGCAGAACTCACCACGGCCACATCACTCTTACCTGAGCCCTTCTGCCTCTCTGAAGCACCTCCCTCGAGCACAGGCTGCCCAGGACCGATGGGCCCAGTGCTGATGTGCTCTCTGCCAGAATCACACGGCTGGCTCCCCTCTGCTCCTCCACCCTCAGACCTCACCTCAGCGAAGGAACAGCTCTGTTCCTGGCTGCCTGGATCCGAGCCTTTCTGCTCACCTTCAGGAAGCCCCTTCTGCTGGACTGCTGGCTCTCTGTGAACCATTTCCAGCTGTGAGACTTCTTCTGAGGCCAGGATCTTACATTCTCCTTTCCGACTGATAACCAAGAGTTTGTGAAGCTCTTTCAAGGCTGATGCTAGAGGGAAACATGTGTCTTCTGAAGGTCTTCCTGGCTCTGTGTCCAGCTGATGGATGCTGGAGGGGGAAGAGCTGTCTGCTGCCAAATCATGATACTCTGCAGGACTTTCAGTACTGCTTTTAGACTGCAGGACATCACTGGTGGAAAGTGGATCACTCAAGGAGGATGCAGACTTCAGCAACTCCACCTCCATGGAGAAGGCCTCTGAGTTCAGGTTGGATATACATCTGTTCTCAGTCTGCTGCTTCTGCTCCCTTGCTGAGCTCTGCACTTCAGCTGCAGCCTGCTCCACTGCATCTATTTCCATGGAGGCTTCCATGTGCACGTAGCTACAGGAGGCTGACAGTTGGATACTCCCTTTCACACAGGAAAGACCTGCTCTCTCCAGTCCATCTTTCATTTCTGTGGGAGGATTTTCTGGCTGTTTGGCTTCTGCCACAGCAGGTTCCTCCACCCCACCAACACAGCAAGGAGGTTCTGGGTCAGTTGTCTCAGTTTGCTCCTCAAGATGTTCCTTTTCTGGCTCTTTGCACATCCGATGGTCTGTGGGAAGCTCATGTTTTAGCTCCTGCTCTGAAGACAGACAGACATCTTTACCCTGCCTGTGCTTGGCAGCAGTGTCAGCCAAATTGACTTTTGTCACTTCCAGAGGAGGTTCTTGACCATGATCTTGTCCTTTAGCAATACATTCCTTTAAAATGTCAGCACTAAATGTTTCTTTGAGTGTCTTCTGTGAAAGGCAAGCTGGATTGGAGCAGGTTCCATCCCCGGTGTGTAGAGAGGGGTCGTTATTTGCCAAGGAAGAGCTATTGGAATGCTGCTGTAATACCAGAGGATGTTCTTTTCCTGGGGTTATCTGGTGCTCCGGTGAAGAGTCAGAAGTCTCGACGGCTCTAGGATCAATGGGCTCTGCAAGGCTGGATTCAGATGAGCAAATTGAAGCAGGGGCAGAGACAGAACGATCAAGTAATTGATTTGTGGGATTACAGATCTTGGAATTTAGTCCTGAAGACTGGACTGGATTTTGAAACCCATCAGAAGCTGGTAATGAGGGCATTTCCAGTGAGGTAGTTTCTTTGTCACTATTCTCTATGGAAGACAGAAGGAAAGGAGCAGTCAGGACACAGCAGAAGCACCGCTGGCACCGTGGCAACACAAACTGGATCGGGTGGCTCTAAATACCTGGTCTGTGGCCCACTCCAGCTGCAGTAAACACACACTACATGCATCAAGGCTTCCGACGTTCTGTTTGGATTAGGAAACAAACACACCAAACTCGTGTTAGCATTCAGAGCACACACCATGCATGGTTACAGTCCTGCACAGCTCCCCTCCCGACTGTCCGGCACAGTGGCATGGAGACTGCAGCAGCTCCTGCCTCCCAGAAGGACTCTGCCAGACAAATTTGGCACATCAAGGCAAAAATAACTCTGCCAGAGCACAATTTAAAGGCTGTTCTGTAGTGTCTATGTCACAGAGCAGTCTGTGGGTGATACTACACACTTGGTGAACTCCATACAGTGTAACACGTGTCTAGTGCTGTACTGGTCTGCTCTCCCTTTGGCTGGAGATACTCGGGCGACACATTTCAGGGATATGGGAACTGAGATGGCAACACAGTTCCTGGGCTGTGCTCCCAGCAGTGCCATCAGACCCAAGAGAAGGTGACCAAACACCAGCTGGCTGCAGAAGGGAAGTGTACACATTGTAGGGGGAAAGAAATCCCCCAAAAGAACCGCTGCCCAAGGCTGGGAAGAGCAAAGCAAAGGAGCAGCCAGAAATCAAGCCCAGTTTGCTCCTTCCTTGTCCTCACAGAGAGCAGATGAATTACAGATCTCTATCAGAAACACCAAACACTGGCTGTGGTTATCAGGGAGATTAAATGACCTTATCTTGCTGACAGTCCAATCCCGCTGATGTTTCAGCGCTCTCACGCTCATTAAATCACTCACGACCTTTGCAGGAGCGCCTGTCCTGCCACCACAGCCCTGCTCTGCCCAGGATCACACACCAGCTTCTGTGCTCTGTGATTTGCTGCCCTTTCCCTTCCCAAACTCAGTGGTCTGAGACACACACCACTGGTTTTCCTGAAGTCTCTTTTTACAGGGGTGCTGGGGCACAGCTTGCCATGCCACACCTCCAGCCAGGGCTCCCTTTAAATTGCACAACACGACAGAAATCTGCCTTTCTCTCTTCAGCCTAGTTGCTTTTATTCTCTGTTAACTAAAACCAGTGCAGTACCTGCTGTGACACCACCCCACTGCTCACCTTTCCTAAGGGTGGCAACGCCCTTTGTGACAGAGGATATGGATGAAAACCAGAGGGATCCTTTCTGTTTCTATGTGAAATAATTACATTCATGCTCTCACCTCCCAAAGCAACCCTTGAGGGAGGAAGCAGAACTGTCTTTTGACCCGCTGGATCGTTAATCAGGGTCTGATCAAACACGTCAGGAATTTGCATTTAGGTAGCAGCAGGAGCTGAGCCCCAGTCCCACCAGGGATATTGATCCAGCTAAAACCAGGAACAAACTCTTCCCCACAAAGTGCACCATCAGGGATAAATTCCTCTCTGTTCCAGGAACAGCCTGAGTTGTTTGTGGTGGCAGTGACTTGGACTGAGGCTGCCTGGATGAAAAGGTGTGTGTGGGATGAACTGCCTGGCTACACTTCCTCCTCAGCAAAACAGCTCCAGTTTTGCTGCCAGGTTTGTAAATCCTCCATGATCACCCAGTTCCCCAGTGCTGGGAATTGGCACAGAAGAGCATCAAGCCCCCAGAAGTAACGAGGATGTGGAGGTCCCAGATCCCAGAGAACCTCACCAGGCCTCCACCACCACCTCCATAGGTGCTGAACCATCAGCAAGGCAGCTGACAGAAATCATGAGGCTCCCTAAAGTGGTCTTCAGGGGATTAAATAAAGCTCAAGAATAATCCAGGTGCATTCAAAACAAGCACTTTAATAGCCTGCAGGTGCAGGCAGCCATTTCTGTTGTCCTGGAAGCCAGCAAAAAGTCCTGCTTTTATAAAAGAACACACATCTTGTCAGGAGCTGAGTTTCTTGGGAGCTGCATCACATTCTCTTTCTGTCCTTCTTCCGTTTTCTGTTTTTTCCTTTCTTGGTTTTCTTGGTACCACCTAGCAGCAACTCAAGGTTTGGAAGAGAGAAAGAGGGAACGTGCTGACATTTTAGGATACAGCCAACAAAAGCCTATGGGCCAGAGGCTGGTGCAGTGTCTAGAACTATCAGGACTGTCCCAGTCAATCTGAACAACAGCCACTTTACTTCTGTGCCTTGGTGTTCTAGGAGCATTAAATGAACACACAAAATGGATTTCCTATTCCCATAAATCTTTTACATTCCTCTAGGGCTCAGCATCAACGGAAAGTGTCCGAGTGCTGACTAGCCTGAACAAAGCCTCATGGTCCTTAGAACTGTATGTGGCACATAAGCAGCTTGGATTTAAGTCATTTCAGGCACTTTTCTTTTTAAAAAACTCGACTAAAATGCTTTTATTGTAAAGACTCAGAGTTTGGGCTGAGGTTTGCTTGTTATTTAGTTCTCTTTCAATGGAGAACTAAATCCAACCAACTATAATATCTGCAAAATCTCATCCAAAGTGGAAATATATTCCAAAAGCTAACCCAGTCTTCATCAGGCTCCAGGTTTCAACAGGAAAAGAACTAATATTTATACCTGCCAGGCTGTGGGAACAAACAAGAGCCCAGGCTCCTGAGCCTGACCTTTAGCGACGTCAAAACCCTGTCACAAGGTTAAACCCTTGTTTGTGTTTCTCTCTACTGGCTGCAACTTGAGTTAATAAACATTCAAATTTGGCTAGAAAAGTCACACATTTAAACTATTCCTTATTGATTCATTAAAGCCAGATCTTCCTTCTGAGGTTTTTACATTTCTGGAAAGCTTATATTCTTAGGATGGAAGAAAATTGGCCAAAGGGAGCAATAAGTGCAGTCCTGTGCTCCCCTTAATGTTATCAACTTCATTATTTGTAATTAACTGCTTACTCTTTGGGTTGTCAGACAGTAGCTGGGAAGTGTTAAAGAAAAAATTTCAGTGCACTTCAACTATATATAGAGAGCTATACAGTTAAATATATATAAATTTTAGTATCTAATAAATATATATATGTATATATGGTCAAATCTTTTTATCTCATTTTAATTTTAAATATGGGCACGCTAGAGTCTTAAAAAATTAGCAAGAAAACGTTGAAACCAACTTGATCAGCTTAAACCTGACCCAGCAAAGAGTTCTGCATGTGTGTAGGAAGCAGAATTTACTGTGTTCTTTCAGAGGAAAAATGAGCAGTAAAACTCAAAAGGTCTCTAAAGAACTCTTGGATATAAAATGTTATCTTTCAAAGTTTTGGAAGAGGCTTAAGGAATACACCCAGAGGTATTCACAGCTTCACTGAACAGCAGAGAAAAATTAATGAATTTCCCCTTTAGTTAAAAGCTGAATTACAGGAGGAGTTGAACAGAAAATTTGAATTTCAGACTGTTTTTGGCTCATAGCTCAGCTTTCAGCTATTTTGGCTGAAAATAAAATTACTTCACTAAATTTTGCAGCCACAAAATCTGCTGTAGCCCAGTCACTGCACCTGTGCAGTTTGGATTCCAGGGACACTGGGAACAAAACTGCAGGAAGGTGAAAGTTCTCTTTGCAGGTCCCGTTTAAGGCTGAGGATGTGAATTCAGCTTTTGAACCTCAGAGCAACTGCAAGGAGGCAATTCCCCCTCCAAGGGCTCGAGCACCATTCCAGGGAAAAATGCTGAAATAGTGTGAATTCTAAAAATCCTCATGAACCTTTGTCACTGCTACAGCTGCTCTATTTTTACGTGGTGCAGCCAATAAGAGCAGGGTTTTGGGAGCCTCCCCAAAGCTGTGCTCACAGGAGGCTACAGCAGCACCACAGCTGAGCCACATCCCAGCCACAGATAACCATTAACCTCCACGTCTGGAAAGCCAGGAAACCAGAGCGGGTGGGAAGCTGGAGAGAGAGCACAAATTAAACAGCAAACAGCCCCGAGTGCCCTCGTGCAGGTTTTGCAGCCCAGAAAGGAAGAGAGAAGTGCACTCAGAGGCCACGAGCAAGAACAAAGCCCCTTCTCTCCACCCTTCACTGGCTGATGCTGCTCCCAGGAGCTCTACAGGGAACTGCTCACAGACACCCTGACATGCAGCAGAAAATAACGCAGGGATTCCTATTTCAGCTGGGCTCCTGCTGGTACCTGCTTCCTCTACGGATTTCTGTATTGCCTCTGCGAGCTCCTGGTCGGCGATGTCCTCGGGCCGCACGTCGTCGCGCCCCGCGCCATACGCCAGCCGCGCGCACTCGGGCAGCTCGCCCTCGGGCAGGAACGAGGTCTGTGAGCCCGTGGTGCCAATCACCAGCACGTTCTTCTTGAGATCAATGGAGCACTGTGAAAGAGCAGAGACATCAGCGGCCTGCCGAGAGCCGGGCGCTTCCCAGAGGGAAAGAGAGACACGAGGTCAGGCAATCTGTGTCCAGCGGGAACGGCTCGCAGCAGGTAAGGCTGGGCCAGGAGTATCAGCTCTAACCAAAGGGCCCTGTTTGACTCCATTTGTAACAAACCATTCAGCTGACAGGCTCTGCATCTTTGATCAGAGCAAAAAGCTCCAGGCAGCAGCCAGCCACCCCAGAGCTGTCCATGATGGATGCAGTGAACGTGCTTCCAGGCTGGAAGATAATCCACCATCAACTCTCCCCAGGAAAATCCTAATGAATTCACAGCGGAGACATGTTGCACTTCTCACTAAACCTGCAAGAGCCAGGTAACTGTTTCAAAAGAGCTTTTGATACCTGATGCCTCTTAAGCATATCCAGTCCTAGGAGCATGTCCATGGGCTGCTCTTCAAGGATTGAGAAGGAGCACGCCAGGAAATCCCCTTCGATCTGCACCTGAGCTGAAACACAAGGGAGAGAAGTTCCCACTACAGCACAACAAATCTGCTTTCTGCTCTTCCACCTCCTGGGAAAGGTCTGGGCAAATCTGAAACCAGCACTCTGGATGCACTGTTTTGGTCACAGAAAATCTGGCTCTGTGCAAGCCCCAGGACTGCCAGGCCTGTCATGGTCCCAGATTAATTATTTAAAAGCTGATGTGCCTAAGAACCTCAAGTCCTGCTTCTCTGACCCTCCAAGCTTGAGGGGCTGCAACCAGTTTATTAGAGCACAAGTCTAAGCAGCAGCAACAGCAAACAGAATCAATTTTTCAGCAATAAGGACAATCACCTCCATCCAGAAAAGCTGCACAAGAGCACAGAGAGGCTTCTCTTTCCAAAGGAACAGCAAGGACTGCACTGTGCTGGAACCCTTCCTGAGTAGCTCACCCTGCCCACCCAAAACAGGGAAGGTCATGGGGTTCCACATTCCTCTTGGGTTTTGCCCCCAGAGAACGTGTCCTCTACATGTGCAGGAGCTGGGACTCCCTCACTTTAAAGTGTTAGAGGAATGCCATTAAAATAAAGCATTAAATGAGACAGAAAACAGAGTTCTGTGCCCAAGACAAACAAACACATTGCAGATGCACTTTGATTTTACTCTGCAGGAGCTCCTAACAATTACAGCACCAATCCTCAGTGCCAAGATTGTGAGAAATGCAGTCAAATCCCTGCTGAAGCTGCCCCAAAAACGCCAACACTTACCTAAGTGCACTCTGCCAATGATTTTCTGTGTCCCAACACCCTTAGCGATGCCAGCCCACCGCCGATCCACCAGCCTCATGATGTTGCACCTTTCAGCACAGGCTTGGCTCATGATGGTCATCTGGGCACCTACCAGCAACAGAACTCCATTAAATCCTGATAGTTTTTTATATTTTCTCCTGGAAGAGTTTAAGATCTGGCACTCAGTGGCTGGGAAACCAACCCATCTGCCCCAGGGCATAAAGGCTTCCTGCAAAATCCCACTGTGCTGACCTGGGTGTCCACACATGGGGAAGCACTGACCATCACTGTAGGGATGGAACAACCCCAAGAACTTCCCCTTGTAGGATGTGGATGGGAACCTCATTTAAAGGCATGTGAAATCCCCCCATCTGCAAAATGAGATAAGATGTTCCAGGCACGGCAGTCCCAGAAACTCTGCCAGGAGTCCTAATACAGGGTGTTCCCACACTGCTTCTCCCAACAATTTGTTCTGCTCTGCTTGCCCAGGCTGTGCTCAGGGCTCAGTAAAGTGCTCCAAAATCCTGTCATGCCCTGCTTTATTACAGGATTTTTTGGGGAAATTGCTGGAATGTTTACTGCTGCCCTCAGTGACGGGGAGTGTGGAGAAAGCACCTGAGTCCACAAAGGCTTTCACGGGGTGTCCGTTGACTTTGCAGTTGATGTAGAGCATCACCACCTGCCCAAAGCTCTCGGGCGCCTCTTCCATCGCTATCGTCATGTTCTCTTCAATGTTTTGTTGCCTGAATTTTGTGAAGAAGAGAGAGAAAAATCAAAATTTCTGTCAACCAGACCTTGTAACATCTCTCTGATTCACAAATAGACCTGGAAGTCCCACCTGCTGCTGCTCACCTTACAAACACACATTTAAACCACAGCAAAAGCTGCTTCCTTAATGAAACACAGACCTGGGAGCTGAGGATTGCTAGGTATGAGCTCAGCTTAGTCCACAGACACTGAGTCACTCCCCAGCAGCCACTGCCCCTTCCAACCCCTGCCTAACTCACATCTCAGCTCCTGACAACCTTGTGTTGCCAACAGGAACCTGCCATCCACGTTAACCTGGAGAACTCAGAACAAAAAACCTGTGGACTCATTAGTCACGCCGAGGGCACATGGATGTGTTGCCAGTAGCTACATCACTGGAATCCCACACAGCAGCTGAACATTAAAATCCTCTGGTTTCCCTGGTATCTTTCCTTTGCCGGGCATAGAAGAGGAGGGAGATGAGCAAAACAGCAGAAAGAACACCACCACAAGCACCAGCCCTTGGGGCAAATTCAAACTGACAGAAAAAATGCTCTTCAAGAAGCCCCTCACGGCCCCAGGAAAATCCTGGAAGTGATGGGTATCCATAGTGGCTGCATCCAAAACAGCTTTATCTCCTCAAAAAAGGGAAAAAGGCTCCAATTTTGATGCCATTTCATTTTTCACTGAGTGAGGTGTGAAATCTGAGGACAGCTCAGCCCAGTGTTCCCAAACAGCTGCAGAGCCTTGGGTGCATCCCCTTTATCTGTCCCTCATCTAAGAAAAGGAAGGAAGCATTCCCATGCCTCTGAGCAACATTTCACTATCTACAAATGTCCATTTTCTGCATTGCTGCGTGCTTCTCTGGCACCAACACCTTGTCAGTGGTACTGTAAGACCACTCCTATCACCAGTGAATTTTGGTTCTGTACCAGACAGACACTCTTGTTACCAGGGGAGAACCACCAGCCATAAACTGACTCAAGAATTTACCACTCAGCTGAAGAAATCAAACCTCAACCCAACACAATTACACCTGGAAGGCAGCAAGAGGGAGCGAGCTGATGAGCAGAATGCATTTCTGCCGAACCTCTCATCAGAGAATCAGCCAGACACAGAACAATTAGCAGGACGCAAAATCAGATCTCGAGGGCAGAAACGACCCCGTGTTGCTGTGCAGAGCTCAGCTGGGAGACAGCACCAGCCCAGCTCTTGGGTTCAAACCACGCCCCAGGCACCAGAGCCACCTCTCAAGAGGAGCTGTGCTTTCCACAAGTGCTCCAGTCTCAAGAGTGGACCAGCTCAGGCAGCTCCAAGGCATCACACACACAGACAACAGCGCTGTCACCTTGTATCACACAATCCCAGCATGGTCTGAGTTGGGAGAAACCTTAAAGGCCATTCAATTCCACCCCTGTCGTGGACAGGGACACCTTCCACTATCCCAGTGGGCTCCAAGCCCCATCCAACCCTGAACACTTCCAGGGATGAGGGCAGCCACAGCCAGGGTGCCAGGGCCTCCCCACCCTCACAGGGAACAACAAACACTCTGTGATCCCAGCTGGACACATCTCCAGGACAGGGTGCACTTCCATGTTCCCAAATCCCAGCTTTCCCAAATGCAAAGGTGGCCCAGAGCATTGCCCTGCGAACAAACCCCCTGATACAAGGAATGTGTTTAGATTCTGCCTTCTCTGAGGAAAAAACACCATGGATGGAAGCACACAGCAGGTTTTTTTGCCCAGAGAGGACCCCAAAGCCTGCAAACCACTTTGGTTTGTTACCTTATGTCTTCTTCTATCTTGGCCTGTGCCTCGAGATCAAAGGGGTCAGCGGAATAGAGCCGGATCCTCTCCTGCTCCCGCCGGGCTCGGTCCTGCTGTTGCTCCAGCAACACCCTGGTGAATTTCTCTGCGGGAACAAGGAGATAAAGAAATGCTTTTTACTGGAAATTACTCTTGCAAATCAAATTCTGGCACAGCAAACACTTCTTTTGATGCCAGCTGAGGAATAGACTCAGCAGCACACGGAAAAAAGCTTCCTCTGAGGGCAGCGCAGATGGACCTCAGAGGATCGGTGGCAAACTTGGGAACCTGCCGAGATGAAAAGCAACTGGACAGAGCTCCATCTCCTCATGTCCCCACCCAAACACAGCACAATCAAACTCAATTTCCTGGCACATGCATTTTTATAGGGAAAAAAATAAAAACCCACCACACAAAGGCTAACGACAAAATTTCCTTTAAACCCACGGAACATGGCAAAGCCAGAGATTATAATCCCTAAAGCTGAATGCCCACCACTGGAACCAGGAAGCGTTAGCCAGGTTTAAATGCACATTTTAAGACCACAGTTTTTAGATTCCCACTTTCTGGATGGCCTCTGGCCATTTTTTACTGCTTGAATGGGATCATGTACATCCCCAAAAGGACTTGGCAGTCCACAAAGGTCTGTGCACAGGGAAGGTTTGGGTTTGCTCCCAGTGATGCCATTCCCAGGAAGCAGCTCTGGCTCAAAGGCTGTTCTGTGCTCAGGGAGGTGCTGGGCATGTTTGACTGTTGGATTTCTGAAATTAGGCTTCATACAGCAGGTGCCTTCATCCAGCACAGCCACAGGGCACGGATCTATGCAGATATTTGGGAATCCAAGCTGGAGCTGAACTGGATCTGTGCCCAAACACTGCCAGTAGCAGCAGTGCAGCACGGCAAGGGCAGAACCCGCCCAGATCACTTCCTCCTGACAGCCCAATGCAGCAATTTGGGACCGAAAATGCCCATCTGGTCAAAGCTTGATGTGCACAGACCAGGCAGAGCAGCAGAGGGGCCAGTTCTGGGTGTCTTGGGCTTAACCTCTGGTTTCCTGTGCCAAGAGCAGCACCTCTGCTCAAGGTGATAGGAAAAGCTCCCAGCAAGAAGTGTGAAGAAGCCTGAGAGTGCAAAGAACATGGCTTCAGTCCTGGATATGAACTAAAGGCAAAGTTAAAAATGAAACAGGCTGACAACATCCATGGAAGTTCCTTTCTGGCTTCCTTTGACAGAGAGAAATCACTTGGATGTAACCCTGAAAGTGGATGAAGTCTCCTGCTAGAAGCTCCTCTTCATTTATTTCTCCGAACTCAACAAGATTTATTTCTCAACTAAACATCCTGCAGAGGTTCAGGAGCTCATCTGCTGCTACCCAAAACTCCTGTCTTTTCATACTGAAAGGACACCTTTCACCTGTTCAAATCTTTCACCTGCAGAGGAAGTGAAGGACAAGGCTTCAAATGTGCCCAAAACACACGGACATGTCCAAGATTAAGAGAAACTTACACATTTATGACTATTTCTATTGAGAAAGTTCCTAAAAGCCACCATTTCCTTGCTCCTTTCCCTCTCCCTTTCTGCAGTTCACTTCCACAGCACATGATCACTACGGACAGAGCTGGGTTTGGAGTGTGCTGCTCTCTGCTGAGTCCCAGCAGGATCTGGGATGCAGCAAACACACCACCTTTATTGGAAAGTGTGCAGTAAGGAGTGTCTTAGTGTAAAAATCAAGAGCTGAGTCACTTGTGTTCAGACACCCAAATCATCTGTGCATCTGATATTTCTGAGTAGGAGATATTAAAGAGAATATTAAAGATGCCAAGCAGGAGAAATACACCCAGAAACAGAGGAACTCTGCCTTGAGTGCTCCCAACTGGCACCTTTTATCTGCACCATCGAGGAATCTGCAGCACATCCCAGCTCGTTAAACACCCGGGGCTGCTCCGACGGGAGCCGGTCCCGCCCAGCTCCATCCCAACTCACCGAGGTCCCCGCTCAGCAAGGCCTCGGCCAGGGGCGGGTTGCGCTCCTTGAGCAGGGACAGCTCGTGGGGGTTGGCCAGCAGCATCTCCCGCAGCAGCGCTGGGTTGTCCAGGCCCTGCGGGAACGAGGGCGCGTCCGGAGGCGAAGGGCGGGGACGCTGCGCCGGGGGCGGCTGCTGCTGCGTGGACGTCCCGGGAACGGCGATGCTGCTGAAATCTATCCTGGGCAGACCTGCAGGGAGGAAGAGCAGAGGTGTCCGTGCTCCATGGTTACAGTTCTGCTGGAAAAGCCACAGGCAGGATGAGCTGCCCTCGCTGCTGCACGAGAGCAGATTCTGTGAGCAGCAGTTGGTGTCGGAAGCGCAGCCGCGTCCCCGGGTTACTGGGTTAGCAACGCTGGCGCATTTATGTAACTGGTCTCGTCTGTCTGCCCCATTTTTAATCCCCTGAAATGCACTTGCTGACTAGTTATTCCCAGCTCCACAAACGTGAATCCCTCATGGAGGGACTGCAGGGCTAAACCCAGTAGCTCTGAGGCACTTCGGAGGCTCTTGGGTTAAAAAAAAGCAGGGGGAAAAAAAAGTATTAACATTCCTGCAGACCTGCATTGCAGGTACCCATCCTCCAGCTGAGGCAGGACAAGGACCTCAGCAATGCTCCCACACCCTTCTCAGCCTGTGGCACCTTTTCTAGGGATATTTAATGACTGGGATTTGCTAGGAGTGGCTGTGAGAGGCAGGACAGAGGCGCAGGGCTCCACTCAGGCATTCCCAGAGGAGCCTTTGGCATGCACACATAATCGAGCCACTGGGTTTGGCAAGATGTGGCTTCTCAGCAAATCTGCCACAGGACAGGTTCAGGACACACATCCATAGAGGCTGCTCCTGGGTCTGAGCCACTCACACGACTGTGCCATCACATCCAGCAGGAAGGGAACTGTGCCAGGAAGGGAACTGGCACTTGTAGGAAAGCTCACACACCTTTACCAAACCTGTTCTGAACCAGCCACCTCCTCACTGCCTCCACACTTTCCCAAAGAACAGTAAAATGGTACTGGCTTCCTCAGAATAGAACACTGAATCAGAAGCCCTCTGGGTCATTTACAAGCCCTCCCCACTCATCCCAGCCACCCTCCCTCGGTGCTTTGCAGAGGTGCTAAAGGACACTGACAGGAGCTGGGGCTGGGTAAGTCTGGATGAAGCTCTGCAGGCTCAGGCAGGGCTGGCACGGAGCCTCTCTCACCTGGGAAGCGCATGGAAGGCCGTGGCTCCACCGTCTCCTTGTGGCGCAGGATCACCACGTCCCCGTCCTTCAAGCCATAGGAGGCCAAGGACCTGTTGTTGTCGGTCAGCGGCCGCTCCGCATAAACAATCTGTGCCAGGAGAGCCACCAGCACCACCGAGCAGAGACAAAGTTAAAAAAAAAAAGCAAGATGTTATTTTGTTATAGGAGAAAAAAAAACATTCCAGTGAATCTTCTGGATCCATCTTCAGAAGGGAAGGCGTGATGTCCTCACAGGCCCAGCCTCAGGCACGGCAGGGCCTCGACACGGCCGGGGTTGGACAACACGGGGTTGGTGTTGCTGAAATCCAGCTGTGGTCTGACAGCTGGAATCACAAAGGGGGGCTGGTCTCCCCTGAGCAGAGGCCAAGACCCTTAGAGGGAAGCAAGTCTTGACCAGCCCTGTCTGCCCACGCTCCCAAACTCCAACCTCTACGATTTCACAAGCCACGGACATTTTCTGCAGCATTCCCTGCCCCCAGGCCAGCACCAGTGACCCCAGACAAGCTGCAGACGAGCCAGCAGCACCAACGCAGGGATGATCCAGCCCAACACCCATCACTCTCCCCACAACGCGGCTCCCCAGAATAACCAGTTTTACAGGGACCTCAAGCATCAGCTCAGTGCTTTCCAGTTCACTCCAGCGATGTAACTCCAGACTCAGAGCACCCAAAGGCTCTGCTCCCGAGGCTAACATCAGTCCATGGAGGTCATTAACTTCTCGTGACTATAAAACACGAAGCCACACCCATTTCTATTTTGATAACCTCGTTTAACAAGGGGTCCACAGACTAAACATAAAAACACTGAGATAAAGGTGAATAATTGCCATGGAACATTTCCATGAACATCAGACCTGTAAGTCCTACAGGGGTCCTAAGTTATGGGAAAGCCCAAAATGTAACATAAAGCTGGGACAGAATTTCCCAGAAATGGGATCTGGCAACAGGGAGGTTTCTGTGGCGTCACTGGAGCTTGGCGAGAGCGGGCAGATGGGCCCAGCCGCCTCCTGCCCTGGCAGCACTCCAGAGCACGGAGAGCTTGGACTGAACTCCTCAGGCACACGATCCAATTTCACATTTACCACCTTGTTTAGCCAAACCGTCTCTTTGGGGCTGGAAAAGGCCAGTTCAGCAACAACACGTTTGCCACAGGCTGGGACTGGCTGAGCCACGTTGGAGAAGCTTCCCAGTCTCATGGGCTGTGGCTCTGCCTGATGCTATCACAGGGAGCAGATGCAACAAGATCCCAAAAAACCAGCCACTACCTGTCTTAAGGTCTGGATGACACTACAGACTGTCATTGCTTCACTCTAGTAATTCCAAAATCTTACACAGACTCTCCCTGCAGCACCCAGCAGTGGAGATCCGTGGTCAGCAGTGGTGCCAAAGCAAGGCAAGGCAGGAGGAGCACAAATGACCAGAACCTCATAGGGCAGCAAGCAGAGAACTGGGGAAACACACTGGATGGAACCAGGCACGAGCTTCCCACCTCCTCCCTGCCACCACAGAGCGCCCTGACACGCCAGCTCCCTGCCAGGGCCCGTGTGCAGGGATTTGCAGGTGTGCAGGGATTTGCAGGTGTGTGGCCTCTACCCCACACGACACCAGCGGCACCCAAGGTCAGCGGTGCTGGCAGAGCCCCGGCGCAGCCTCTCACGTTACTGGCCTGAGTCGGTGCCACCGCAGTGACAGCCAGCGTGTCGTAAATCCCAGCTGCACACCCAAATCTGAAATGGCAGATTCCCTGCACAGACACTCTGGAAGAGACGACTTAATCAGTTTAAGTGAGGCTTTACCTCTGTCATCTTGCTGGGATTGGATTTATGAGCGTTCGGCCTCACATCCCAGACAATGAATTAAGCGCCTGGCACCCGCGCCACGTCCATTAGCAGCACGGATTAATCCACTCCTGACCCATTCTGCTCCACTCTTAAAACAAACTGATTGGATTTTGCTGCCTTTTGATTGTCTGGTTTGTGGCAGCTCTGCCGGCTGGCAGGCACCAGACACGGGTTCTCCTGGAGGTGACTCAGACAGGGATGCAGGCACTGATGGATTCGCTGTGCGTGATGCCAGAGGGTAGAACCTGCCCGTGGAGCAGGGAACCCCAGCCAGGAGCGCTGGATTCCACCTGCAGCCATCAATCGAGCCAAACCCTGGACCCACCAAATATTCCTGAGCATGGATGGAGGGCACGGAGAGAAGATAAACGGAGGGAATGAAGAGTGTGGCTCTGCTGAGGGCCTCTCCCAGAAAGCCACGGCCCTGGTGTGTGGAGGAGACTCTGCAAAGTCAGATCATTTCCCTCTCCTCGCCCAGCTCCTCTTATCACCACAGCCACCAGCAGCTGCCTCTGTTATCTCACCGACCTGTGCACGACCTGTGCCACGGCCATCCCTCAGACACTCACAGCTCCCTGCCCCACCCCAAACTGCAGCAAGCCGAGTTCACTGCCCAAGCCAGCAGAGAACCAGGCTGGGATTAACCCTCCTCCACACACCGAGTGGTTTACTCCACCCTGCATGACCCTTACGATGAAATTCATCCTCTCTTGTGCCAACAGAGCACCTTCAAGGCAACATTCACCTTGGTTGAGGAAAAAGGGCAGGAAACAGCAGCTGGGTAAACGTAAAACTGCCTATTTGTGGTTTAATAATGCAAAACCCTTCCACACAAGGAAGGGCTCACTGATAACTTGTATCTTTATAACTTTCTCACTGAATCATTGTGGCTGGAAAAGCCCTCCAAGATCACCAGGTGCAATCAGTGACTGATCCCCACCTTGTCACCAGCCCAGAGCACTGAGTGCCACCTCCAGGCCTTCCTTGGACACCTCCAGGGATGGGGACTCCAAACCTCCCTGGGCAGCCCCTGCCAAGGCCTGAGCACCCTTTCCGTGGGGAAATTCCTCCTGATGCCCAACCTGTTCTCCCCACCAAAGGTCCCCAAAACACCTCAGGAACAGCAGGCAGGAAGAAGGAGAAGAGAGAGGAGCGACAAATAAGCGGCTGGAAAACACGACACGGCACAGGATGATGCACGAGCGGCAGATGGATGAGCAGAAGGAAGGCAGAGGTGGCTACAAAAGCACAGCGCCGCTCCCCTCGCCTGGGGCTGGCAGCACCCAAACCCCACACGGGTCAGGCTGTGCTGGAAAAACTCAAACAAGGGAACTCCCGACAAAAAACACACGGAGAAGTGACCCCTCGTTATCCTAAACCAGACCCGGGGCTGCAGGCCACCACGACACAAGGGACAAAGGTGACAAGTGAGGAGTTTATGCTCCAGTTCATGCCTGGAGAAGTCAAAGCCACCGCAGAGTCCCCCACACAGGGGCTGTCCCCAGATCTGGGGCTCACTGGTGACTGTGACAGTCACTGGGGGGTTACTGGAGCGCAGAACCTTTGTGTGAGGGGGGTTCTCCCTTTCCACCTGCCCAAAATCAAGCGGTTTTTTTCCTAAAGGATAATCTGCCCCACCTGGATTTCCTACCCCTGCTCTGAGACTGTTTCTCTCTCATCACCTGCCAACCTCCCATTCCAAAAAACAAGGCTCTCCCAAGGCAGAGGGAAAGCCAGACTGGGAACCTGCTGGGTGAGGGACACCCCAGCTCCAGGGCTGCCCCTGCAGCAGCTCTCCCAGCGCTGACTAATCTTGGCTTGGCTGGAAGAACACTTTGTTAATTTAGACTGGGAAAAAGGAAGCAAAAGCCACCACCAGTAAACTCCACAAACTGTGCCAGGCATGGCCGGCGCCGAGAAAAGGAGCCGACACCGCCCTGCCCAGGACAAACGGGGAGGAACGGCCAAAAACGCGGGACTGAACCCAAAACATGAGCAAAGCCCAGACAGATGGCCCAGAGCCGCCCCCACGCCTGGCACGCGAGCGAGCCCTGAATCCGGGCTGGAGGGGAATATTTGCTGGGAAAACCACACGGATGAGCCTGCTCGGACCCCACACCTGTGCGGAAAAAAAGGGAGGAAAAGCCTCAACGTGCCCTTTCCGCCCCAGAGCGGGCAGAGGTTTGACGGGAACAATAAATCCTTTCCCGAACATTTCAGCCCCGTTTCCTGAGGAATGAGGAGCCCACGGCCAGCACCTTCCCCGCGCTCCGACTCCTGTTCCCTTCGCTCCAATTCCTGCCCCGTTCAAGCAGCAGATTCCTCCGAAGCCTCACCAAAAAACAAACCAAAACAAACCCACATTATTTTCTCCCTTTCAGCCGCGCGGCGGGCGCGGACCGAGCCTTTCCCGGAGGAGCCAAGAGTGACCGGGCAGCCGGAGCGCTCTCCCGAGAGGATTCTGAGGGAAAAGCGAGCTGCTGCTCCCCAGACGCGAGAGGCTGACGAGCGGAGAGACCGGGAGGAACCCAGCACCCCGAACAACCCCGAACTCGGGACGGCAGCGGCGGATCCCGAGACCCCGCGGGGGTTGGGGACGCGGCCGCTCCCGGCCCGGGGGCACCGGCCGGGCCCTACCCGGCGCTCGGGGCGGACGCAGGCCCTGACCTGGCTCTCGGCCGCCGGGATGCCGGACTCCAGCTCGCAGAGGGCGCGGAAGTTCTGCAGCTCGAAGTCGGCGTCCACCTGCAGGTTGAAGGTGATCTCGGAGCGGTCGCGGCGCAGGCAGAACACGGTGAGCAGCATGGCCGCCCCCGCCCGGGCCCGCTCCCGCACCGCCGCCGCCGCCGCCGTCAAGCGCCGCCGTCGCAAAGCGCCCGCCCCGCCGCTCAGCCGCCCACGTCAATCAGGGCCGCTCGGCCAATCAGAGAGCGCAGGAGGGGAGGCCCCGCCCCCTACCGCGCCGGCGCGTGGGCGGGGCCGGAGGGACCCGGGTGGCACCGGGGGGGCCCCCGGGAGTCCCCTGTGTCCCCGGGGCTCCTCTGGAGTCCCTGTGTCCCACGGTGTCCCCGGGGCTCCTCTGGAGTCCCTGTGTCCCACGGTGTCCCCAGGTGTCCCCGGGAGTCCCCGTGTCCCACGGTGTCCCCGAGGCTCCTCTGGAGTCCCTGTGTCCCAAGGTGTCCCCAGGTGTTCCCTGGGCTCCCTGTGTCCCACGGTGTCCCCGGGGATCCTCTGGGCTCCCTGTGTCCCAAGGTGTCCCCAGGGGTCTCTTTGCTGCCAAGGGATGCCCATGCCCCTGGGTGTCACTGGTCACCGGCAGTCCTGGTGTCCCCAGATGTCCTCTGGCCCTTCCTGTGTCCCCAGGGCTCCCTGTGCCCCTGGCGGTCCCTGTTGTCCCCAGGTGCCCCCCGTGGTCCCTCTGTCCGCAGGGATCCCGGGTGTCATGTGCTTCCAGAAGGTCCCTGTGCCCTTTGGCGCTCCCTTCAGCTCCTCCGCTCTCATTTTCTTGGGGTCACATCTTGCAGCTGTTTTTTTCCCCCAGACCCCTCAGTGTGCATTTGGGGGTGACCCCTGGCCCTCGTTGAGCCTTTGGAAAGTCCCTGAACTCACCTGTTTTCATTATGGGGCACAGGGTGGGTTTTGAGGTGCCCTGTCCTCCTCTGTGTGCCTTTGGTGACACCCCAGACCCTCTGCTGTGCTTTTAGGGGTGTCCCAAGTCCCCCTGTGTGCCCCAGGCTCCCCCTTTTCCCTTTCAGCACTCTCCAGCCTCAGCGCCATCCAGCTGCTCCCTCCCAGCCCAGCCTGGGAACGCCTGGAGCAGCGAGGGCGAGGTGGGGACACGGCCCTCGGCTCCAGGACTGGGATCTGAGTGCCCCGTGCCATGAATTCACTCCACTCCCATCCCGAGTGAGAGGAACGAGACTTTATTTTGAACTGGGAGTTCATCTGCAATCCAAATAATTCCAACCCAGCTCCAGTCCAAATCATTCCAATCCAAATCATTCCAACCCAGCTCCAGTCCAAATCATTCCAACAGAGGACAGAAGCAACTCATCATCTCTCCCATTCCATCCTCATCACAGCTCACCAGTGAACACTGGAAGGGTCCTGGTCCCAGGTTTGCAGATGCTTCGGCAACAGATCCCCCCCCCAAAATTTAATTTTCATTCTCAATAACCCCCCAGGTGTAAAAATAAAAAAGACCAAACACAGCCCCACAGCACATCCGGCACCCACCAGTCCTCACACGGGTACACGGGAGGCTCCCAGCACTGCCTGGCCCTCCTGGTGACGGGAAAAGGCTCCCACAGGGAGCTCAGTCGGATTTCTCCTTCTCCTTCATGTGCAGGAAGACAATGCTGAACAAGAAGAGGCCGACCATCATGGAGAAGGCACCGGCGTAGTAGGGATACGCCGAGGGGATGAAGCGCTCGTACTGCGTGTGCTGGAGGGGACGCACGGACACCTGGCAGGGGACAGAGCAGCCCTTGCAGCCCAGCAGCCTGGGGCAGCCTCTCCTCCCGGGAGAAGGTGGGATTCACTCCCCTGTGCTCACCTGTGTGGAGGAGTAGAGGTGGGTGTACCCCAGCCGGTTGTAATCCACTTTGAACTGGAACACACCGTAGACGTCCGGCAGCTTGAACTGCACGCTGTATTTGCCACCTGAGGGAGAGACAGGGGTGACACTGAGGGGACACGAGAAGCTGTGGAAGGTGAAAACACGCCCAGTGTGGGGCCAGGGCAATGGCAGGGACCTCCTGGTCCTCTTGAGAGGAGCCTCCTGCTCCTCCTGACGGGGACCTACCGTTCCTCTTGAGGAAGGTGCGCACGAAGGGGTCGATGCGCACGAACTCCAGCTGGATGTCGTCCCCGTCGAAGGGCACCCACTTGCCGTCAGCGAGCTTCTCGATCACGATGCTGTACTCCTGGGACAGATTAACCAGCAATGCCTGAAAATGAGTCCTGGCCCACTCTGAGCTCCCGTGCTCCCCAGTTCCTCTCCCTGGCTGCCTGCCAGGCTGGCAGCCTCACCACGAGGTCGGTGACGGTGTAGGCGTTGGGCGGTGCCAGCTCCCCGACGCGGTGGTGGGACACGGCACCCACGCGCAGAACCCCCTCCTCCTTGAACACCCAGCGGGACAGGGCCACGGCCAGCTCGTAGTTACCTGTCTGCGAGTACCTGCGGAACAAGGGAGGCTGAGACAGCTGAGAAGACACCCCATGGGCCCAACCAAACCAAACTGATGTGACAGGAACAGAAACTGAGCTGAGGTTAAAGGAAGGAGCTTCTTTTGTAAGCAATGTTTGCTCTGCAGTGGCAAAGGACGCATCACCCTGATTCAATCCCAGCTTTTTGCTCTTTCCCAAAACATCAACGTTTGTTGCCTGTTTCCCAGGACTTTTGTCCTCAAAGCGCTCCCCAGACACCCCTCAGCCAGGGCAGGCACCGCACCTCTTGGAGCCGGGGGTCGCTTTCTGCACGGCGGAATTGAAGAAGGCGTCGCTGAAGAAGTCGAGGGAGCCGCTGAAGACGACGCGGGCGTTGTTGCGCGCCTGCAGCCCCGCGATCAGCAGCGTGTTCTTCCCCACGGCGTGCGGGTACTGCGGAGCAACCACAGCTCAGCCCACGGGGCAGGCACAAAGGGTTTGCTGTGGGGTGGGACAGCCCGGCTGCAGCAGCACCAGAGTAACCACGAAACTCAGAAAAAGCAGGAACAGGATTCTGATACCCACTCCAGCTAGGATGGAATGGGAGAGATGCTCTCATCTAGGCTGGCCTCTCCTCCAGAGCATGGAGGATGTGTGTGCCACACACTGAACACATCCTCACCAGCAGAAAGCAGAGAGGAAGATTCCCAAGGCAACATCGGGAAGCAGCCAACAGCCCAACCCTTTCAAAATCAATCAGGAGATCGAACACTCCAGGATTTTCCCAAGCAGCCGAAGTTAGAGAGACCAAATTGCAGAGAGAAAGGAAGGGAGCATACCTGAGTGATGGGCTTATCTGGGAAGAAGGAGTAGGAGGTGGAAGAGCCAGTCAGGATATCCAGCACCAGTGGGTTGTCGGGATCAGCCACCATCCTTGCAGAGAAAGCCACGGTGAGCAGCACCCCCAGGGCTCCCATACCCAGAGGAACGTGTGGCCACCTGCTCAACCCCTTCTCACCCTTCCAACCTCCTGAGAAACTAAGTATTCCCTCCACTATTTTGTTAAGTCAACAACTAAACTACTGTGGAGCATTTCTTTCCATTTTTGTTTGAAATCAAGAGAGGTTCCTTAAGCTCACGTTAAGAGTCCCAGTGGCTGGCCCCATGCCCACCTCACAGCAACACCACAGGTTCAATTGCTCTTCCCCCAGCTGAGCCCCTGCTGCTCACCCAACTCCTCGGAACAGGATGGGGTTCAGTGCTGCTTTGCCCACGATGGTGGGGGCCTTCAGCAGGTTCTCAGTGTCGGCCACGATGAGCGTGTGCTGGGGAAACAAGAGAGATCCTGGTCAGGTGAGTCAGGGTCCAATGACAAACAACAGCTTCTCAGTTAAAAGTTAACTTTACAGACAATTACAGCTGTTGGATGAACGTTGTAGCTCAATTAAGGCAAACAACAGCATTTTTGTGTTTATGACCAACTGGGTTTGTACTGATCCTCAAGGAAACATAAACTGCCCCTTGATAAAGACAGCAGCACCAACTGTGTTTTATTTCCCTGTACTTAGCAACCTTCATCCTCAAACCAGGACAACATGCACGTACGTACTGCTTCAACAGTTTATCTTAAAAATTATCAGAGTATGTTTAGTTCAGACTTAATTTTAAAGTGCTGGATTACACCGGGCAGGCAGAATTGTAGACATGTTTGTGTGTTTCTATACTGATCTGAAAAGCTGGGACTGCAAATCTCCCTTCTTATATCTGAAGCACCACACTCGGTGTGTGCCATGCTGCACCCTCAGGTGAAATTCCCCCCAAGCTTCAGAGGGATCCAGAACCAGCATTAATCACAGTCCCACTGCCTGCACACGGTGACCATCTGAAACCAGAGTCACCCTGAAGGAGAAGGATCCTGACAGCAGCAGAACCGAATGTTGCAACATGGATTATTTCCCACTTTCCTGGGAGGAGAGTGGGAGAGAAGGGATAAACGGGAGGACAAAGGATTCATCCCTAAAGCTCTGCACCCTCGTGCTCGTTCCAGCAGCCACAAGGTGCAGGCTGTACCTGGCCGGGGTCGGAGATGTCGTAGTTGTGGTGGTCGATGACCGCTGTCCTCTCCTCATCGAACTCGATCCCACACTCGCTGCCCAGCTCTCGCAGGGGGTCACCTGCAGGGACACAACGGCTCCTCTGTCACAGGACACACACACTCACAAGAGAATTCAGCTGAGTCGTGTGTTCAACGCTCCATGAGCCAAATCCCAGGGAGCAACACGACCTCCCCACCTGAATTCCCACTGAACAGGTTACTAAGGGCACGAATTGGCCACCTCCTCGTAGAGCAAGCCCTGAGGTGCACAGGGAGCAGCAGTTTTTGCTGCAGTGGATTAATCCTCTGCAGGAACACCTGCACTCACCGATGTCTGAGCTGGCGGCGACGAGGACGCTGCCGCCGCCGTCGATGAACGCAGTGATGGTCTCCACGTTGATGTTCCCACCAAAGTCTGAAAGCAAACGGCAAGAATTCCTGGCTAGAGCTCAGAAATATCTCCCCAGCAGAATTAAACCACAGCAAATCACCAAATCAATGGAAGAACCACCAATAAAGACCAGGACAGAGCTGCAGTTCACTACTGACTACATCCAAAGCGTAGGACTTTGCTAAAATTCACAAAACAGCTGGAAATCCCCTTCCAAAAATGCCACCAACCTCCAGAGCTTCCCCCCGCAGCATTTACCTTCGATGGATGGGGAGAAGATGATGAGGTTGTCATACAGGAATTCCCCGTATTTTATCAGGGACAGGCTGGCGTCGTCCGCTGTGCGGAAGGTGAGCTCGAAGCCCCTGTCTGCAGCCAGGAGACAAAAGTGAAACTGCTGCGTGCCATGAAACCACACGTGGAGCAGCAAAGCAGCAGCAGGATCCTGAGCTTTATTTCCCCAGCGAAGGAGCGTTTTGGAAAAACTGGCTTGGGGGCTTTTTAGGAGCAGCATCTGAGAGTTCCCACATGAACCCAAGGGGGTTCCCCTGATGTCACAGGATGTCCCACTGTCCCCCATCACACAGGGACTGATGTTGCAGGTGACCCAAACACAGCTGGGGAAACAACCCCCATGTCCTGCCTCATTCTGACCAGAAGATCCCAAGCAGCCTCCCCCCCACTCCAGGGACCCCCAATCTCCTCCCTCAGACGGGCACAGGGTTCCCAGTCTCCTCTCTCTGCCTGGTCAGAGGACTCTCGACACCTCCCCCTATAGCAGGGAACCCCAATCTCCTCCCTTGCCTTGGGGTCTCCTTCTTCTCACTCAGCCTGACCGGGGGATTCCAACAGCACCCCCCTCCCAATCTCCTCCTCCAGCCTGCCATGGGGACCCAAACCTTCCTCATCCTGACCAGGGGAACCCAAACAACCCCGGGAACACCAATCTCCTCTTCTGCCTGACCAAGGGACCCCAATCTCCTCCCCCATTGTGACACGGGGAATCCAATCTCCTCCCTCATCCTGAACCGGGAACCCCAAGCACCCCTAGGAGACCCCCATCCTGACGAGAGGAGGCCAAACAGCCCCCTTCCAGCAAGGGACCCCTGGCTCCGCCCTCAGCCCAGCCAGGGGACTCCAGTCTCCTCCCTGGCTCTGACCCCAAGGCCCCAAACATCCCCTTTCCCCTCAGGTAACCCCAACCTCCTCCCCCATCCTGACCCCGGGTCCCCAGCCCCGCTCCCCCCACCCCATTCAACCCGTGCCGGGATGCGGCCGCGGCCCGCTCCGTACCCGCGAGGCTGCGGAAGAACATGGAGTGCGTGTCGCGCAGGTTGCCGTTCTCCAGCAGCACCAGGGTGCGGGGCCCGCCCTCAGCGGCCGCCGCCAGCGCCGCCAGGAGCCCCCACAGAACCACCGCGCCCGCCGCCATCTTGTCCCGGCCGCAGAACACCTCTGAGGCGGGCAGCCCTCAGCCAATCAGCGCCTGCGCCGCGCGGACCTCAGCCAATCAGCACCAGCACCGAGCAGCGTCATTTAATCAGCACCAGCGCCGCGCAGCCATCAGCCAATCAGCGACAGACAGCTCCGCGACGGCGGCACGCAGCGCAGACAGCGCCGCGCCCCGCCCCGGCCGCTGTCGCGACAGCGCTGTCGCGGCTCGGCGCTATCGCGGCTCGGCGCTCTTGTGACACAGCGCTAATCGCGGCTCGGCGCTGTCGCGACAGCGCTCTTGTGACTCAGCGCTATCGCGGCTCGGCGCTGTGGCGGCGCCGCGGACGAGGGAGGGCCTGGCCGCCGTCCCCTCCCTCGTGCGCGGCACGGCGGGCGCGCTGGGTCAGGGGCGGCGGGCGCTGGAGCCGCCTTTGCCCTTGCTGCTCCTGGCGGCGGCGGCGGGAGCCACGGGCAGCGCCTGCAGGCGGAAGGGCCGGGCCTGCGGGATGGTGCCCGCGCTGCCCGCAGCCCCCTCGGAGCCTGCGGCACCTGCGGGAGGACAGGAGGGGAAGGGGTTGTGATCCGTGAGTGCAGGACCTCAGAATGCGGCTGCGTCCTGCCAGAAACCCCTGAGAGGTCAAGGGGTTGAGGCAGAGCTGGTCCTGGGGGGGTCGGCATTTGATTTCTCAAGGAAAAGGAGGAAAATGAAGAGTGCTGGCGGATTACCTGGCTCCAGGTGCAGGATCTGGCTGGCCCGCCGCGATCGGAAGTAGTTGCTGGCAATGGTCTCGCTGTCGCTCCTGTCCAGCACCAGCCTGTAGTGGTCTTGCTCGGGCTGCAGGTGGCAAACGCTGTCAGCAGCGCCGGCAATAAGGCAAAATTGGTCAAATGGGAGAGAAACGGAGGAAGAACGGGCCGTACCGCTGGCTCCCCGCTCTCATTCGAGGGGCTTGTCCGGGCGGGTTTGGGCTGTGGTGGGGCTGGAACCGCTGTGGGAAGAGGCGGCGTTCAGGGTCCTTGTGTGCAGAACAATCCCCACTCTCCTGAGCGCGCTCCCTGATCCCAGCATCGCTCAGACATTCCCAAGGGATCCTTGGATCACCTTACTCAAACTTCCCAGACAAACTTCATGTGGAAGATGTTACCAGTGCCCTGCAGAGCTGTGTGCCTGCATCACCTTCCCCCTGGGCCCTGGCCCTTACCTGCGGGCAGGTGGGTTTTTTGGATGACAGGCTCTGGAATTTTCCAGCAGCCGCTCTCCTCGTCCCAGGTGGATTCACTCCTGATCTTGGCCAGGTTGCTGTAGTTGCAGTCGCGCCGCACCAGGGACTGCACCTGATCCAGCAGCTGCTGGCACAGCATCAGGTCTCGCTCCTGGCGCCGGATGGTGCTCAGGTAATCCATCTTTTCCAGCCCAAACTCCAACTGCAGGTCCTTGAGCTCGGTCTCGGCAGCCCAGAGCTGGACACAGAACATCAGAGAGACCCACGGTTACTACGAGTGCAGGAATTGGCCAGGCAGAGAAAGACACCCAGGAAAGCTTCAATATTTGGAAGGATTTCGAATTTAGGTACAAATTAGGATGGAATTTGTGTGGAGAGATTATTCCATGTTTGTTTTAAAGAAAGATTTCTCTTGTTTCTGCACAAGGATGATTTTTGAATGAACCTGAAGTTAATCTTACTGGTACTCTTGGAAGTTTCTAACTTGGTTTTAAAAAGTGCAATATTTCTTTGTTATCTTAAATAAAGCAAGTCTAGGACTGTACACACAAATGTAAATTTTTTTTGCAGCTCCTCTGATTCTGCTACAAAATATAACAGCACAGCCGATTTTCAGGTGTTTTGAAAATGAAGATTTTAAATGTAAAATGTAAGAGCATTACTTTTATGTTTTATTTCTTGCCTGGAAGGTGCTCTGAACTGGCAGGAGCTGCAGCAGATCCGCAGGTCAGCAGAGGGAGTCGCATCCCCTCCCATCCCAACATCCTCCTCCTGCCAAGTGTCACACCCCGAGCCTTTAAAACGGGTGGGGTTTGGGCTTCCAAAGCTTAATTCCCCACCTGAGGGCTGCTGCACCTGGGATTTCATAAAAGCTCACACAAACAACGTGGTGTGTGAAATATTGACACAGCCAGAGTCATTCTCTAAACCGACAGCCCTAAACCCTGTAACACAAAAATGGGGATGTGGAAGAGGAAGGAGCTGCTCCCTCACCTTTTCCTGCACCTTCTCCAGCATCTTGCTCTTGGCTCGAACCTCCTCCTGGATGGAGTCGTAGACGTTGAGGAGAGCCTGCTCAGTGCTGTGCTCGTGGGATTCCTGCAGGGCAGCCAGCAGCTGCAGCCTCCGCTCGTCCGCGTGCTTCTTGCGGCGTTTGTGCTTCTCCTTCAGGGCCTTGTTCTGAGCCTGCTCCCCCCCGAGCACCTGCTGCTCCAGCATCTGCAGCCTGCAGAAGGGGAGCACAGAGCTCAGCGGGGCTAGGAACCACCTGCACAAGGGTGCAGGATGCATGTCCTTCCACGGGTGACATTTGGGAAGACACAGAAAATTGGGAATTATGATAAGATTTTCTACCCTGAGTAATCATGGCAGATTCCACTTTTATTAACAGTTTCTGTCATAAAAAGAATCCCACAATGGTTTGGGTTGGGAAGGACCTTAAAGACCATCTTGTCCCACCCCCTGCCATGGGCAGGGACACCTCCCACTATTCCAGGTTGCTCCAAGCCCTGTCCAACCTGGCCTTGGACACTTCCAGGGGTCCAGGGGCAGCCACAGCTTCTCTGTGCAATATTCCACAAAGGCAAAGCATGTGTTATTCCAAGCACCTCAATCAACAACAACGTCCAGAAATCCATATCTATGCTCACAAAATTATCTTTTAAACCCTTTTTCAGTGTAATTTATAAATTCTTATTTAAATAAATATTGAATATATATTTTTTTTTAAGATGCACAAAAGGTGCCAAAATTACACAGAGAATTATTTTAAATGCTGGACATGGTAGAGCAGAAAGCCACAGTGTGGTTTCCATTTTGGGGCAATATCAGCCAGAGTTGATGATTTGTGTGACCTCAGCATTGTTAATGGAGCAGTGGCACAGGCCTGTGTTTGAAATCATGGTCTGCCATGGAAATAAAGCCATGCTCCAGAGCCATTCCTTTGTCTGTACTCCTTTGGAGTGCCAGGACAAGAGAGAATGGCTTTCCACTGCCAGAGGGCAGGGAGAGATGGGATATTGAGAAGGAATTCCTCCCCTGTGAGGCTGGGGGTCCCTGGCACAGGGTGCCCAGAGCAGCTGTGGCTCCCCCTGGATCCCTGAAGTGTCCAAGGCCAGGCTGGACGGGGCTTGGAGCAGCCTGGGACACTGGAAGGGGTCCCTGCCATGGCAGGGGGTGGAGTGGGATGAGTCTTAGGGTCCTTCCCAGCCAAACCAGTCCATCATTTTAACTCACCTGTGCCTGGTTTGGGGCTGCACTGACAGCCAGAGCTCAGCAGCTGTGCTGTCATGGCAGAAGGCACCTGCTGCTGCCTGTGGGTGCTGCCCAGGGGACAGCTGGCACGAGCAGGGATGTCACTGACCTGGCAAGCAGCAGCTGCTGGTCTGCAGGCAGGGAAATCCCCGGGGCAGTGACAGCTCCCGCTGCTCCAGCACTGCCCCTGCTCACCCCACCAGCATCTGTGACAGTCCCAGGTGCTGCTGGGTCCTGGAGACAAGAGGAAAACAAATGCTGCAGCTCTGGAAAGATGCAGTGAGAGTCCTGGGGGAGATGGAGCACAACGTTACCCACTCAGGTTTATTCATCCTGAGGGGAGAGGGAGCCTGGAGGGTACCTGGGCTGACGCTGGCTCTCCATGTGCTGCAGCAGCAGCGTCTTCGTGCGAAGCTGTGTGGCCAGAGGGTGTTCTAGTCCGTGTGTCAGCTGAAAAGAGGAAATTCCCACAATGTTGGTAAGGAGCTGCGGAAACTAGACATAAATCTGTGAAACCATCACCCAAAGCTAGGAATGACATGTGTGAAAGGAAAAGGGCTGTCATTCACCTACTTCTGCTGGTCAGTAAAAACCACGAAAGACAGGGAGTGTGTTGGGTAAGGAATGCAGATTGTACAGGGCTGGGAGAACCTGGCTCCAAAAAGAATCCATTTCAGAGGCTGGGGGTGCCCATATGTAATCAGAGGAGGAGAAAATAAATAACCTCTCAGCCTTCACCTTAGAAAGTGATAGCACCAAAAATGAAGAATATAGGTTCAGGAATTACTAGTGGGTGATGAGTGCTGTATGAGCACATTGCAAACCATGCTCTGAGGCACTGCAGGAGAGGAGAGAGAGGAGGCAACAATTTATAGATGTGAGAGGAATATCTGCCTTGCAGTGAGCAATGGCATGGATAATCCACCGGGAGAGAAGTGCTGCAGCACATTTGCATACAGAGCAAGAGACTGCAGCCACCCCGGCCTCGGGAACGAGGAATGGGGACAGAGCAGTGACCTCTGCTCCAGAGACACGCTGCCCTCAGGCAGGGGGAGCTCTGCTATGTGGGCAAAAAGTAGGCCTTTCATTCAAAAATGAGGCTTCTCATTGCCTCAAGGCTTACAGGGTTGGGTCAGGGTCAGGCTGGTCCTAACAGGAAAGAAGTCAGGGAAATAGGGAAGAGGACAAAGCTGGGACAGAGACACCCTTATCCCTACTCCCGCTGTGGATAAGGGTGGGTTGAGAGCAGGGAGTGCTGCTGCCAGGCAGCTCCTGCTGCAGCGGCTGCCACAGATCTGACTGCAAAAACAATCCCTGCTCCTGAGGGAACCTGGGCTTGGCTGCACAGCCTCCACACCTGCTTCCTTCCTGAGGAGATCCTGGAGTGCAGACACCTGGAGATCAAAGGCATCCCTCAGGCTGCTGATGTCCTTCTCCAGGCGGGCGCGGGATGCCTGCTCCGCTCGGTAGCTGGCCTGGAGCTGGGCCAGCCTCTCCTGGTACTCCTGCAAGGCACAGCAGCAGCCCTGGGACTGTTCCTGAGGCCACGTTCCAGGTCACACCTTACACCCATCCCAATACAACTCCACCACCCCCTATTCACTGACTTTTTCTGTGACTTTAGTTGACACAGTAGTGTTTGTTGCTGATGAAAGGGACTGTTCAGCCCTTAAAACGGCTGCCTTGGGTGGTTGTGGTGCCCTGGAATGAACTTTCTAAAGAGCAAGGAGAGAGTTTTGTTTCCCTCTGGCTCCTCATTCTTTCTCCTGGCTCTGTATTCCTCTTTTTCCTCATCTTTGCACTGTTTCTAACATCTTTGACTACTACTTTCTTCAACTCTATTCCTCCCTTCTCTGACAACTTCAGATGTAGTTCCTCCAAAAATTCTTCCTGGGAATCCATTCCAGTCCATCTTCTGAGAGGTGGGAACAAGAGGTGGGTTGTAATAAGGCATATGACCTCCACAACACATGGCCTGTTCATAGGAGAAGTCCAAGGATTAGAAAATAGAGAAAGAAATAGAAAAAGAGAAGTGTTCTGGAAAGGCTGAACCGTATTTGTAATGATTACTATGAAAAAAGTTTGAGTCAAAGCCACTCTGGGATATTCCTTCCCAGCTTACTTCTCTGATCAGCTGCTTCTCTGCTTCCAGATCCACCTGGGGTTTGAGGTGAGGAGCTGGATTTGCTCCCAGGTGAGCAGCCCCAGCAGGTAGAAGCCCTACAAAGCAAAGCAGAAATAACAATCACTCACAGTCACTGGGTGGGATTTTCTGCAGAATTCCTGGACAGAGAACAAAGAAGCTGGGTGCCAGGAAAGAACATGGCAGCCCCTGTGCTCCTTCAAACCACACTCACTGCCAGAACACCCACTGGCCCAGGGCTCCAGAGGCGTGGGGAGAGAGGGAGAGGTTCCAGCTTCAGGGGAAATTTGGAAGCGAATATAATTATATGGTATTAATAAATGAAATTATCTCTTTAAAAGAAAAACAGGAGACTTGTTTCCAAGGCTATGCTACAGGTTTGGGAGATAAAGGACACTGGGAAGATGAAAAGTGCAAGGAAATTACCTTTGTTCACAGCTGTTTCTGAAAGGTGGCAGAAAGGGGGAAAAAGTCATCCTACAGCCTTATTCCCCAGCTGAAAGTTGTCCTTTTTTAGGGGGTAATTCTCTAAAGGTGATCAGCTCCCTAAAGACTGCTCTACCCATTTGCTCCTACTTTTGCTATTCCTGCTCCAGAGGAAAGAGCAAGTGCACTGAGGCTGGGCTGAGTCCTCAAGCACTGCCATAAGGAGAGCAAAACTTCTCTTGTAGTGTCAAAAACTCACATTGTAGGGGAACAGGGGCTGAATGCTCACTTTGAAAATATACATACATATATATTTATTAAAGAATTTTACAGCATTATTTCTTTTGCAGCTCATTTTTGTTCTTTCAGCTAAAACCTCTCTTTGCAACTGACCAAATTCTAGCCACAATCACCAAAAATAACCAAGGATTTGAATCATATCAGCATTTTCTAACAGAATTTGCCACTATTGAAAACACTGGATTATTGAGATGGTCTTTGCCAGTAAAATAAGGATAATTTGGCAGCAGTGAAGGAAAAGTCTGTGACCAGAATGGAGAACTCTTCCTCCAATAGGTAAGGGAAAGGTTGAGGTAAAATTTAGCTAACGTTTTATGTGTAAAACACCCTTTTTTGACATCTCTGCAGCCAGCAAGGGCTGTCCTACCTGACAAGTCACTCGTGCCCATCTGTTCAGCCAGAATGGCCTTCAGCTTCTTGATCTCCTGCTGGTACTCCCTCAGCAGGGCATCCTTGGGGTCCTCGTTGATGCAGGGCTTGTTCCTGATGTTCCTGGCTCGACTTGCGTAGCGCAGGGTGCTGAGGCTCTCCTCATAGCTGTCGTCAGCCGGAGACACACACGCCACCATCAGGGTCCTGGTGTTCCCTCCCAGGGAGTCCTGGAGCAGCCTGGTCAGCTTGGAGTCTCTGTAGGGAATGTGTCTGCACCTGCCATGGACCAGTGCCGAGATGACGTTGCCCAGGGCGGACAGGGAGAGGTTGATTTTGGTGGCCTCCTTGAGCCGCTCCCCCGTGGCGCCAGTCTTTGACTGTCTCTCACTTCCTGCCAGATCCACTAAGTTGAGTTTGGCAGCCCTAAGGTGATCCTGCCCTCCCTCACCTGCACAGAAACAGTTCCTGGTTAGTTCTTAGAAGGAAGCATTTCAACAGTCAAGAGCCAGGACCCTCTCAGCACCACGTCCTGTTCCAGCCCTGTTCTTTGTCTGCTTTGGGCTCTCACTCCCTGAAGGAAATAAATATCTACTTAATCTTAGCACTGCACATTTTAGTACTTTCCTCAACAGGATCCACAGTAAAAATTCATGCCTGTTCTTGCTCTTCCAGTGAGCTCTGAACACACACACACACCCCTCCACATATTTCAATTGTATTTACAATTTCAGCCAAAGTCCTCTACAAGTAACATGATCAGACCGTGAGTTTATGCCACTTTTTTCCTCCTCAGATTGTTTCATGAGGGGAAATTTAGATGAGATATATAGAAATTCTTCCATGTGAGGGTGCAGAGGCCCTGGCACAGGTTGCTGTGGCTGCCCCATCTCTCAAAGTGTCCAAGAGCAGCTTGGACAGGCTTGGAGCAACCTGGGATAGTGGAAGGTGCTCCTGCCCAGCCCAAACCCCCTGGATGAGGAGATGGATCCTGGTGAGGAGCCAAACCCGCTGAGCTGGGGCTATTCCCATCAGTTTAAGGCAGGAGCAGGTGTGAGCTGAGGCTGCCCAGCTGCCTGGACACACACCTTGCACATGAATACCCACTCCTGCTCTGCATTTGAGGCAGTGTGTGTGATGGCACACGCTTCCTGTGAGGAACAGATGCACCTGGGTCCTTCAGGAGCCCTGCACTTCCACTGGCTCCTTCCCTTTCCCAGCCTCACACAGAGCAGAGAGCTGGACACACACCCCTGAACTGCTGTCCTAAGCATTGAACCACACTCTTGGATGTCCACATCCCAAATATTCCATAAGATTGCAATCCAAATTCAAGGGAAGAGCTCCTTTAGCATTCCAAGCACAGCAAGCATTGAGATTTTAACTGAATCCACCCTTTTCAAGGCAGACTTCCACAAAACCTGGCCTTAAAAGGAGTCAGAGTTCTGTTTTACAGCTCTGGACAATACCTAAACATGAGCAATGAACAATCTGATGTATGAGGGAAAGGTGAAAGTTCACAGGCAAACACCAAAAACTCTAAAATCTGTTGTCCCAGGATATTTCTGTTACAACAGATTGGTAACTGTGGAGTTTAATGTTTGCTGCTGAGCAAACTCGTTTCACTCCAGCTCAGGAACCTGGTCCTGGACACCTCCAGGGATCCAGGGGCAGCCACAGCTGGTTGAGCCTCCCCACCCTCACAGGGAAGAGGATTTTCTCCTGGAGCTACAGCCCTTTGGGATCTAAGGCAGCTGTGGGATGATGAGTGCACCCTGCCAGGCCCAGGCCAGAGGCAGGACAGCCAGGTACCCACCGGGAGTGCAGATTTCCACGCTGACAGTGAAGATGGAGTGGGAGCGGGAGGAGCCCTTGTTCATGAGAGTGAAGGCCACTGCTCTGTTCCTGCAGCCCGTGGCCATCAGCTGCTCACACTGGGCCACGCTGTGCACGGCGTGCAGGGACAGCCCCTTCACGTGCACGCCCTGCTCCGGGAGCTCCTTCAGCTGCCAACGGGACAACACAGGCCAGGTCAGAACACAGGGCACTGAAACCATGGAAAATTACACTGGGAATGGCCTGGAAGCTCGAGGGCTGTGGGAAATTAAACTGCAGTATGAGAAAAACACATCTGAGTGCCACCGAAAAGCCTGATTTCTGAAGGAGGAATAAAACCACAGAAAAAGACAGAGCCACCTTCATGGTTCAAAGAATTCAAGCTAAAAGTTGCTGGTTGATTCAGACATCCCCCAGGCCATGAGGAACCCAGCTTCTATCCACCCTCCACCTTCTCTATTATTAAGCTGCATATTTTAAACAAGAATCAAAATACATCTCACCTATTATGGCAAAGGCTCCAAGATCTCCTCAGTCATAGGAAGCTTTTTTTAATATCAAAGCACAGATACAGTATTCCCAGATATTGTTCCCAGTGCTTTGCTGAACTCTCTGCTCTGAGTGGGTGGCTTGAGCTCCCTGACAACATTCCCAAAGTCACACCCGTCACACACAGGTGGACTGTCATCCTTTTTCTCCAGATTAATTAATTTTTAAATGAGCAAAAATCCTACTTGGGCCCCTGGGTCAAGACAGAACATTAAATACCCAACAGCATCTTCTCAGTAATTATCAGCTACAGAGATGAGAAGTTTCATACAGGATGTTAATAAGCAATGGAAATACTCGAAATTTTGAGTTACCCATCAAACCTACATAAAAATACAAAATAATCCAGAGATCCCTGTACTCCTACACCAGCCCCCTCCACACTGGGAATTTTAAATGAGCTGAATTAATTTTCCACAGCTCTGTCACACCCCACATCTGCTAAGTTCATCACCAAAACTATCTTTATCATGTCAGCTGGGATATCGAGATATGGTTGTCATGATGAAGCAACAGAGACCACGTTTGGCACCGTGACTTCCAAAGAGGAGGCTCAGATACTTCAGTGATGTTCTTAAGAAATGATGTAAAATAGTGTTTGCTGTTAAAAAATCCCACAGAACAGAGCAAAAGTGGCTGAAAACTTATCTGGGTGGATTTATCCTTGTTCCAAAGCCACGATGCCCGGGATGAATCCAGGTACAGTCACAGCCAGAGTGTTCACACACTGTGACTCGCCTGTGCTGCTGAGAACCCCAGGAGTGGCCTGGCTCTGTCTGGGGGCGTTGTAGAGTCCCTGAGCAACACCTGACCAAGGACACGGCTGTAGTCACCGAGGTGAAAGGCAGAGGAATGAACAAAAATGGGATTCTGAGAGAGGTGGGGGACACAGAGGAATGCAGCGGGGCAGCCTGGGATTTGTTTCGGCAGGACACGGCTCCCTCAAGTACTCAGAGGAGGCAGCAACAGGCAGAGTGACAGAGTTTCCCTGGAAACTGCTCTGCCCAGCTCCTGCCCTCCCGGTGCCGACTGCGTCGCCGTGGAAACCCGTGTCACCGCGGATGTGGAACAAAGGATGGGAAACTGCAGCCAAGAAGGCCCCTTCTCCCACTCTCCCTCTGCAGGAGACAGGCAAAGCACGCTTGGAACATGGAGCAGAGAGGGGTCTGCCTGCCTTGAAGCCAGAAGCCTGCTGGAAATACCTGCCCTGTAAGGCAGTTTGGGTCTGTTGCCATCCCAGAACATCACAAGGTACACCTGCCTTGGTTTTATACACCAGGGCAGCCCTGCAAGGAAGTAAACTGGGACAGGAGACTTCTAGCTCCCTCCAGGAATACATCCAAAAGGATCAGCAAAGCCACCAAGAGGTAAATTTTGTAAAGGTCAGCCCTCTGATTAGGATTTTGGGAGAGTTTACCCTCCTGTGGTCCTGTAAATGTCACTTGTGTTCCCATGGGGAGCAGTATCTGCTGTGTGCCCTCAAAACAGATCAGCCCTTTTGGTTTAGGCAGATAAAGAGATCATCCATGGCTCCACTGGATCACATTAAACATTTACAAGGCCCAGAATCCCCTTGCTTTAGAGACAGGCATGAGATGAAGAGAATGAAGAAGAAATTTCCCCATGAGCACTTCATTCCATCCTTGTCCAGCAAAGGATTTTCACAGAGCTGCTGAGCTACCAGCCACTGTTCTGTGGGATACCCTGGACATGTCTTTGACTGCTTTCTGTTCATAAACTTTCACTTTAGTCCCTCAAAAGCCCCTCTTAGCTTCCATATTTCTCACGTAACTTCATATTCTGGCACTCAAGCTTCTGACAGAGACCATTGTTGCACTTGCATTAATCATGGTAACACCCATCTGAGCTAATAATTAAAGCACTTAATTAAGACACACTGAGTCCACCTCACCTCCAGCTTCTGCTTGGTGTCAGCCCCTAGAAGGTCTCGTATGTCCTCATTGTAGATCTCCAGGTAGGAGGCTCTCAGCAGGAACTTGGCTTTTTCAGCACACTGCACAACACAGAGAGGCTTTGGGGTGAGGCTTTGGGGTGAGGCTTTGGGGTGAGGCTTTGGGGTGAGGCTGCACCTCCCACAGCTGGGAGCCCTCCACCCTTCAGCACCTCCTCCAAACTCCCCTGGCAGCTCATTCCAGGTGGAATCACTCACCACACTCACTGCAGGGGACTTTTGGTCCTCCCACACCTCACATCCACAATGCCATCTGGGATGAGGGTGCAGTTCACCTGGCCATGGACAGGCCTCAGCTTAAGGATGAGAAGCAGTGCACCCCAAACCTGCCCCCATTCACACTCCATCAGCACTCACCTCTGAGATGGGACACCAAAGTCCTTCTAGCAAAACCTTATCAACAGGATCTCTGTCACACTCACCTGTATGCTCTCAAAGATGTGCTCAAACGCCCTGGGAATGATCCCTTTCTGTGAGGAAGGATCCACAACTCCCTGCATGGTGAAGGACTTCCCACTGCCAGTCTGGCCGTAGGCAAAGATGGTGCCATTGTAGCCTTCCATGACACCCTGGAAATGGGGGAAAACCAAAGAAAACAGCCATCATCTTTGCCTAGCTGGAAACACATTGTCCAGATTCATTCCCACCCCCTAAAAGGTATTTTAAAGGAAGAGCTGGAAGTAAACATCAAACTGCTGCTTAATCTTCACATGCCATCAGGGTATAGTAATTACAAAATTAGCATATAAATCAATGTTTTTCTCTCAAAACTGGGAATCTTGAAGCAGTGCAGGTGTTGAAAAGCAGTTGACAACACCAACACTTAGAAAACCAGAATATTTTTGCCGTAGGGCACAAAAATCTTACAAGATTCAAAGAGACAACAGTTGGTTGTGGGGTGGCCAAGGGGATGGTCTCTAGCTTTGAATAATTTTTGCTTGGCAAGTTGCTCACTGTCACTTGTCCTTATTTCAGAGAAGTGTGGTAAGAACAGAAAATAATTTGGTTTCTTAATTAAATAATAACAAAACAACCTATTAATCTAGTATCTACTGTTTCTAGCCCTGCTTATTCTCATGATCAGGAAACTTCCATCTTAAAACCACTATGAGTCATTTAATCCATGTTACTTCCTCTAACAAAACTTTTTTTGGGGGGGAAATTGGTCTTTTTTTGCTGAACAGCTTCATTTCTCAGCTGTTTTCTGTGCTGATCTATTAACAAGAAAACAAAGGGATCTCGTCCCATTTTGGCAGTCTAAGCCAGGCTGAGGTTCCCCATCTTCTCTGAGGTTTCTCACTACTCAGTAAAAATGTCCCTAAAATCATCAGTTTGATACCAGAGCAGCTGTGGCTCCCCCTGGATCCCTGAAGTGTCCAAGGCCAGGCTGGACAGGGCTTGGAGCAGCCTGGGATAGTGGAAGGTGTCCCTGCCCATGGCAGGGGGTAGGAATGGGATGAGTCTTAAGGTCCCTTCCCACCCAAACCAGTCTGGGATTCTATGATATAAACATCCACCTAAAACAATTAAATGTAATTCTCTCTTCAGTGCCCTGCTGGCTGCTAACGAAGTTTTGTTTCTTCCCAGTTTCCCAGTCTGTTGCCAGGACACTGCTCTCCTCTGCACTCCAGGCTTGTAGCTAAACCTCTTGAAGCAGTGGACAGGGCTTTCTGCCCATAAATCATAGAATCCCAGAATGGTTTGGGTTGGGAGGGACCTTGAAGTTCATCTCGTTCCACCACCCTGCCATGGGCAGAGACATCTTCCAGTACAGGGAAGGTCAAGTGAATCCTGCTCCACCTGTAAAACTTCTCAGCCCACGTCCCAAGCTGTGTGTTCACAGGATATCCTCAGCTGGAAGGGACCCACACAGATGAGAGTCTAACTCCTGGCCCTGCACGGACACCCCAGCACTCCCACCCTGTGCCTGAGGGCATTGTCCAAATGCTCCCGGAGCTCCTTCTTCCATTGTGGTGCCCAAATCTGCCCCCATCCCCGGCTGCGTGGGGCTCCCCCGGGTCCCCACTGACCTCCACGAGCGGGTAGGCGATCTCGTTGTAGATGTGCTCGGTGCTGTGCTCTCCACTGAAGGCCCCGTCGAAGGAGAAGGGCCTGGGCGGCTCCGCAGGGGCCGCGGGGTTCTGCAGGAGGCACCGGCCCCGTGTGCTGTCCACGCCGACGATCGCCCGGCGCCCCTGGGCCGCCTCCCGCCCGCTCAGCGGCCGGCAGCGCACGGCCACCTTCACCGCCTCCGCGGCCATCGCCCCGGCCACCGCACACGGGGTCAGCGACACGCACCGGGGTCAGTGACACCCACAGGGGTCAGTGACACGCACCGGGGTCAGTGACACGCACACCGGGGTCAGTGACACGCACCGGGGTCAGTGACACGCACCGGGGTCAGTGACACGCACCGGGGTCAGTGACACCCACAGGGGTCAGTCACACACGCACCGGGGTCAGTGACACGCACACCGGGGTCAGTGACACGCACCGGGGTCAGTGACACCCACAGGGGTCAGTCACACACACACCGGGATCAGCGACACGCACACCGGGGTCAGTGACACGCACCGGGGTCAGTGACACCCACAGGGGTCAGTCACACACGCACCGGGGTCAGTGACACGCACTGGGGTCAGTGACACGCACTGGGGTCAGCGACACCCACAGGGGTCAGTCACACACACACCGGGATCAGCGACACGCACACCGGGGTCAGCGACACGCGCTGGGGTCAGCCCGACACCCACTGGGGTCAGTCACACACGCACTGGGGTCAGTGACACCCACAGGGGTCAGCGACACATACCGGGGTCAGTCCGACACACACCGGGGTCAGCGACACGCACTGGGGTCAGCCCGACACCCACTGGGGTCAGTGACACCCACAGGGGTCAGCGACACCCACAGGGGTCAGTCACACACGCACCGGGGTCAGCGACACGCACCGGGGTCAGCCCCACACACTCGGGTTACACCCCCTCGCACAGGTCACAGCACCCACCCAGAGCAGCCCCACACGCGCTCACCCGGCGGGACTGGGGGGCACCGGGGGGCACCGGGGGCTGGGGCAAGCCTAACCCTGGGGGTCTGCACCCACTGTGGGGGGAAGCACTCACCCCTCACTGGGGGCACGCAGGGGAAGGAGCCCCGAGCCAGGGAGGCTGGGGGAGAAGGGGAGACTGGGGAGGGATGGAGGGAAAGAGGGAAGCTGGGAACAAGCCTGAGGGGAAATTAGGGCACGGGGGAGGAAACCTGAGGGGGGGTTGTGAGGGGAGCACTGAGGGGAAGTTGAAGGGCGGGAAACCCAAGGGTAAGAAGGCCTGAGGTAACTTTTGGGAGCCGAGAAACGCCCAAGCGGGACTGAGAAAGGGAAAACCTGCGGGAAAACCTGCGCGGCCGGGGCCTGCGGGCGCTGAGGGCGCCTCCGCGCACGCGCGAGTGAGCGCGCGCGGTCTCCACAGCGACCGGGGCCGCGCCGGGAGAGAGGCCCCGCCCACAGCATCACGTGACCGCAGGGGCGGGCGGGGCCGCGCGCGTGCGGGGGCGGGGGCGCGAGGACAGGTGTGCACGAGGACAGGTGTGCACGAGGACAGGTGTGCACGAGGACAGGTGTGCGAGGACAGGTGTGCAAGGAGAGGTGTGCGAGAGCAGGTGTGCGAGAGCAGGTGTGCGAGGAGAGGTGTGCGAGGATAGGTGTGCGAGAGCAGGTGTGCGAGGATAGGTGTGCGAGGACAGGTGTGCGAGGATAGGTGTGCGAGAGCAGGTGTGCAGAGGACAGGTGTGCGAGGACAGGTGTGCGAGGAGAGGTGTGCAAGAGAGGTGTGCGAGGATAGGTGTGCGAGGACAGGTGTGCGAGAGCAGGTGTGCGAGGAGCGGTGCATAAGGGCACAGACGTGTGTATCTGTGGGAGCTCAGGTGTGTGGCGGCGTGAGTGTGTGATGGATGGCACCGGTACCTGACTGTGCCCGTGCACGGGTGTGAGCCCTGCGCGTGCAAGAGAGGGCGAACGCGTGCGTGGGCGTGCAGCCTCCTGCGAGCATGAGAGCACCGCTGCAGCAGTGCATGCAGGTGCAGGAGCGTGCGGTGCATGGTGCGGGAGTGCGAGCTCTCGGGGTGGCTGGCCCGGAGGTGTGTGCACAGTGCACACGCGTGTGAGCGCACGGGTGCCACGCCGCGCGTGGGTGCGGGCAGCCAGCAGAGCCCGCTCCAGGTGCACGAGAGCCTTTATTGCGGGACCGAGGGCGGGGTAAGGCGGCGGCGGGTGAAGCTCGGGGTGCCGGGGCAGCAGCGCACGGGGCCGGGCCGGGCCGGGCCGGGCCGGGGCTACCCCCGCTCGTGCTGAGCCCCGATGGGGCCGGCGGGGGCCCAGGCCGCCTCCCCCGCCCCGGCCCCGGCCCCGCCGCCCGGCTCCCGCTCCTCGTAGCCGGGGTTGCGCCGGCCGGGGCCCAGGCGGCAGAAGCAGCCCCCCGGTGGCCCGGAGTAGTGCGCCAGGAGCGCGGCCACGCTGGCGAACTCGGCGCTGGAGTGCTGCCGTCGGGAGAGAGGGGAGAGGGAGCGGTGAGACCCGCGCAGGCTGCGGCCACGCACCCCTGCACCCCTGAGTGTGCCCACGCAGCAAAGCCCCGCGTGCCCGTGTGCCAGCACACCCGCGCACCTCTCACACCCCTGGGCTCTGCACCAGGTACCCACGGAGCCCAGGCACCGGGGCACAGGTGAGGGCACGAGTGGGGTACCGGGGCAGGGGTGTCCCGGACACACCCGCGGGTCGCCACCCTGAGCTGGCTGGTGCATCAAATGCACGCCGGTGCTCTTGTGCATCACACCCCTGTGCATTACTGCAAGCAAAACTCAGGTGTGTTACACACCGAAGGGTGGATGCAGCGGTGCACCCGCGCCCCGGGGTACCTGTGTGCCACACCCAGATGCACCTGTGCCCCGAGGCACCCCCGAATCGGTGTGCCCACTCACCCACGCCCCTGTGTGCACCCACAGCTGCACCTGAGCGCACCCACGGGCATCCCTGCAGCCAGGCACCTGTGCAGCCAGGCACAAGCACACCGAGTGCACTTACACGGTGCATCAAGTGCATGCACACAGCAGTGCATCCCTGTCCTGATGCACCAACACACGGATGCATCAAGGCAGAAATGCACTTACAGCCCCAGTGCAGCCATGCATGGGTGGTCCAAACACACAGAGTATCAAATAAATGCGAGTGCACACCAGTGCGCACCAGTGCATCCGTGCATGGACACACCAAACGCACTTGCACAGTGCACCCACGCAGCAAGGCACAGCGCAGCAGTGCAGGCACGCACGGATGGACCAAGCGCACTCACACCCCGGTGCACACAACCCGCACACACCTCCCATGCACTCACCCAGGCGCGACCCCCGTGCCCTCATGCACCGAACCCCCCTCAGCCGGCCCCGCCCCGGGCTCACCTCCACGCAGAACCTGCCCTGCTGTGTCCTGAGCACGCCGTAGGACACGACCCCGCAGGGCGCCCGCACCCACAGGCACCAGCGCTTGGGCAGCCCGGGCTCCGGGCGCAGCAGGAACGCACCGGGCACGTCCCGCCGCAGCAGCGCCAGCCCGGCGGCCCTGGGGGCGAGGCGGCGGTGGGGCAGGGCCCGGGGCTGGGGCAGGGCCCGGAGATGGGGATGGGGGCCGGGGATGGGCACAGGAATCAGGGATGGGGGCAGGACCCGGGGGTGGGCACAGGAATCGGGGATGGAGGCAGGACCCGGAGACGGGCACAGGAATCGGGGATGGGGCAGGACCCGGAGATGGGCACAGGAATCGGGGATGGAGGCAGGACCCGGAGACGGGCACAGGAATCGGGGATGGGGCAGGACCCGGGGGTGGGCACAGGAATCGGGGATGGGGCAGGACCCGGGGGTGGGCACAGGAATCGGGGATGGGGCAGGACCCGGGGTGGGGCAGGACCCGGGGGTGCCGGGGCTCAGGTGCCCGCACTCACCTGGCGATGCCGGCGAAGGCCCACACGCTCTCGGCCAGAACGCTCTCGTTTTCGGGCAGGAAGGCCAAGCTCCTCGCCCCTTTGCTCTCGGCTCCCGCCGCTGCTGCGGGAGCGCGTTAATCCGCTCTTCGCCCCCAAACCCCCGTGCTGCCGGGGCTCTGTGTGTCCCCCTGCCCCAGTTTCTGTCCCCCCCGGCACTCACCGGCGTCGCGGGGCTGCTGGTGGGGCTGTCCCTCGCCGCCGCAGTCCCGGTAGGCTCCCGAGCGCAGCACTTTGCTCCGGATCGCTTTCTTGCGCACCAGCAGCGGCGAGCAGTAGGGAATCCCCGGGCGCCAGGCTCTGCCCTCCGCCTCCGGCCGCCGGTCCTGGGGGATGGACGGGCTGCGAGAGCGGCCGGGGGCTCCGGCCGCGGGGAATGCCAAGCGAAACACCACGCGGAAAAATGCTGGCCAAAGAATGCGGCACCAAAAAAGTTGTGCAAACCACCGAGCAAAATGTGCCAGGTAAAAAAAGTTATAAGAAATAATGCTCTGTATTAAAAAAAAAAAAAAAAGTTATACAAAAACATGCCACGGAAAAGAACGCACTGGGCAAAAACGCCAAGGAAAAAATGCTCAGTAAAACCTCCTGCAAAATCGCTGTGCAAAAAAAATTGCTGTGCAAGTTGGCTGATGCCAAACGCTAGGCAGGGAAGACCCTCGAGGAAAGGCTGTTTAAAACAGGCTGTGCAAATCGGTCGATGCCAAACGCCGGGCAGGAAAGGCCCTCAAGGAAAGGCGGTTTAAAACAGGCTGTGCAGAGCAGCGTGCGGGGCCGGGCTGTGCAGGATGGACCCTGCAAAGTGCGGTCCTCAAAAGAGGAAATGCAAGGAAACAGCGTGCAAGACCCCAGGTGTGACATGTGCGGTGTGACAACGAGCTGCTCGAAATGCCAGAAAAGGCCGCCAGGAGCTGCCTGGGAACGCGCTGAGCAAAAAAAACCCCGCTCTGCCAAAAACAGCATCCACAGACTGCTGTGAAAGGAACGGGGCTGTGCTGTGCGGGGCCGGCAGCTGGACTCCGATGGTCCTTGGGGGTCCTTCCCAGCTCGGAATGTTCTGTGAAACGCCGTGCGGAGGAAAGGCGGCGCAGGAAGAGCCGTGCGAGCCCCCGCGCACAAACGAGCCGTGCCAGAGCACTCGTGCCAAGCGCTGAGCGAGGAAACCACGCGTGGAAATCCCGGGTGGGAGAGCAACGCACACGCAGATGCGCGGAGCAGCAGCAGCCGGGGCAGGGCAGGACAGAGGCGGGCAGGGCAGGGGTGCGGGGCCAGGGCGGGGCTGTGCGGGGCTGTGCGGGGCAGGGCACCCACCCCGGTGCCCAGCGGGCCGAGGCCGGCGGGCGAGGGCAGGCGCCGGAACGACACGAGGGCGTTGACATTCCGTGACACCTCCTCGGCGTTGAGCGGCTCCCGCAGCACCCCCGGGCCCGGGAGCTCCCCCTCGGGCGCCTGCTCCTCGGGGTGCGCCTGGAGGTAGCAGAGCTGGAAGGAGCGGCAGAGCAGGAGGTGCAGGGTCTGGACCTGCGGGAGGCAAAAGACGCTGCGTGGAAATATTAAAAATAATAATAATGATGGTGTTTTGGGGGCGTGGGGGGCTTGGGCCACCACCTCTCCCGGGAGCCCCACGAAGAGGTGGCAGAAGAGGGGGCTGGGGGGGCTCAGGGGGTTGCGGGCCACGAAGGCGAACTGGCGGCCGGGGAGGCTCCAGGTGCTGTAGAGGATCCGGCGCAGGGCGTGTGCCATCAGCAGCGTCTGCGGGGCCGGGAGGGGGTCAGGGGCACCCGGCACCCCTGAGCCCCCCCAGGGGCACCCCTGTGTGCTCACACAAAACAGCTTCTCGAGAGAAAAGCAGAGGTACTGCCCCCTCCAAGCACCTTTCCAGCAGAACACTGACATCTCCCCAGCACCCCTGACCCCCTCAGCACCTCTGACCCCTCCTCCCAGCATTCCTGACCCCCCCTTCCTTGACCTGACAACCCCAGCAACCCTGACCCCTCTTCTGAGACCCCGACCCTCCTCCCCGGCACCCTTGACCCCCCCATCAGTCCCCAAACAGCCCTGACCCCTCCCAGCATCCCTGACTCCCCTCCCCAACACCGCTGATTCTCCTCGCCAGCACCCCCGACCCTCCCAACCGCCCTGTAACAGCCCTGACCCCTCTACTCAGCCCCCCTGACCCCCAGCACCCCTTTCCCACCCCCCTTGGCCCCCCCAGCCCCCTACCTCCCCATCAGCACCGTAGACCTTCAGCCCCTGCAGGCTGAACCTCAGCACCACCGATCTCCTCCTGGGACAGTCCTGTCCGGGGGAGAGGTGGCACTGGGGGGGCTGGGCTGTGCCCCCTGAGGCTGCCCCGATTATCTGGGGTCCCCTGCGTTTCCCAGCCAGGGGAGCAGTGGTAGATCCCGACCTTCAGTGCCCGCAGCTGCTCCTCCAACCGTGCCTCTCGCTGCTGCAGGTCCAGCTCCTCCACCATGAAGGATCCCACGTACTGGGGGGACAAAAACCCCACCCGTGTCAGCAACAACGCCCCACGGTGCCCCCCCAGGGCAACCGGCCCACGCTGAGATGATGATTTGGGGAGTCATGAGGGTGCAGCAGCACCCAAATCTAATCTCGGGGTGTCACCCCCCCCCCCCCCCCTTGGGTAAGTCACCTCTGCTGGCTTGGTGACACCCCGGGCTCGCTGCTGGGGGGCTGCAGGGTCTGGCCCCCGCCCGTTGCCCGGCTTCTTCTTCATGGCAGCGGGGTTTGGGGGTGCAGGCTGGGTCAGGATGGGGTTAAGCGGCTCCGATGCCACATCGGAGTTATCCAGAGCCCTCCAGGGTGGTGGAGCTGGAGCAAGCAGGGGGAGCCTGGGTCCGGCCCCCGGTCCCTGTCCCTGCGAGAAGGGAGGGGACAGACACAACCTGCCCCCACTGTCCCCAGTTCCCAGCTGAGCCCTGAGGAGGTGCTGCGGTCCCTGTGCGGAGCTCCCCAAGTCCTGACGCCAATGCAGATGTCCCCAAGTCCCGGCCCCAATAAAAGGGTCCCAACCCCAACACAAGGGTCCCCCTGTGAGCCCAGGTGCCGTGCAGGGCTCCCCACAACCTGACCCCGACCCAAGGCAAAGGTCCCTGTGTCCCAACCCCAACACAAGGGTCCCAGCATCCTGACCCCACGGGTGATGTGAGGGTCCCCATATTCTGTTCCTGAGGCCATTCGAGGGTCTCATGTCCCCACTCCAAGCAGCACGCAGGCAGTCCCACACGTTCTGATCCCGACGGTGATGTGAGGGTCCCCAGATCCCCACCCCAAACGTGATGGATGCAGTGCCCACATTCCATCCCCAAAGGAAACCCAAGGAATCCCTGCATGCCGAGCATGCATTCTGGACCCCAGCTGAGGTGCATGCAGTCCCACATCCCGAACTCCAACAAGGTTTTGGGGTCCCCCCACATCCTCCCCCTCCCGCCTCCCATCCCACTTCCTGCCGGCCACGCAGCACCGAGACCCCCGTGGGTGATCCCAAAACACCAGCGATGAGAGCAGCAGATTTGGGAGCGCTTTTTGGTCCAGAGCAGCCACGGAGGAGCGCGCTGGGCCCTTCTCCAGCCACCCTAAGGGGGTTTGTGCTCCGCAGCCCTCGGGCAGGCTGAGACCGGCGCAACTCGTGTCACAGAGACCCCCCCGCAGCCGCCTGGGCACAAACACGTGAAGGGGGGGTCCGGCTGCCCCCGGCGCATCCTGATGCTGGGGGGTTCCTGCGGTGCCGTGTCCCCGTCACAGGCGCAGGTGTCCCCTCTCCTTCCCGGCACAATTTGGGGGTCTCCCCCCTCCCCCAGCCAATCCGCGGACAGGCAGCCCCCAAGCCCCGCCCCCTTTTCCCACGCTTCATTTCTCAATGGAGCCCCCAGCCCACCGGGCACGCTGGGGGTCCCCAAGGGAGGGATGCTGACCCCCCAAATTTAGGCGGTGTGTGACACCAGGCACCGAGCATCCCACGGCACCCCCATCCCGCCGGACCCCCCCGGCTCACGGGCAGCTCTCGCTTGGATGGCTCCGGAGAAACGCAGGTGAAAAATTCCCGCTGCTCCGGCTCTCGGCCTCCGCCGCTCGTTTTTCCCCCGCCGGTGGCTGCCCCGGCCGCGGCGCAGGGATGCTCGACCCTCGGGTGTCAGGCCCTCGCCGCCAGCCAGGCCCCGGCGAGCCCGAGCCCACGGAGCCCACGCCGGGCACGGGGCAGGCAGCAAACTCCCATTTCCTGCCTCCGATCTGCCCGTGATGAATCACCGCAATTTTCCTCCTCGGTTCTCTCTGTTTCTTGGAAGCCGCGGCGATCAGGAACGCTCGCTCGGGATTTTGGAAAACGCGGCGGCAGCCGCTTTTCTCTGCGTCTTTTCCCGTCTCCTCCGGCGTGCCCGGCGGAGCAGCGATTTCTAACCCTGACACGTACACACGTGGTTTCTCGCTCGCCACCCCCTGCCCTGATGCTCAGATCCTTTTCACCCCAATTTCCACATTCCCTGTGGAGTTTTGCCCACTGCTGCCTGCTTTTACTGGGAAAAAAAAATGAAGAGGGGTGGCCCTGGCGTCACTGCAGAGCAACCGCGGAACCCAGAGCCTCCCTCGCACCCTCTGGGCCAGCCGAGGCGAAGCTGCCCCCAACGCCTGGGACGAGCCTGGCTCCTGGAATGGGAAAGCAGCAGTCTGGGGAGGAGATGGGGTTCAACCCTCGGCTCTGCATCCAAAAATCCCCGTCTCGTGCCCCAGCAATCCCGAGGGTGCGAGGAAAAGGCTCCCACCGGCAGCTCCAAGCCTTGGGTCACCGCCAGCACCGGCTGCTTCCAGACACTGTGAGCTGCAATGGCAGAGCCACCCCATCATCAATAGCAGAGAAACCGTGGAAAAAAGGAAAAAAATAGGACAGATGGGGCTGAAGAAACAACATAACAGAGCCCAGTCTGGCCAGGAAGCAGAGACTGGAGAAGATCGAGGAGAGCCAGCACAAACCCCCCTGATGGCAGTTGCTCCGCTAGCAATGAAGATTTGCCCATTGAATCCCAGTCACTGCTCCTGGGAAGAAAGGATCATTCCTTTGGATTCAATACAACCAACCCTGTGGCTTTTTTTTGGCTCGGTGTGCAGAAATCACTTAATTCAAACCAGAGTATGGTGACAACCAAGGTTTTGGCACAACTCTTAATTCAAGGTGCTTCTGCTTGGATGTGAGAAATCTGTCATCCACAGCAGTGTTTTAACAAATACCCATGAGATTGTTGGTGTGGGAATGCCCTTGGGAAGAGGGAGGAAAATGCCCAGCACCTGGATGAAGACTCCTTGTCCCCATAAAGATCCTGGCACTGAGAAGTTTCTCCGATTCATCTCACCACAATGCCAACAGACCCCACGGCTTTGGTACAAGCAGCCCCAGGAACAAGCCATTAACTAATGTTTCTAATTGCTTCACATCCCTGTGGATCATTCTTTGATCAGAGCTTTCACTCTGTTTCCCATCAGCTGTGATTTTTAACCTGCTGTTTGTACCCTTCCTACAGGGTTGGGAACAATTTAGGCCATTTCTATAGGAATTTTTTTAACTCCCTGTTAGAGGTAGCACACTGGGACAGCAGCTGAAAAGAGTAAATCCAGTGAAGCTGTTCTCTCCCTTTGTGTGTGTGCAATTCCCCTCCTCACAGCTCCTGGCAGCAGCACGTTGGACACTGTCAGGTCTCTTGGCATCTCTGCCCCGGCACGGCAGAGGGGCACGTGGGGAGATGTGCTCTGGAGGCAGGTGCTGCTCTGGTGAGCAGGGCGGGGGGAGAAGGTTTCAACTGGATTTTTTTTGTCCCCACTGATCACTGACAGGGCAGAAAAGGACCAACAAGAGGTTCCAACAGAGCTTTTCTATCACTCACCTTTGTCTCCAGAGAAACCAGGGAAGAAAGGTCAGGAGTTGGTCCAGCTACAGAGCTTGGCAATGGCTCAGGCTAAATCACGCTGGCTCTGAACAAAGATCTGCCTCTGCAGCAATCTGTGGTGATTCTGTTCCCTCCTCTCTACCTTTCCAGGAGGAGAAGCTGGGGCGAGGAGAGAACAGACACGGAAGGCAGGCCTGGAATCTAGTTTCATTTTATTTTATTTTAGCAAACCGCATGTTCTTCACTTATCAACATCTCTACATTAGCAATTGTATAGCTCTCCAACTTCTCTTTAAAAAAGGGTAAACAAGAGGTGACAAACTCAGGCTTTTCATCTCTTAAAAACATCTGAAAGTTGGATTCAAGAAGACTTTGATATATTTTGGTTTTAAGGTAACACATGTGGCATGGAAACACTAATTCAAATCACCTGCCTGACCGAGAGCTGCCCCTTTTGGAGCCCCTCTGGCACCAGAGCCTCAGGAGACGCCGAAGATGCGGCTCAGCAGCCACCCCTGGGCCCGTGGCTCTGAGGGAAGCAGCACCTCGGGGCTCACTGCAAGTGCTGTATGTACACAGCTCCCACACGGGAGCACCAAGGACCTGGGCATGCAGGGATCTGGGGAGGACTCCCCTGCCACGGCTCCTTCTCATTAAAGAATCACATTCCCCCGATCATCCTGTTCCTGCTGTCTCAAGATATAAAGATCTTCTTTGAAGAATTGTTTTAAAAGCCAACCCTCCCCCCCAAAACCCACGTGGAACACCATAAATGTACAGATTAGAGACGTCCTAGAAAAGTCCTAAAATTATTGCAGAAAGTAAAGATGACTCGTTCCAGGGGAGGGGCAGGCACGAGGCACAGCACTGAGATCTAAAGAACGCTTGGGTAGGTTTGATTTAGTTTTCAGCTTTTCCCCATCATTCAAGAAAAAAAAAAAATTTAAAAAATTAAGGAAGTGTTTAAGCATCAGAACTAAAATACAAATGCACGTTGACTTATAAAACAAGATTGTGGATTTGACCATGGGATTCCCTGACACTGGAAACTTTACTTTTTTGCCCGGAGAGATTTCCTCATGGTGGATTTGCCCTTGGCAGAGGATTTCACTTCCTTCCTCCCGCTGGCTGCTGGTTTCTTGGAAGAGCTGCCACCCGAAGCTTTCTTGATGGCTGGGGCTGCTGGTTTGGCTTTCTTAGCAGGGGTTTTGACCTTGGGAGGGGGCTTTGCTTTGCCCCGGCGGGCGGCAGGGGTTTTCCTTGGCTTGGGTTTGGACTCTCTTCGCTTCATGGGAGGGGCTCTGCTCCGGGATTTGGGGGGTGGTCTCTTCTGCATCCTGCCAGGAAGAGACAGCACAGGAGCTCAGTGGAGGCACAAACGGTACCCAGAGCAGAGCTGCTGTCAGCAATTTGCATAAATGAAGCACATCCTGGCACCCCTGTCCTTTGCCAGCACATTCCATGAGCTAAATCCCAAAGAGCTCTACACTGAGCACTTCCCATCCCCACAGAGCTGCCAGGGAGCCTTCCAACCCCTTTGTTAGGCAAATAAACAGATAAATAATGACAGTGAATCAGTCAGCTGTCAGAACAATTAAGAGCCCTAAGCACTCTCTCTCCTCTCTAAGTGAATTTTGTTACTTAAGAAACAACACTCAATATTAAGTCCAAATTCTGAGTGAGGCAGGTCTCATATCTGGCTACAGAGCTGCAAATAATTACTGTAGGGAAGAATTTTTATAAGGCAACAATAAATACAATTCCATGTGAAACATCACACTTTCTGAAGCAGGAGACTAAAGGCAACACGAAGAGTAAACACAGGCTCTCTCTCTCATCTGGAGAAGAACAGAGGAAGGCTTCAAATTATGGAATGGGGGAGGTCAGTGTTCTCTGGAGCAAGGAGTAATTAGAAACTTCTGCCAACACCTGTGAGCAACAGCCTTGTGGAGAGGTGACCCCACCAAGAGACACACCTGACCACTCTACAGCTGTGACAGACCCTTATTTCATCCAGAGGAGCCCACTCATCTCTCACGCTGCCATACCTCTTCTTTGGTGGTGGCTCTTCCTCCTCAGACTCTTCCTCTTCAGATTCTTCTTCCTCCTCAGATTCCTCCTCTTCTTCCTCATCAGATTCCTCAGAATCCTCCTCCTGCTGCTTCTCTGGATAGAGCACATCTGGGCTACAAGAGGGGTCTGGTCAGAGCGTGATTTGCTTCTAAGGATACAACTCCAGGGCAGGCAAGCCCTGGGTAACCCGGGCTCTCCTCTGGCACTGCAGCTTCCCCTTAAGGTTACAGCTTTAGCCTAACCCAGAGATGCCCCCAGGAATTCTGTGATTGCTGCTGTCCCAAACCAAGGTTACTGAGTCTCTGCAGTGGCAGAAACATGACAGCCTGGGAATGCACCAGCCCTAAGCTGTCCCTTCTCCATTTCCTTTCCTTGTTGCTCCTTCCCTGCAAACCCAGGGAGAGAAACAACAAAGGGGCAGGAGCAGACTCCAGCAGCTGAGCGTGGCTGAAGCTCTGGGGACTCGTGTGCAGTAAAGGGAGCTGGGGAGCAGGCACTTTAATGACTCTGCTGCCATTTGGCTCTTCCTGGGACACCAAGGCCTCACCCCTGGGCTCCACATGGCCCAGCACAATATCAGCTCACAGCAGGGGAAGAAAGGCTAGCTTGGACTCTGAGCAGCTAATCTAGGTCATCCTCCATCCTGCCACCTCTCCCCCCTTAAGGAAGGAACAGCTGGGTCCTGCTCCTTAGGAGCATCCTGGCATGGAGAATCCATCCCACTCTCTGCTCAGGTGAATTTGTTCTAGCACAGGAACACTTGAATAGCCCAGCCTGCAACCAAAGCAGCACAACAGACTACCTGAGAATACTGAGCCCAGTATTTCTACTGCCCTTAAATTAAGCTTCCCCTGTGAATGAAGTCAACTTTCTGTTCACCCAAGCAATGCCATTATCCAGAGCGTGGGTGACAATGTGGCAGTTCACCAGTGATTAAACTCTCCACAACATCCCTGTAAACAGGAGGTTGCCTCATGAACTTCAGCTCTGCTACCTGAGCTGTGAAAAACCTCTGAACATCATTTAACAACCAAGCTCTACCTGGGATAATAAGGGAAGCAAAGCTGAAAGGTTCCACTGAAGCCCTTTCCAGAAATTTGTTCCATCCAGCCATTCTTCTCACATTTCTGCAGGGTTCTCTTCAGTAGATGCACTGTGAAAAAGAAAAGAAACCAGAGAAAGGTTGTGTTACTATCTTTATCCTCTTGTCTGATCTTACTGCTCTCTGCTGTGCCCTCTGAAATCAGAGCTGGAGTCAGGATGGGAAATCCTCTCCGTCAATTTTCGAGAAAGATACAAGATATTATTCCTGAGCACTTGGCTTTAAATTCTCCAAAGGAAAGAGTCAAGAACTGCACATTTCTGCTGTCGTGATCGTGGGATGCTCCTTCATAAATCATTCGACAGCACCAAATTCAATCCAGGTCTCAGACTGTCCTCTAAAGTGTGTTTTAAAACAAGCCTTTTGCCCTGGTTTTGATCTCCTCATGTTCTAAATGTTGTGTGTGCTGCATCCTTCCCCATATTGTGGTTTGTTTTTTGTTTTGTTTTTTAAAGGCTAAAATATTTGTTCTAGAAATCCAACAAATGAACTTTTTATTCCAGTCTTTTATTCCAGACTTTTATTCCAGCCATTCCATTGTGCACTGTGTAAGAATTGTAACTCAGACTGTGCAAGTACAGGGGATCTTTGTCTCTGGCAAAGGGCTGGGGTTGTTTAGACAGTTTAGAACCATTTTCAGCTAGAATTAGAGGGGCCATTTCCATATTGAACTCCCAGGGAAAAACAAGGTTCACTCTCAAGCACATTCCAAAGTTTTCATAACCATAAGGCTGGCTTTACTCTGGTGTCAAAGGCCAATAACAGCATGTAAAGGATTTGACTCCAGTCAAGTCCAGTTCTGAGATGAGGCATAAACTGGGGAGGAGAGCAGAGCTCTGGCTCTGCAGTGTGGACCCGCCTGCTTTTCTCATCTCACCAGATCTTCTCTAGTTGCTCTCAGAACAAAGCAGAGATCATCAAAATTCCTTTTATGTAACGGAAGGAGAAAGAAAACAACAGATTGCAAGCTGAGATTTCCTTATCGGCCTTGCAGGAGTGACAAACACTGCAGGCTGGCTCAACACAGGCCCTAAGGACCAGGACATTTCCAATGGTCCTGAAAATAAACCATGCAAGGGCTTAGGAAGTCTGGAAACTCTTCCCTGTCCCAAGATTAAGAAGTCACACTCAACATCAATTTCTAATTGACAGAAGGCCTCAGGCAGCTTCTTCAGGCCTGGAACCTGTGCTGTGTGTCAGTAACCCTGCACCAAACAGCTGTGCTTCAGCTCCAGGTAAAGACTGTGGGATCAGCAATCTGCTCTCCGCTCCTGAGGACAGGACAGTGACAGCACAGGCACAAACTGATCCAGGCTCAGGTTTGAGCAGAGACTGCTGTGAGCTCAGCCTGTCTCAACTGACCTCCAGCACCAACCAGCTGCATGGGGGCTCAGCCCAAATAACACAAATAAGCCATCAGAAGATCTGCTCGAAAGCCTTTGCTCATGCAAAAGTCAAACCAGACATTAGTGTCACTCCTGAGAACAAAGACATGCCAAATCTCCCTTCCAAAGAAAACACAATTGGCTTTCCTCCTTATTTGCATGACCTTTTAAAAACCAGATGCAAAGTAGGGCCTCAAATAAATCAGTAAGAGGGGTGCTTGTGAATTTTTTTAATAAGTTAAACTATGCAAGTTCTCTAAATAAAAAGCAATTAGGAACTGCACTGATGCCAAGCTGTCCCTTTCAAAGCAGAGAGAGACAGATGAAATCAACTTCGTGATTTAAGAACAATAAAGTGCTTAAATACCATTCCCCCTTCCCGGCTGTAGACTGGAGAATCGTGCATTCTGTCTCAGGAACTGGCCTTTGTCCGGCTTGAAAGGGACTGATGGGAATTAAAACCCCAGAGCATCTCTGCAGCACAAAGAGCTGAGCAGCTGCAGCTCCCTGCAAGCTCAACAAAGCAGTTGAAAGGTGCTGCACAGGCACATCTGCAGCTGCAGGACTCTCCCAACATGCAGAATAGAAGCAGTACATGGATCAGTACTTTACCCTGGAAGTTGGAGTTGGTCCCTGGGTAATTTTCCAGGATATACTTCTTCAGCGCTGTGGTGGAGCAGGTCTTCGGTTCGTTCATGGCCGCAATAGCAGACAGGATGGCATCTTCCATCAGAGTCCCACCCAGCAGGGGCTTCTCCCCTGATTTCTTCAGCTATTTTCCAAGGAGGAAGAGAAAAGCATCAAGACAAAATTCTCCCAAACCAGGCCAGGACAAGCTCCTCTGCACCAGGTGGGTCGGCGCTCCTGCATTAGCACAGATACGTTTAATATTAAAACACTGCACAGGGAACGCTGCTCTCCCAGCTGTAGGTGGGAGGACAGGCCTAGTCAGTCAGCTGGCCTGGGGGGCTTCATCAGCAACACCTCACCCCAGCCCCCAAACACTCTGCAAAGATGTGGCAGTCTAAGGGCCTATTGCTCAGGGGAGGAAAGAAAGCACAATAAATCACATCTTCCTCCATCCCACGGACCAAATGTACCCGAGAGACTTCCGTGGCACACACATGAGTAAAAGATGTCGCAGGCATCTGGGGTACCTGCTGCACTTCCAGTGAGGGATGGAAAGGAAAGCTTATCCCACCAGCTCCCTACTGTGCTGGTGAGTCAGAGCTGAGCAGTGCGTGCAGCACGCTCAGCAAGGGAACAGGGGTCTGCTCCTGAACGGAGACCAAGAGGAGAACAAGAGTCCTACTGCTTCACAGCTGGACAAGCACTGAGCATGCCAGGCTGCTGAAGAAAGGGCTACCCAATGAAACCAGGGGAGAGGCCACAGTAACTGACATCCAAGGCTTCTGGTCAACAAAGATGAACCCAGTCTCTGACCTGGAATGTCCCAGATGCTCCCTTCCCTGTGATCTGCTCTAACTGGCCCTTCTCTACAGCTCTCTGCAGGGCATTCTTCAGCAGCTGAGGTCTGAAACACAGGAGGAGAAAGCTTTACTGACATGCACTGACAGCTCCAAAAACAAACAGAGAAACAGCGCTTTGCAGCATGTTAGCATGGCAGCACTCAGAGTGTCTGCCTACATGCAGACACCTTAAATGGAGACCTGTCAGCAGGGCCTGCTCCCCGGGCAGAACATGGCACTGCCGGCGGCTGAGCTCGGTGTCACGGCCCTGCCGGCGGCTCAGCTCCGTGTCACGGCCCTGCCGGCGGCTGAGCTCGGTGTCACGGCCCTGCCCGTGGCTCAGCTCCGTGTCACGGCCCTGCCCGTGGCTCAGCTCCGTGTCACGGCCCTGCCCGTGGCTCAGCTCCGTGTCACGGCCCTGCCCGTGGCTCAGCTCCGTGTCACGGCCCTGCCCGTGGCTCAGCTCCGTGTCACGGCCCTGCCCGTGGCTCAGCTCCGTGTCACGGCCCTGCCCGTGGCTCAGCTCCGTGTCACGGCCCTGCCCGTGGCTCAGCTCCGTGTCACGGCCCTGCCCGTGGCTCAGCTCCGTGTCACGGCCCTGCCCGTGCTCAGCTCCGTGTCACGGCCCTGCCCGTGGCTCAGGCTCCGTGTCACGGCCCTGTCCGTGGCTCAGCTCCGTGTCACGGCCTGTCCCGTGGCTCAGCTCCGTGTCCACGGCCCTGTCGTGGCTCAGCTCCGTGTCACGGCCCTGCCGGCGGCTCAGCTCCGTGTCACGGCCCTGCCGGCGGCTCAGCTCCGTGTCACGGCCCTGCCCGTGGCTCAGCTCCGTGTCACGGCCCTGCCGTGGCTCAGCTCCGTGTCACGGCCCTGTCCGTGGCTCAGCTCCGTGTCACGGCCCTGTCCGTGGCTCAGCTCCGTGTCACGGCCCTGTCCGTGGCTCAGCTCCGTGTCACGGCCCTGTCCGTGGCTCAGCTCCGTGTCACGGCCCTGCCGGCGGCTGAGCTCGGTGTCACGGCCCTGTCCGTGGCTCAGCTCCGTGTCACGGCCCTGTCCGTGGCTCAGCTCCGTGTCACGGCCCTGCCCGTGGCTCAGCTCCGTGTCACGGCCCTGTCCGTGGCTCAGCTCCGTGTCACGGCCCTGCCTGCAGCTCTGGGCACAGATCCACTCACCTTGAGCAGCTCAGTCAGCTCACAGGCAAACAAGGGGCTGACAAAGCCCTGTTAGAGGTGACACGCAGGGTTTTCCTAGTTTTGCTTCCCAAGCTTCAACTCGCTCCGTACAGGTCAGCTTAAGGATCACTGTACGTGTGCACCAGCTAAAGCACCCAGATCCAAGGGGCACGAGACCCCAAGGAGAGGCCTTCACATGCAGGCAGTAAAGGGATGTGGGTGCAGTTAAGGTGTGCAGAGCAGCGCTGCTGGTGGTGTCAGGAACAAAGATGGGATGTGGAGGGACACAGGAAAAGGCACAGCTTTTCCTCAAGCTTTCCCACAGGCCCTGCAGCTCGGAGCAGCACCTGGCTTAAATACCAGATTGAATCACCGTGAAACAAGACAGGAGGAAGGCTGAGTTTCCCCAACCCTCTGCTTGCTAAAGCAACTCCAGCACTCACCTTATATCTACCTTGAGTTTGGGGTAATACTGAGACACGTATTTCTTGATCAGGCTGTAAGAAGCCTCCTTGGGCTCACACAGGCGGGTGAAGGCCAGCGGCAGGACGTCCTCCAGCTTCACCTGCTGCTCTGTGCTCAGAGCTGAAGTGCTTCTCTGAAACACACAGACTTCCATGCATCAGCAGGGCCTCACACTCTGGGTTTCTGAACCAGCAATGCACTTGTGGGGAGAAGTGCTCCTGACACTGACTGCAGAGCCAGAAGCTCAGGTGCTGTAAGGCAGCTCTTTAACAACTCAAAAAGGTCAGCAGCTTCAGTGAAATCCAGCAAATCTGCCTGAATTTTCACAGGACTTTCAGGAAAACTTAACAAATACAAAAATTGCTGAGGATCTAACAACATCTATATTTTTAATTATGTCCTTCCTCTTGCTCTACAGATATTTTTCTCTACCACCCTTCAATGAGACAGGAGAAAAATCACAGAAGCACAGAACTATTCAGTCTGGAAAAGCTTTCCATGACCACTGAGTTCAAACATTAACCCAGCACTGATATATTCACCACCAGACCATGTCCACATCCACAGGTTTTTTGAAGACTTGTAGGGATGGTGATTCTCTGGATCCCCTGTGCCAACACTTCACAACCCTTTCTGTGAAGATGATGATACATGCTGACAGGAAACTTAAAACTCGTCCAAGACAGGACCTGTTTACACAATCAAATCTTCCCCAAAATGAACAGCTAAACAGGAGTACTTTTTTTTTTTTTTTAATAACACAATAAAACCTTGATTGAAGCCAACGTTTCATTCTGAGTTTTCCTCCACCCCTTTTGTTACTATGAGAGGGGATGATCAGGGAAAAATGGTCTGTTCTTTATACAGAAAATGTGCTGAAGTTCAGTGATTTGATGCTGAACAGCAGCTCTGCAAAGAGCGCAATGGGTGAGGGAGCTGCTCCCCTGCCAGCTGTATTCATCCAAAACATTTGTTTTGCTGCAACATGGAGAAAGTAACTGGGAACAGACACCCAAGTGCTGCAGAGAGAGGTGATGTGTCAGCAGGTATCAGCTGCTCTGCTCACACTTCTTGTGGAGCCAGGGAGCTCTGTTTAAAAAGTTCCACTGTAATTAGTTTCCCCCAGGGCCCTACATCAAGTGTGTGAACATTTCCTTCAGTTTTAGGGCTTTTGGTCTCCCCAGGAGGCGAGAGATGACCACCAAGGTGTTACCTGTCTAGCTTCACCTGTCTAATCCCAAGGGATTGGCAATTCCAACTAAACATTTTGTAACTGCAGCATTGGGAATGTGTTTCACACTCAGCACAGCATGGAGTGGAGAACAGCAGCGCTGATCTCCACTGTGAAGCTCAAAAAACCATCCCCTTCACATCACTCCCCAACAACACCCAGCATCAGCAGCTTTCTTCCAGAAGCCCTAGGATACTTTCTTCTTTCTCCCTCTGTCCTCACAGCTGATGGGAAAACATTCCCCTCAGTCCTAAAGACTTTATCTTTACAACAGATAAAACACACACAGCAACAGCATAAAACTCTCTTCCAACACCTGAGAGGCACCTCTCTCTACCAGGCAAAGACAGAGGAAGAGTTTAATGGTTATTCAGTTTTCTGCCTCTGAACCAAAGCCAAGGGCGTTAATGTAAACATTTTAAAACTGAGATTTTTATCATCTGATCTGGGTTTAATTCCTCATAGTACCTTTCTGATTCTGACACCAGTGGGATAGGTGTTTTAATTGCTGTACTTGGGGAGTAAAAGCACAGCAAGGAGGAGAACACTGGGTTGAGAATATTGGGTAAGGTACATGTGTTTCATGTGTGCAATACATTTCAGAGTGTTGTTTAAAATGATCCATCTTACCTTTCTGTCTCTGGATTTTGGAACAGTTTTTCCTGCATTAGACACCACCACAAAGCTCCCAGAAGCTCCCTTTCCTTTCACCTGGATCAAGAGAAAGTCCATTTCAGTCCTTAACAGAGTAACTCAGAACACGAACAGCCTGAGGGAGACTCACAGACAGCACAATGCAGATTTGAATGCACTGTCACCCTACAGTGGGTTTTTATGGCAGAGGCCTGATTTGAACCCACTGAAACTCCTGTAAGATCAGAAACTGCAGCCAGACATTGGGACATACTCTGCTGTCCTGAGCAGGAGATCCTGACAGATAACACAGGCAGAAATTACAGTGTTAAACCCCACACTGCTGCAGAAGTGACACCGCTGGGCTCATGTGCTGCTGCAGTGCTGTGTGACACAACACCCAGAAACGGCCAGGAATTGCACAAAGACCAGTGGTGCCAAGTGTGTGACTGACACAAGAGTGCTGAAATCCTGCCAGTGTCCCACAAAGTAGAGACAGAGGTTGATGAACCTCCATGGTCATTCCACAGACCTGCCAGTGGAGTTAAGAAAATCCTATGCAGTTCCCAGAATCATGGAATGGTTTTGGTTGGAAGGGATCTTAAAGATCACACAGTTCTCCTCCCTGCCATGGGCAGGGACACCTTCCACTATCCCAGGCTGCTCCAAGCCCTGTCCAACCTGGTCCTGGACACCTCCAGGGATGGGGCAGCCACAGCTTCTCTGGGCAACTTCTCAGGGCCTCCCCATCCTCACAGGGAAGGACTGTTTTAAAATATCCCCTCTAGCCCTGCTCTCTGGCACTGTGAAGCCATTCCCCCTTGTTCTGTCACTGCAGGCCCTTGTAAACAGCAATGCCACCTCTGGTGCTGCTCCACAAAGCAGCTCTTACCTGCCTAATGATTCCCCTCTCCAGCTCCCTTTTCAGGGCTTGCTTCAGGAGGTATCCCCTCCTCTCCAGCTCCAGGGAAGGGTATTTGTGGATGATGTATTTCCGTATTGCAACGACCGAGGCACCGCTCTTCTGAAAGCAGGCCTGAAACAGAAACAAACATTAGAAACCACCTGCACTGGAATTATCCTGAGTGGGGTGGAAGAACAGAGATCGGACTGATGCACACAGGCCACCACAGGATGCCAGGGCTGGCCTTTCCCCCACTGTGACTCAAGTATAAAACGTGACTATCTAAATACTTAAATTTCCCTTTCTGAGTAGCTGAAGGGCAACACAACACAAAAGCAGCACAGCAAGCCCATATCTGCTACTCCCCTGCTCTGAAGCACTCACGTGGAACGGCTTAAAATACAAAATAGTCACCTTTTGGCAAATCAACACTGCACAACTGATTTACTAACATTTTATTAATGCCAAACAGGGTAATCATTAAGTCAGAACATGCTGACAATTATTTTTTTTAAGAAAATGGAGGATTGGCATCAGTACGCTAGCAAAAATCTAAGGTGAAGTTCATCTTCTGAAGATAGAGGGAAAGGCCATCTTGCAATTAAGGCTGGTGGAGTCCAGACCTCCTCTGAAGGGAACAATCAAGCCTTGAGAGGGGAGCAGCAGCACAGCTACAACAGCACAGATCTCCTCTTAGAATCAGGAGGGATAAAGTAAACCAAGACCACTTTGGAATGCAGGTTTACAGTATCTCTGTCTGTCCTGAGGTAGAGTAAGTTAATGCTACAAAAAAAGAGATGGATGAATCCAGGTGAATGAAGTTAAATGTGGCTACAGGCACAGCAAATGAAATGATGACAGCAATCAGTCAGGTTCTGTCATCCTAGCTGTTCCTCATAATGTAATTAGGGAGGGAAACTAATTCTAAACAAAGAAATCAGCTACAGGGCCCTTCATCATCTTCATGGACTCACACGTCAGCTCCATGGGCTTCCAGGCACAAGCACACCCATCCTACACACTCAGCTTCCTGCTAACACGCAGCACTGTCACCTCGGCAAGCTGAAATCCTGTGTTTTAGGATATAAATTGAATAAAAACCACATTTGTGTCCTGCTTGCCTTGATGGCCTCGGTTAAGATCGCATCCATTTTGGGCCGGGAGGTGGCTGCCATCTGGGTCTGCTTCTGTGCCCGAGCCAGCTGGCTGGCAGACAGCGTGGCCCACGCAGGGATGGTCTTCTTCACTTTCTTCTCCTTCTCCTTAGACTGATCCTTCTCGCTTCAGGAAAATGCAGAGCAACAGTAAGGCAAGAGGCACTCGAACAAGCCAACAAGCAGGGTAAGAACAACGACAAAAAAAACCCCAGAACATCTGACATATTTAAATTAACGTAATGTAAGGAAAATTTTGATGTTTCTGCTGGTAAAAAAGAGACCTTGTATCAATATTCAGCCTCACGTGTTTGAGAACAGCAGCTACACATGATCAGTAGCTTCTTCCTGAGAAGTATCTCAAGGAGAAGCACCTTAAGGCACTCGTTCTCCTTTTCTCTCTGTAGAACCTGACTTCCTTCAGAATCCTAACCAAATCCCTGACTTCAGTGCCAAGCAAGCCTTACTCCTTTTTGGTTTCTTCTGAGGACTTTGTTTCCTCCTTCCCTTCATTCTCAGGTTCCTTTGGCTGTTCTGCTTCAGTGGATGCAGCAGGCAGGGTTTCAGCCTCTTGCTCCTCTCCAACAGAGGCAGATTCCTCAGAGGTGACTTCTGCATCTAGAAAATGTGAAAAAGCATCAAGCTACTGTCCAAAACCAGCTTTATTCTTCAGGAAGGTAGAGGGGAAAAAAGCCAAACTTAAGAACACACTTCACTAATTATTTCCCACCAATTTATTTTCACTAATTTAATTGTGTTATTTAAAAGCAATTTAAAAAGTAAAAAAGAAAAAGAGTACTGAAAAGAGCTTCAATAAAGGTGCAATCAGCCCTCATATGTCAGAATAACTGCAAACAACATCATGCAACATTTTCACAATTAACCAGCTCCACCACTGTTCTCTGAACTCCACAAGCTGCTGTTGCAGACAGGCCTGGGATTCTAAGAAGCAGCTTTGCTTATGACCCAGTTGTTTTCAAACACAAAAGCACCTGAAGGATAATTACAATTCCATCACATTTCCCCAGACTTGGCAAAGCTTTAGGTAGCACATGCATTGGCAGGAGCACTTGTATATCAGAAGGATCAAATCCAGTCAGAAACCAACTCACCAAGGAAATAAAAAATACATAAAAGTATATTTAGCTGAGAACAGGCCTTAGAGACTGAGCTGCCTACTAGATAAGATGCATGTAAACTGAGATTCCACACTCTTTGGATAAAGAACTGCCCACCAACACTGCTCAGTGCAGCTTAAGCATTTCTGATACATTCCTGTGCAGTTTTTCCACTGAGGTATTTAAATACACAGTGAATTAAGAATCAGTTTTGTAGGTACTTCTTTTATTTGTGACATCAAAGAGGTTTTAGAGCCAGTCTATGTTTGGATATACATTCATCCCCTCTAGAATCAGGACTGTACCTGCTTTGACCTCTTCCCCTTCGGCAGGTTTGGTTTTGGGAGGAGTTTCCCGGGAAGAAGCGTTCACCGAGCGACGGATTGGCATCGTGTCGTCTTCCACTTTCTAGAAAAAGTACACAAAAATCAGCACAGAGGATGGAAAGAATCAGAAAGTTTTTAAATAGGATTAAAGTAAATCAAAGCAGCATAGGTAGAAATATTCTGGTTTGGATTTTTCAGGATGTTAAAAGACAGTAGCCCTCAAACCAGCTTCTTCAAAGCATACTAGGAGAGGATAGTTCCACATTTTACAGTTATAAAAGAAATAATTCCAATTCCAAATTAAATGAGATGAGCGTTTGAGGATTTTGACAGACACATCATCTCAGGGAAAGCAGGGAAGGGGAAGCAGAGTTTGTTAGACTCCCAACAGAGTTTCCTAGAAGCAGGGGAAAAAGGGTACTGAGTAACCTTCAGCAGGACTGGAAGCCAAGGACTGATCCAAGGGCAAGCTTGGAGAAAGGGCCAGCCCCTACCTCACTTAACTTGTCCGTGTGGATCAGCTGAGCTCCCGTTAAGAGTGGAAGCGCCTTATGATGCACGGGTTCAGCTTCTGACACTTCAGTTGACATTTAAAATAATTTCTAGACCCAAGTGCAGGTAACTGTGGAGCCCCAGGTTTTAACCCCAAGGACCTTTTCCTAATGGTTTTCACAGTGCAGTGAGGAGTCAACCTAAAGTACAGAAAAGATGTGGTGTGAAAATTAACAAAAACAAAAACATCTACACATCCACGTATCTATCAAATTAAAGATTAAAAAGAAAAGGATAAATGACTTACAGCTCGTGACTAACACAACTGACAAGCAACACTCGCATTCAACAAAAGGTGCTAAAACATGTATGCAAATTGGAGAGCTACAGGTGGAGCAGAAATGGGAGAGGTGCAAGCCAGAGCTGCTCCATTGGAACACGGCTGAAAGATAAAAAGGCTCTTTAAGTCAAGGGCAGCACTGACGAGAAGCAGCCACAGCTCTGTGCCCTGAGTGAGGGAACTCAGTGACTTCGGGTGAAAGCAGGGGCCGGCACATGGAGCTGAGCAATGACACCATTACATCTGTTAGGCACAAGATACAAGCACTGGGAACCCAAGCCACGCAGGGTTAAACCCCGTGGGTTAAACCCCATGCAATTTAAAGAAATGAAGGAATCTTTGGACAAAAAAATGACGACCAGAAGAGCAGTCCCCATGCCTTCTACCAGAAAGCTTGTCAAAGCTCTGCTCCAAACACATGCACTGTCATGGATAACAAATGGGTTAAGCTTAGTTTAACCTTCATCAAGTCTCACCCTTTGTTACTATTATGCTTTTACAGCCTTTCTTACCTGCTGCCCATCTGCCTGCACTGGCCTCTCCTAAGGAGAGGGGCTCCACTAATTCCATCACAAAACTGGGATTCATTGGCTCATTCACTTCCTCTCAGCATCCCCTTTAAAAACCTCAGAAGCAAAGCCTCACCTCCAGCAAACCACTGGCTGGACCTGCCCCAATTCCTTCCAAAGATCAAACTCCAGCCTGCCCTCCTCCCTTCCTGACTCAGAAACAGACAAATGCTCCCATTTTCACCTACTCGGGATGTTTCCTTTTGCTCAGAAGGCAGGCACTTACCATAATCTTTCACTTTCAACAGGTATTTCCCCAGCCTGGATGTTTTCCTCTAGAACAGACCCAGCACCAGTCCCAGCCCTGTTTTCAAGCTGACTTTCACCACAGTTTGAGCACTGCTCTCCCCACTGCACGGGTGGATGCTCTGTACCACACCAACACCAATTCTTGCCCAAAAACACAGTGCAGTCATTCCCGAGGGGGGATCCCTGAGCAGTCAGAGGCACTTCTGACAGGAACTGAACAGCCACTCTGACAGCCCACGGGAAACTGGTCCTGCCTCAGCACCAGGGAAAGCAAAGCCCAATGGTATCAGATATTTTCTTCTGAGGCAAAACAGGAAGATCAAAACACACCACATGCCAAAACAAACAAAAAAATGAGATGCATGAAGCTTTCTTGGGAAATGTTAGGATGAAAAAGTATACTAATTGCCAATTAGAATACACAGAATATAGCTCAGCACTTTAAAAAAATTTTAAGGGACCTTCCTTCCTCAAGTATGGAAAATGAAAGGAAAAAAAAGAAAATTTTCACCAGGATTCAGCTCAGTATCTGGTGTTTTTTCTAGCAAGCAGAGTCTGAAGCACTTTAAGAAAATGCCAGAATTTTGAAGTGAGTCCTAAAATAACCAACTACAGATTCCCCCTCAGGGAAATCAGCTGGGGGCTACAGAAGACACATTCCCTGGGATTAAACACACACATAAGCCACACTGACATGGTCCTGGGGTTTATTTATTTTTAAACTGTGTGACCTGCATGAAAACAGTACTCCCCAACTTTGCCTTAAAACTCCCCAAGTTCTGAAACCCCTTTGTTTAGATCAGTGTATAAACCACTGGAGTCTTTTTGCTCTCAAGAGCACAACTTAGCACAATTCCTCACTTCTGTGTCTACAATACAGGCAAGCAAGCTGGTATCCAGCAGAAATTCAGGCTTGTTGATCCCCTCTGCACCACCAGGCTTGGATCATCTCCTGCTCAAAGGGCCCAGGGAATCAAAGGGGCAGGAGGACAATCTCCCCCTGACTGCAAAGCACTGATGTCTCCAGAAGCCCCACCTTGTGAGAGCATCCTCACAGGGACTGGGCCTGCTCAGCCCATTTCTTTCCACTGAGGGATCAAAAGTGGTTTTCTGCACTGAGTGTGAAACATCAACCACAAACAGGCCTGAATTCAGTTCCTCAAAACGATAAAGCAAAAAAGGAGAAGGTTCTGCAATGACAATGCAGAAAACCTCATTCCCCTCTCCAGATAAAACAGATCCGTGAAATGGAGAAATCAAGTCACCCAAACCAACTGGACATGCAATTTCAAAAGACAACTTTAAACGGGAACCACAGCTACAATCACAACCATCACTCAATAAAGAAATGAAAGTAACAACTGTGTTTCGTATTTACACAAACATCAAACAAACATTGTGCCTTGAAAGGGGGTAGAGGCCACCAGCTGAGGATGCAGTTTTCAAGGTGGTTGTTGGGTAATTTTAATGAACATTTAAATCCGATCAACTGTCAGGAAAATACAATCACATCACCAGTGGAAACACCATCAGGATGCTAACCTTCACCAAAGTACAGCAAGCTACTCCTCACAGAGTTACACCCTTTCACTACAGCAAAACGGCACATTCACAGGCGCCCAGACTATCATGAACTAGTTATTCCAAAGCAGGTAATCCAGCAGGAGCTGATAAGTCACAACTCCCACTGAAATTTCTGGATTTCTAGATGAGAAGGAATGTGTCCAGTCTCCTAGCTCAGGGAGTAGTTGCTAATGGAAGATCCAAAGGTACAGGGAGTTTTTCAGGAACTACTCTGAACACCTACAGCAATTTCCTCCCAACCTATCCCATCATTAAGAATAAATAAAGAAAGGCTATTGATAATATTTCCAAAGTGTGGAGTCCCCCCCACTAATGTAAGAGACACAGGAATGCTAAAGAGAAAAAAATTTGGCTGACTTCTTGAATTTCTGCTGGCTGTAAGATTTTTCAACTTATCTCAGCCTTCAACCTCCTCCGAGGGAAAATGCTTCAGGATAAATTAAGTTTAGAATGTGGCAATTCAAGTGTCAGGCTGGCAGAAACTCCAGCTCACAGGGACTCAGGGTAGGGTGAGCAGGCTGAAAACAAATATGCAATGGAAAAAGGAGGAAGTGTATCCAATCCTGGGCCAGTGGGGTGTCCCCTTACTGTCACACAACACGTGTGGCTGATTGATGTACTCAGATGCGACTGGGTACAAAGTGCACGACACTGGCCTAGAAATGAGGTCAAAAAGGGCTAAAAAAAGGTTTTATGCACTTGCAGGTCTGAAGGCAGGGCATCAAGGGATACAAATCCAACAACCTGACAAGTGATGCAAGCAAGAACAACTCTTTGTTATCAGAGTTTTTAAAAGCAAAGTAAAACTGGGTTTAAAAACCAGGCTATTGATTGATGACAATTATTTACTACTCTGTAATGCAGAAGAGCATTTAAATGACTTGGAAACTGCAGAAAAAAGCACAGGAAATACTAATACTTTTGCAAATCCAAGTCAAACATGCCAACCTCCACCACCTTCTAAACTGCAAGCTGCACAACTCTTTGCAGGCTTTGTCCCCCTGAAATCCTCAAAGCTGTTCCCTAAAAACCCAGCCCAGGTAGCAGATACTTTGTCAAACCCTCAGTATCTACATGGTCACAGTTTATCATCCAGCAACATCCTGGATACAAAAGTGTTTTTCAAAATGTGCCTGTCAGGAGATCTCAGCTGGTGCTGTCGCTGCCTCCTCACTGAGGTGTTCCAGCACTCTGCCTTTGGCTTTTCCAGCTCATGGAGCTGCCTGTGGTCTTGGCTAAATCAGCCCAGGAGTGCCTAGACATTTAAAAACGGAAGTCCTGCAGATTAATAAAATATGCTATTGAATAAAGAATACAAAGTTAGTTCCAACTCTTGATCCTTATTTGTCAACCCCCTTGGAAACTGCCTCGCATGTGGCTGAGCACAGCTGGCATTCCCATCACTCCTGCTGCATCCAGCAAGTTTTGTCCCGATCCTTAGGGCCACCCTTTCCCGGGAGGTGTCCCAGCTCCCTGGAATTCCCACTGATTCAGCTCCAAGGGCTGCATTTGCAGCTCTCCTGCAGTGGAGGCTCCCAGGGCCCTGTTGCAGGCTACCTGAGCCCTGCTCAGGCTGCACGGAGCAGCTTGTTCCAATTACCCAGGAACAGAGGTCCCCGCTTGCCAGGCAGCACATTCCTCAGCCTGTCTGTGTTACAGTGTCCATTTCCATCCACTCCTTCCCCATCTGGGGCTATGGGGGAACAACAAACCCCATGTACTTTAGGGTTCAGGGCAGCACAGCAAAAATCCTTCACACTTGTGGCATTCAACCACAGGAATTCCTGCACTCAGAGGCCTGAAGGAGGGGTCTTTTAACCCTAAAGATATATTTTCATTTGAGACCATTTTCATCCAGCATTGAATTTCAGCCTCTAACTCCAAATGCCACAAATGCAACCCAACTTACACCTTCCCTGTCCTGATTTTTATAGAGCACAGCAAAAATTAAGCCCTGCCCTTCTGTGCACACAGATGCTGCTTTCACTGGGGGAAAAAAAGGAAAAAAAAAGGGGAAAAAAAGAGACACATTACTAGGGTAAGACTGATGCTCCCAGCCAGGGCTGAGCTCAGCACTTGTCTCTGTTAGGGTCCAACACCAGCAACCCCAAGACAGCTCAATCCTCACATCTGCTTATTAAAACAGAAGTAACCACCCATGCCTCACCTCCACTATTCTCCACAGGAGCTCAACAGAAAACTCCTATGGATTTCAGATTCTTTCTCCATCAATCTCTGACCTGCACAGAAGGCAGTAAGGACAGATCGTTTCCATTGCCTGGATTATTTTCCATTCCTACACCCAGGAGTTTTTCCTCACGTCCCCAAAGAGCCACAGTCAGCGAGCAACTTAAATTACACCACCATCATATCAAAAACTCACTGAAACTTCAGCCAAGGGATTAATATGAAGCAGAATTTCTGCCTGCATGGCTGTCTCAAAACAATCCATCTCCACACTGATGCTCAGGACCGTGGTGGTGACAAGCTCTGAGGGACAACAGTTTTGAAGAGTTTTTGGCTAGAATGGCCCTTGATCCAAATTCTCCACTCTGTCTATGCCACATGGCCACTGAGGGATGAAATCGCCCCCATCAGAGTGCACAGGGTTCAGCTTTAAGTTTAAAACAAGGTCAGGTCACAAAGTTAAAACAACTCCAACATGAAAATCCCCTGCTGAAAGTTTTCATAGCCTTGGATAAAATATCTTAATTCAGGATCCAACTTCATTAATTTTGACAAACTGCTGACACCTGAATGAAAATTTAGGCTGCAAATGTCACACACCAGGGTTTGAAGCCTTTACAGGCCATCTCCTTGCCTAGACAGATTAAATTTAAAACCACTGTATAAACCCTCCACCCAATTACTACTTATTCAGCTATCATTTATTATTCTACAGACAAAACTATACATGACAAAAGCCATTATTACATTGCAGTCTGTAAAGAAATCTACCCACACCTCCCATTATAGTCCCTCAATGTAACACTTTTATTCCCTCTCACAGAAGTTTAAACCCTCAGAGGACCCCAGGTCACTTGGAACAAAACACTGCCAAAAGATTCACATGTCACTTTCTGTTGAAGGGGAAAAAAAACCACGGGAAAATATACTCTGAAGACAAAAACAATTCAAGGAGCTTCTGCCTGATGAATGTGCATGATGTATTGAGAAGATCATTAATTAGCAAGCACGCACAGGTAAACAAGAGAAAGCTCCAAAAGCCACTTTTTTTCAAGGTATTTATACCAGGTTCTTCCCCTCAACAGGAATTATGTGGTATTTTTTTTTCTCTACTAATTCCTGATTTCCAAGGATCTCCCAGTCTATCCAGCAATTTTTTGAAATCTCACCTGAGGAAGGTCTGTGCCGTCCTGCCCAGTCCATCAAGCACCTCCACTCCTGAACTGAGCTCACCTCCCTCTCCTCTCACTGCTCTCGTGGAGAAGGGACACTGTTTACAAACACAAGCACTTCCGAACCTTTCCTGCCTCAATGGGAGCTGCTTGCCAAAGACTGTGGGCCAACTCCTTCTTGAAGATGCTAAAAATACTATTTATGGTCAAAGCAAACAAAAGTCACGTGCTGGGAAATCAGAGTGCAACACTTAATAATTAGATAAGAACTGGGAAGTGATACACTTACTAAGTCTGAAATAATTCAGTAGGGCCCCTAGGAAGTGAGAAACACCCGAGTATCTGCGAAACACCACAGCTATACACAAACTATCAGTCTCCGATACACTGTACAAAGGAGCGAACACACCCGCAATACCGCACTTATCCAACTTTTCTTCTGCAGCACAGGCTGGGCACTTCCCCAATGATCTGCAGGCACCGGGGAGTGGGAAAACACTTAAAATATACGTGGGAAGAGTGTTCCCGGTCCGGAGCTGTCCTCGGGTGAAGCAGGTAAGGTGGTGGGGCCCCCTGGCCTGGCAAGCGCCACCCCAGAAGCTGCTCCTTCTTTCCTTAAACTTTGCAGTGCTTTACACAAAAACGCCCCGCAGACCAGAGCGGCAAGAAGGACAACGACAGAGGAACGGCAGGCTGTCTGGAACAGCCCCATTGCAGACTGGAAGTGAACAGCTTTCTCTGCGGAGAAGCTGGCACCGCGGGGAGGAAGGAGGGTGATTAACATTCCTAGAGCTGTGAGCACCTGGGCGCAGGGCGCCTCACACGCAGCTCTGTATCCATCGCTATCAGCGCCCAGGGGGATTAGAGGCCTCTCGTAGGAAGCCAGGCTGAGGTTCCTCTCGAGCGGCGGCATTCTCGGGCGTTGAGCAGTGAGTTAGTGCAGGCAAAAACCCCAAATAACCGCAGAGCCAAGCGGCCGAAAGGCGGGAAGGCCGCGGCGGGAGCCAAGGCGCTCCCTAAGTTTATAAATAGCGATTATTTATTGTGCCGCGTCCCTGTCAGCCCCTTCGGCCGCTGACCTTCCCCGGGCCTCGCCCGCTGTCGGCGGGACGGCAGAGGCGCATCCGAGGCGCCTTGGAGCCCCGCAGCTCCTTTGTGAGGGCCCGCACCCCGCCAGGCCCCGCCGGGCCCCGCGAGGCCCGGGGCCCGGGGCCGCCTCCTCGGGCCTGTGCCGCGCCGAGCCCACCGCGGCACCGCGCCGTGCCCGCGCAGCGCGTCGCGACTCCCGGTCACGACAGCCCCGCTCCCTCAGGCCCGTCAGGGCAGGGGGGGCGGGGGGGGACGTGCTGAGGGCAGTTCCGGGGTCCCTCCGGCGGCGCCGCCAGGCCGCCCCCGCGCCCCGCGCGCAGCACCCGCGGCCTCGCGGGCGCGGCCCCGTGTCCCGCCCGGCACGGCGCCGGGGGCGGGCGGGGCCGGGACTCACCGGGCCCGGCGGACACAAAGCGGCGGCGCCTCCAATGGCGGCGGCGGCGGCGGCGGCGGGACCGGCGGGGGGGCGGCCGAGGGGCGGGGCCGCGGCGCGCCGCGGGGGGGGCGTGGCCGGGCGGCGCCGCCGGCCAATGGGAGGCCGCGGGCATTTTTCGAATGCCGCCCCTCCCCCCCCCAGCGCTGCCGCCTCCACGTCGCGCGGGGCGGGGCGGGGCTGCGCGCGCGCTTCCCGCCACTACGGCGCTGAGGCGATTCCCGCCGGGGCGGCCGCTGAGGCGGCGAGGGCCGGGCCCTCAGCTCAGCCCCGCCGGGCCCTCCGCTCAGCTCAGCCCAGCCCAGCCCAGCCCCGCCGGGCCCTCCGCTCAGCTCAGCCCAGCCCCGCCGGGCCCTCAGCTCAGCCCCGCCGCCTCCTCAGTCCTCCAGAACCGTGTGGACTTGTTCCTGTGTCACCTGCTCCAGGTGACCCTGCCTTGGCAGAGAGTTGAACCGGGTCTTCTCCAGAGGTGCCTTCCAACCCCAGCTATTCTGTGATTCTGTGTGTGCCCGTGAATCCCCGTTCCGGAGCACTCCAGCCTGTATCTCACCTCCAGCCTCTCGGTTCCTCCTCCTGTCACCCTCTGCAGTATCCCCAGTGCCGCCTTCCCTTTGCCTCAGCCTCTTCACCCCCATCCCTCATTAGCTGCGTAATTACTGCCTGCCGCAATTACACCAGTCCCAGGGCTGAGGTCTGGCTGCAAGCTGGGAATTTTCTGTCACAACACGCTCACAAGTTCTCACATGTGGGAAGGATCCCTTTCCTGGTGATGCTTTGCTCTGTTTCAGGGAGTTTTTACCTGTGCCTCTGCTGCCCAGGGTGAGGATTATCATGCCAAGACCAAGCTGAGGTGTGACCCACACTCTATCTTCACTGTCACAGTAATCTCAGGGCTGTGCAGATAGAGACAGGTAAAAACCAGAAGCTTTTCCTGTGTACCTCTCGCCATGCTTTTGCTCCAAGTTTATTTAGCTAGACTCGTGGATGTTCTTTTTTCCCCCTTCCTTCAAATCCCACTACTTTACCTAACCTTGAGTTTAAGGCACAACTTCTCAATTCCCCACCTATTCTTATTTTCTGCCATAAGCATGCTTAGAATCACAGAATCATTAGAATTGGAAAAAATGTTAAGATCATTGAGTCCAGCCTTTCCCCCAGCGCTGCCAAGGCCACCACTAAACCATGTTCTCAAGTGCCACATCCACACATTTTTAACAGCTCCAGGGATGGTGACTCCTAATACATCACAGCAATTTAATCTGCAGTCTCTTGTCTGAGCAGTTTTCTCATTTTTTGTTTTATGCACATAATCTTTACCCATGTCTTGCCAACCTCTCTCTCCATCTGTGTTTTTACAATTTGAGGACCATATGGGCACTTACCCATTTATTTGGGCACTTTTGTCCCTGCTGTGATGGGAAACCCCAAAATGCATATTCTCTGCCTCTTCATGACTTTTCAGATATCACTTTTGGTCTATTTATTCCTTATCAGCTTCCTAATAATTTGTTCTCCATACTTCTCCCCGTGTCACTCTACACCATCTCCCAGCTGATCTCCCTTACTGCCCCCTCACACCCACCCTTAAGGTTCTGCCTTCTTATCTTCATCTTTCCAAACATTTCCCCCTTTCCAAGGGGTATCCTGTTCCTTTATGTATTTTCAAACTAAATGACCCATTTTTACATCAGATCTAGCAAGTGAATAAAAATACACTGAAAGACACCAAAGTGTGGAATAGAAACATCACTGGAGCCAACAGGAATTTGGAGCAGGAAAGTCATGGACTGAGCAGCCTCCCCAGGCTGCTGCTTTTCTAGAAACTCCCTGATTTGAAATAGATCCCGAGTGCTAATGAGGCAGATGCTGTCATCACTGGAGGACCAGGGGCTGGAAGTTGGGATTCTTTTTCTACACCACTTTTGGCATTACAGCAATGAGTTACTTTGCCCAAAACAGGCACAGGAAGTGACACCTACACTAAGCAAGGAGCAGCTGAAGACCAGCAACTCAACACTGCACACAGGACAGCTCTCCCAAAGCCACATATCCCCACAGTTAAGAGATCTGGCAGCGAGGATTTCCTTAACTCTGAGCCAGTGTTTGAGATGAGAACTGGTGAGCCGCTCCCCTCACCTGGGCAGGTAATAACTTGCTGCCAGACCTCCCGGCTGGGATGCTTCTGCTGCCACAAAAGCTCGTTTTTGGCTGCTGCACAGGCACTGCACACCCCTTCCATCAGCAGCCTGGCTGGACTCCGGCCTCCACACCGTACAAGAGCAGCGAGCCTTGCTGTGAGCCTTGCTGGGAAGACAATTGAACAGGAATTTAAAGCTTTTTTGGTGATGGCTCTTGCTGGAAAAGCTCTAGAGCTGGCTTCCTCATTGCTCTGTGGAAATTCTTGTCAATTGGCTTTTCTTTGAGATGTCTCAGCTGCAGCTCAGGCTCCTGCTCGGAACATCCATGTGTGAGGCTGCAGGAGGCCTGGAGAATCAGATGCATTTCCTTGCAGAACAGATAAAAAAGTCAACTCCTGTTTTGCAGAGATGAGTGAAATTGTGTGTTTATGATCCTGGTGAATGAGAACACCCTGGGCAGGACAGAGCTGTGAGCTGTGTCCAGCTCTGAATTCCTGCAGTGCTGGTGCCGAGTGCCCGTTCCCTTCACAGGAGTTATTTCCTGCACGTCCACACGAGTGGGAAGTGGCTGGGACAAACAGATTTTTCACTTTGTGCCCTCTGTGATGTCACAGAGCATTTGCACTGGGTGTTATTTCAGAACAGCTCTCTCTGCAATGCTGAAATGACCCACTTCCCTTCACAGGTGAGGCCTGAATGTACCCGCTGCATCTATCAAGATGATCTTTGCAGCTCCTTTCCAGCTGTTCTCCAAAACGCTGTGATAAACCACTTCCAACAGGGCTCTGCTCCACTCTCACTAAGGCCTTGCCTTGCATCCTGGGAGCTTAGTAAAACTCTGCTTTGTGATAACTAACATCTGCCATTAATTCTTGCAGGGGGCTGCAACAGAACAGCCAAGAGCTTCACTGCTCTCTCCCCTCACTCAGTAACACCGAGATTTCCCAACCAGCAGCATCTACTGCCTTCCCCATGCCCACTCTCCTCTTTCCCATTTGCAACCACAGCATATCCATCCCTGCAGCTGGGCCAGCAACTTGGACAAATTCCCCTATGGAAAGGACTGAATGGAGTGGGAGCTGGTTTTATTCCTGTTGCCATTTCAGCACAATTTAGCAGCTGGAAATGAGAAAGAGAAGCTGGTGCCACATGACAAAGCTTTCCACAGTCAGCATCCCTACAGCAGCATTTAAAGAAGCAGGAGTTATTTCAGCAAATGACAGATCCATGATACTTCACCAAAGGTGGCAAATGGAACCCCTTGACAAATACAAGGGCAGACAGCTTGAGGTTTCCTTGGATATTGCGATTTAGTCACACTGCTGGGAGCTGAGTTAATCAATCTCTTGCTGCTATTCTTTGCCCATCACTGCTTTTCCTCCAATGGCTCCTTGCAGGTTGTCTATCCGAAGAAAGCCAAGCAGGATCCTCTGGGCTGAAGCATCCTGGTCCCCAGGCTCCATCCTACCGTTGTTGCAGGTTGCACGTGGCCCCAGGCACAGCAAACCTGGAGTTTCTGTCAGCGTGCGGGGCCTTGTGCAAAGCTCAGGGCTGGCATCTCGTGAAAGGCCAGTGGTGTGCAAAGAGCTCAGGCTCCTGCTGACGCTGCGTGGCTGCAGATACTGCTCAGCTGGCAGCTCCCAGGCCAACACCTTCCAAAGAGCAGAAAGGCCGAGTTCCAGTTCCCAGCCTGACTGGGAGAAGCAGGAGCTCGGAGCACTTGCCAGCCCAAACATCTCCCAGTGGATTCACCCCCAGGTAGAGCCCAGCATTCCTGGCCCGACTCCAACCACGCAGCATCTCACCCTCACATCTGACCTGCAGCCAGCTTTCCTAGAGGTGGTTCAGTGCCTTAGGGGTGCTGGATCCAAGGGCACAAAAGCATTCTGGGGAGGTCTGATTTTCAGCTTCCTGCCCCCAAAGTGAAACCCTCCAGAATCTGTGGAAGAAGCCAAGCACACAGGCCTGGCTAACAGCTCTGCTCTGCAAGGGACACTTCTGGCAAGGCAACCTGTACCAACAGCTCATCGTGGGACCCAATGCAGCAGGAACAATCACAGCCACGCTCTGGCAACAGCTGCAATTGGCTTTAAGTGTTCTCAGGATGCTCAGCAAGTTAAGGGGACTTTTTAAATACCTTGCTTTTCCTTTATCAGTAAAAACAATCTATAGGGTTGGAACAAAAGCTCTGTGGGTCACAGCAGCAACTGGTCTAAGTTACTACTGGTTTAAACCTGCCTTGTACACACTAAAAACCATCCCTGCAGAGGAATCCCTTCTCCTGAGCCTCTCCTGCCAGGTGGGCTACACGTCCTACACCAGGGAGGGCTGATCTCAGGCTAAAAACCCCCAGGAACTGGACTCCATGATCCTGATGGGTCCCTTCCAACCCAGCATATTCTAGGATTCTATGAAAGACCTTTCCACACACCGAGATCTGCTCCTGGACCTGAGGCTTTTTTGGAAAATAATGTAAAACCTGAACATGTTGACACAAGCAGAGAGAGCACAGCATCCAGGATCAGTGTATTTCCTGACTTCATTCCCAGAAATGGCTGATCCCTTTCTGAAAACACTTTCCTAGAAAGAAACCAGCCTTAGGTGGACACCTGACCTGAAAATGTGCTGTCTGGTGGCTTCGGGTTTGGGGACATTTTCAGTAATAAAGAGGGATGTAAGCAATGCATCTGCTCCTTGCCTGTGCTTCTGACAGTGCCCCAGCCTTGGGAGAAGAAGGGTTCCCAGCAGCAGAAATGGTTCTAATGCCTCTGCCCTGCTGAGCTGCATTAACTCCCTGCCACAGTCAGGAGCCTGCACACAAGATGTCTTTAAATAGGATCAAGACTAGGAGAAAAAACCTCAGCATAACCTGCAGTGTTCTTGGTGTAAACCTGCTGCCCTCCCTGCTGAGGCTGTGCTGTAATGTTGGGTCAGTGACCACAGCTCATCTCTGCTTACACAAAATGAGGCTCCTGCAAATCACATTCCCAGGGGAACCTGTTTAGTAATTCCCTTTTCTATTTCATGTATCTTACAGGATTTTTTCCCCTCTCAGGAAACTGGTTACAAAGATCTTTCATGAGCTGCATCCTGAGGAGCCACAACCACCTGCAAACCTGTGCTGATCTAGAAGGAAACTGGAAAGCAACTAGATGCAGTGAGTACATGGCAAAGAACACAAGAGAACAGAGGAAGGAGTCAGGAGTTCTGCTCCTTGCAGTGACACGGTTGGGAAGTTGAAACTTCAGGTGACACAACCACAGCTGGAGACCTCAAGGCCTTGTGCATAAACTGCTCACAGTGTCCAGCATGCAGCTGAACTGATTTAACTTCAGAGAAGCCAAGATCAGTAATGCTGCAAACCCAGCTTTGGGTAATTCTGACAAACCCCTCCAGAAAATCTCTGAGAAGTCCCTTCCTTGCCTCTGCAGGACACTAACAGGGCAAGTTCTCACCCCCTGGAACGTCTACTATTAAAGGTTCTAACAAAAGGGAGAAAGACTTTCTCACCTCACCCCCACCCACCTGCTGGCCATTCCCATTCCATCCAGCCAGTGGTTTTCCAGCTCTTTCTGCCAGGTTTAAGCTCTCCAGACAGATTTCCCAGCCCTGACACACTGGATTCACAGGGCTGTTCAAAGGCTCTGCAGCAAGTTCGTCCTTTCTGATCCAAGGCAATGAGAGAAGCAGTCCCTGTACAGCTCTGCTGCTGCACTCACGTTCCCAGCAGGCTCTGACACTGCCCACCCTGAGGAATTCCATCATTTGCCCACACTGACTTGGCAAATATTTACCCTTATTTACACACAAACTCGCATCCATTTAATTCAACTATTGAACTGCTACAAACCACCATGTACCGCTCATAAAAAAGCCTTTTTGAGGAAGAGCACCCACACGACCTTCTGCAGAGGTGTGACAGACACTCCTGGAGCCCTGGTGGGTGGGGGTTCCATGGGGACAGACCTTCTGGAGACCTTGAGAGCTCCTCCAAACCTCTGGGCCCAGCAGCGAGGCCGAGGCATCGCTGGACGTGGTACACGCAGATACATGAGCATATATTAACGGTGAGAATATTTTTTCTTTTTTCTTTTTTTTTTTTTAACAAAACATCAGAGAAAAGTGTTTTATTGTTACTAAAAAAAAAAAAATAACCAAACAATGCTCTAGTGTTTTAGGCCATGGATTCTCTAACTCAGATTCATGGCGTGGAACACGTAACAGGGAAAGTGTCTCATAGACATCTCCCCTCTGGCCACAACCAGGCACCTCCTCCCTTCCCCGTGGTGATCAAATCACATCCTCAGGCAAGTACAGCAATGTTTACATGTAAAAGTAAGATTGGGAAAGTATTTAATGTATTTGTAGCCTTTCTTCCCTTTTTTTTTTTGTTTCTTTTTGTTATTGTTGGGGTGGTTTTTTTTTTGCTTGTTTTTTTGTTTTTTTAAGAAGTGATTTAGCAGCTGGAAAGAAAAAGACAGCATCACGTGAGCAGTCAGTGCTGCAGACACCCCCAGCAAATGCTCCACAGGTTACTCACGATCCATGGCCCACAGTTCACAAACCACATTTCAGGGCTTCCCCAGCTTTGCAGAGTCCTTGGTGGCAGGTGCTTCTCACAGTGAGAGCCAGCAGGTCATCTTTGGTGGCTGCAGAGACACGCGAGGGCCTTCCAATCCTCAGCAGCAGCTCGGTTCGGAGCAGCCCCGGGCCCGGGTCCCGCTGGGCACTCGGGGAGGGGCTCCCACGGCCGTGGTTCTGTCCCCGGCCGCGCCGGCCCTGCGGACACGGGCCCGGGGCGGGCAGCGCCGGGCGGGCACCGCGTGGCTCCTCCACCCGTTCCCCGGCGCTCGGTTCCGCCGTGCGGCTCTGGCAGCGCAGGCACCGCGGGCGAAGGGCGGCGGTCACGGGCGCAGGGCTCTCGGGTCTCGGCTCACACAGCTGCGACCTCCGGAGCTCCCAGCGTCACGAGTCCCCGACTGATCCAAGTCACAGGAGAGACACGGCTGCCACACGGCTGGAGAAACCCAGCTGGGGTCGGGCACCGTCCGCCCTGAGGTCACGTCCCAGCTCGGGAACCAACTGCACCTACGTGGCCCCGCAGCCACTGGCTGCTCCCTGGCCAGGCAGTTTCTCGGCACAACAGCAACCCACTTTTTCTTTTCTTTCTTTTTTTTTTTTAAAAAACAACAATTGCTCTCACCCTTCATTTTTGGTAGTCACACATACAGACACACACTATATGTACACAATTTGGGCCCGAGGACCTACGGCACACCAAGGAAGCCAGCACCGCTCAGGATGGTGCACACATTCAGCAGCTGTCAAAGGAGAAGTCGTTTTACTTTCTTTTAAACTTGCAATGTTTGTCTTTATTTTGTTCTTTATATTTTGAAAGTGAAAAGAAATAGTATTGAGTCAATTTCTTTTTTTCTTTTTTCTTTTTTTTTTTTTAAATATTTGTTCTATGTATTTACAAGCCTTAAAGTTGCTCTAAAGGTTCTCAAAGTATCACTAGTACTTTTTCCCCGGGGTAGCACGGTTTCCAATGAGTTATTTTCGGAGCACTCTGGTCCGCAGCGGTTTTTCTCAAATGCGTTTCCTTCCGTTCCAAGGTTATGTATGGTTTGATTACTATTTTCTTTTTAAATTTCTGAAGCAAGCTGAGAGGCAGGCAGAAAAATCTGATGACAATAAAAAAAAAATTGATCTTGTCCTCATCTAGCTCACCCCAACCCCCTTCAAAGTTTTGTCTACTGATCATGCTTTGAAACAAAACTGAGGTGCGTATGAAGGGGAGGGAAATTTATTTCTCTGCTTTTGTTCTATTATACAATTTGTTTACAGAAACTGCAAATTTAAAAATTACACTGGCATTTGCAGTCCTTAAAATAATAAATTAAAAGTTTTCAACTTGTTTTTGTGTTTGCTAAACAGATTTGTTTTGCCGTGTGTTTTCCTAAGTATGAGTCCTTGTTTAAAAAGAAAAGGAAAAGATTAAAACAGAAAATATTTTCTATAAATAATACATGTATTTTGGTTTAGTGCTCCCGCCCTCAGGTTTGAAGTTTACTTTTGTGGGTTTTTTTTCAAGTACCTTTTTGCCTCCATGATCACCTCGGTGTTTATTGGGTTTTACCTCTCCCACTCATGCGTGTGTGGGGCAAGGGGGGTCTGCGAGAGAGAATTGGCCTTGCTGCACTGTGATTGGCGAAGACGTGAAACTTTTTAAAAAAATACTTAAATTGTTTCTTTTTTGTTTGTTTGTTTTAAATCTGTATTTTAAGTTTTAATTATCCTCTGACTCCTCTTCGGCCTCCCGTAGCCACGTGAAGAACGCCGTGACGGATTTTAGCGCTACTCCTTTCCCGTTCTGCTCCGCCGGGTCCTTGCTGCTTTCCCACTTGTAGAAGGCATCCTCCGAAATGACCTCCTCGTCATACAGGCAATCAAAAAACATCCGCAACAAATCTGCAGTAATGGAATAACGGCAGGAACATCTGTCAGCTGCGGCCCGCACGGAGACGCGGCTGCAGATAAGGGGATTAACGTGACCTCCTGGCACAGGAGATGGAGAGACAGGGAAAACAAAGGGCTCTTCTCAGTTACTGCTGCTCACACTCAGGTGAGGGAGAAAACTGACCCCACTGACACCGTCAGAGGAGAGGGAGAGCTGGGAAAGCAGCTGTGGGAATACGTTATCCAGAGATTGGCTGGCAAGCAGAACCCACAGCAGCCCAGCTCCTCTGGACCACGTCTGGATTCCCTCCAACCCCGGATTTTTGTGGCTCATCAGGAGAGATAATGCCCAACTAATGCCATAAAGGGCACTAAGGACGATTGTGTTGGGCGTTTTGAGGCATTCTAGGATTTTGTGCTGCAGATGCCCTGGGAATCCCTGTTTCTTTGGCTTTCTCCCTTGCCTCTTGTCCCACGAGTTTTCTGTAGCATCTCTGGGACAAAACTCATCGGACGAATGACTCATTTTATTCCCTCCAAGTCCACAGACACCTGTGGAATAGCCATGCAATAACAACACCCATGCTCTCACATGCCCAGGTACTGCAAACTCTACAAATGATTTTTTACTGGTCTTTTTTCGCTCTCTTTTATCAACAGAGGTTTGTCCTTCCTTCTGTGTGGCTGCTCACAGGAGCGACCAAAAGAAGAGCTGGCCTCTGGACCTGAGCTGCTCTAAAAAGCTGGGATCTGGACAAGCTGTACCCACCACACACCAGCTTCTCTCATCTGCTACCTACAAAGTAAGGAAAAGCACATCCTCTTCCAGCCTCCCACAAAAACTCCCTTCCTCACATGGGCTCAAATCCCCAGCACAGAGGCAACACTTACTAGGAGGTTGATCAAGTTTTACTATTGATGCTTGTAGTGCATAAAGTGCTTGTAGTTCCTTCTCTGTGTCTGAGTCCAGGTACTTGAGTAAGATGGGCACTCTCTGTTTGATAACAGCAGTGTCCACTCGGAAGCTGGAAGAGTCCGCTGAGGGCAAGAGCAGAAAGCAGGGTCAGCTTTGGCACACAGCAACAGGAGCAGGTCTTTGATTGCCTTTATTTATGCAAACAGCAATCACAAACACAGATTAGAGTGGAGAGAAAAGGAGCATGAGAAACAACAGAAGTGGTTTTGGTTAATGGCTATTTCTGGAAGTCTTGGTCCTTACAGTTCCCCAAGTTCAACCACTGCCTGCAGTGACCCCAGCTCTAACACACACAGAAGCAGCACAACCTTACTTTGCAGTGCAAATTGTGTCTCCACAGGAAACTGCCTTTAGAAGGTTAGAAAGGTTTTAGCAAATTCTTTTTTTCTAAAAATACCAGGGCAGAAACAGAATTGTAAGTTGCACATGACATAGGAAATAATGAATATATATAAAAAAGATGCTTTAGAAGTCCATCAGTCACATGGATAAACTATTCAGCAGCTTTCAAGTAGATCATGCAATCCAATTAAGTGATATTTTGAAAACAAAAGAAAAAAACTCAGTTAGGGGCAAGGTCAAAATTTAAACCAGAGGATGATTTTCCTGACACAACAGGGAACCCTTGAACATCGGAAATGAAGTCCTGTGTCACATCGCTGTTAACACTAGGTGGCACGAGCAGGGTTCTGTTCCCTGAGAGAGGAAGGAGCGGGCTGTCCCTCCCCTCCCTCCCGCGGTGGAATCCAGCCCGTTCTCTCCCCCAAATCACAGCTCAGAGCACAACCAGACCCTTACAAGCACCACTTTTTGCTCTGCCAGATGCCAACAGCAAAGTCAAAGAAAACCAAGTGAAGTGAGCAGATGTTTCTGGCTGCAGTGCTTTACTCAACCCCCCCAGGGTCCGCAGCTCACGTGTCCCAGTTGGGAGCCCTCCCTTTCCTGTGTTTGCAGCCCACAGCTGTGCAGTCCAGCAATCCACATAAACCATCTTTCCGAAACTGAAACTTTGGATAGAAAATCCTTACAAGCCCAAGCCCCAGACTGGCTTCTTCCTGCAGCCCACGCTGCCACTGCTGGGGTGCCCACGCGTCTTTGCTGACACAGGAGTGGAAATGTTAATTGCCTTAATGATGATCTCAGTCATTTCCACATTTGTTAAGAAAATCAACGTTACCCAGCGCTGCCTGAAAGCCGTGCTCACACAAGGTCACTGGGACACACCTCAGGGTCACCCCAGGAACGCCACACCTGTGGCTGTCACATGGGTAAGGGACACCCTGCTCTCAGGCACAATCCCAAATGATGGAAAAGCCTTAGTGTGTGATAAAACACAGCCTTGGGCAGGGAAATGTGATACAAACCTTAAAAACACCAAAGAATTCTTTGCATGTTTGGTTTATGTGGTGTTTACACTGCAAGCTACTCACCTATAATAGCTGCTTTACAAACTGCTGTCATTAAAGCTCTAAGGAATGTAGGTGAACTCATCTGGCTTTCATCTAGATTAGCCTGGAATCAAGAGTAAATGGACCAGTTAAAAACACGGCGCTGCGGGAGCGCCACTGCTTCCAAACTGCAGCTCTGAACCTGGCAGTGAGTCCAGGCTCAGCTGCTGCTGCAGCACAAATCCAGCTCACCCCTGCAACACTCAGCTTTCCCACTCACTCCCTGAACTCCCTCAGGGACATCAACAGGCAGCACCAGTTCCCATGGGATCCATGTGCCACTGAATGCCTCCCACAAGGAGCCGTGTGTGCAGAACCAAACCAGCCGCGCTGGGCTCCTGCAATGCCCTCACACAGCTCCAAAGAGTTTTTGGCTTTCCCAACAAACTTTACAGCAAGTTCCTTGGGTGGAGATTGTTTGCTTTCTAAAAGAAATTCAGGGAATGGCTGTGGCACTTGTCCAAGGCTCCAAAGAGCCCAGATTACCAGTGATGCTTTCATTCCACTCTCAACTCCTCTAACTGAAATGGAAAGATGACATTTCTAACACATTGCTCTGCCATAGAAATAACTGAACTGCAGCTGACCAAGATTTCGTGTAAGCACAGACGTAAATGCATCAGGTTGGGTATAATTTCAGACACTAAACATCTGAGTTAAAGAATGCAGTCAGAGACTGAGAGCAAAGACCAATGGGTTGAAAGGCCTTTTCCTCTTTCTTTTCCTGTATTTTCTCTTCCAGTGCCTGGCCCAGTGCACTGGGAAAAGGTGCTCTCAGTGACTGCCCAGGATGTTTTTCCAGGGGGAAATTTGGAGAGGTCATGCTGGAAAAAAGCAGTGAGAAGTTTGTCTTCCGTATTTTGTGAAGAAACGATGTAGCACTGTAGGTCTACAATGTGCTAAGTGGCAGAAGCAGAGTATTCAGTGTCAGAAAGTCTACAGTATTTAAAAGGAGCTACACAGTTAATATGGCTAAAATTCTTCCTTTTTAAAGCTGACTCTTAAATAAGTGATTATATTTCAGATTTTAATTCTTTGGAAGTATTGATTGCACAGACCAAATCCTCGCAGTGTCCCATACCCCAAGATGCTCACACCAGAACATATTTATGAAAGCAGTGAAACAGTCTGCAGGGAGGATGAAAATCTCTTTGTACCTCTACCCAATCAAAGATTTGTTCATCATTCGCCTTGTCCTCAACAATGAGTTTTTCCAGCTGCTTGTTCAGCTCTTCCGCAGAGAGTTCCTTCTCTGAAAGTGCTTCTGAGGAACTGGAACAGTCAGACTCTGTGAACTCCAACTTCTGCAACACCACATGTGACGATGACAATTAGTAAAATCCACTTTCCTAGGCTGAATTATATGAGATTGAAGCAGGAAACTACATTTAATTCTGCTTCCTGGCATCTTTAAACTGCTTCGTTATCGTTACAACAATATAAACTTTCCCTGTTCCAAAGGTTAGGAAGCATTTTACAAACACATGGGAACTACATTATCCAGCAAAGACAATGAGGCACCTGCCCTGCACAGCAGAGCACAAAATCAAGTGTCTGTTGCCTGTCTGGAGCTACAGGGGCTGGAATGCAACAACCAGACCTGGCATTGGCTCAAAAGAATTGCAGCCAATGCCCCAATTCCTTGAAAACTGTGACAGAAGAGCTGCAGTCCCCTCAGCAAGGCCCAGGTAATAATTTAAGGTAATTTAATTTCCTGCAGCACTTCCCAAGTGCCAGAACAGAGCACTGGATCACTCAAAGCTCCAAAGGGAGACAGTGACTTCCTGAGGAGGAGCACCAGCAAGAGGTGAGGTGCCTCCATCAGTCCTGGCTCCCTCCAGGATCATAATCCAAGGTGGGATGAGTGAGTAACTGCCACCATTCATTGTGGCCCTTCTGCAGATTTTTTGTCCTTGCTCCAAAATTCATTATTGAATGTTTTTTCCCCAGCTGCAGACACAGGTCTCCTAGGGGAAGCCAGGTGACCAGAGCTGTGTGTCTGGGAGCAGCAGAGACAGGCCTGTCCTCTCTGTGCTTCAGGTGGTGCTGGAATCATCTACCCCTGCTTGGAGACACTTCACCCCACATTCCAGCTGCACACAAGAATGGGATGGAAGAGGAGGAACAAACGGGATGATCAAGCACATGATCTGAACTGACCTGTTCCGTGAGAAAGGTATGTACATCCTCCCCTTCGGGCAAGTAGTCCTTCCAACTGAGGCCAGACTCCCTCCATAAGGCTCCCACTTTCTTATGGCTCTGAAACACAAGCAGTTTGTCCACTTTAAAGAGCTGAGGGACACCCTGGGAGCTCACGGGGGCCGGAATGGTGCAGCTGTGTCAGGAGGAATAAAGGACAGTTCAGCCACCCAACAAACGCCTGGCAATGAGTGAGAACATCTGGAGACCCCGTGCAAGAGAAACCACGTGTGCAAACCCCCCGGGTACCACACCCTGCCAGGGGGGCAGCGCCTGGTGACGGGCAATGGGCAAGGCACGAGTGACACGGGGGGCTCACAGCGACCTCCGAGGCTCCCCAGGAGCAGTGACACGTGGAACAGGGCACTTTCCCACGGCCTGACACACAGCTGGCACATGACTCAGATCCCTCTCCTGACTTACTCCGTCACTCACACTCCCCTGCCTGGACAGCGAGGCTCTGGCACACTGCTCCTCTGAGAAAACTCCTCATTTACATGGCTGTTTTCTGTGCAGAGACCAAGCCTCAAATTCAGGCACATAATCCCAGATTCCTTCTTCAATTCCTAGAGTTTATGCAAACCTTGAGAGCAGTGCATTTGAGCACAGACAGCTCAGCCTTTTGCAGCCTCTGATGTCACACTGACCTTTGAGCCTCCTGCCTCAGAGGGCACAGTTCTGACATACACAGTTCTGACAAGAATAAAAATGCTGAGCACAACCAGCTCTTTTCACCCAAATGCTCTGCCAAAGTTTCACCTTACAGCACCTGCTCACAGGAGATAACTGAGTAGCCTAAGCCAAGCTGAGAAATGTAGCCCGATTTTTAGTTTCCAAAGCAGATTACAATTTTCAGTTTACAGTACAGGTTGTTAAGAGCCAACTGTGCATAGTTCCTGCTCTGATCCATCAAGATCTGGATTAGATGGCTGATGTTACACTGAAATACCCAAGTCCAAGTCTTGGCCTGGACAAGACTGGATCAGAGAGCTGTGGCAGAAAGAGACCCAAGGCTGTCCTTCCACACCCAGAGCACAGCAGCTTTTCTTTCACAGAATAGTTTAAAAAAATGGAAGTTGACCGTCCAAACAAGCACAAGACTAAAATAAATAAATAAAAAGCCACTCTTTGCACTGTTAGACTGAAATGCTCCTGGAACATTCAACCTTGAATGCATGCTTGAAAAAATAAAAAAAAAAAGGCAAGTGAGGGATTTTACAGGGTTGGAAATGGACACTATCCAAAGTGCAGGATTTAGCTGGATTTAAAAAAAAAAAAAAAAAAAGACAAAAATGGAGACGAGTTATAGGGAAACCAAAACCAAACTGGTTGGACACGCAGCTGTGAGGTGTGAAAGAGAGCTCTCGGAGGCACGGGGTGAGGAGGTGTCACTACCCCAGTGCTGGGTGAACCTCAAGAGTCGGCAGCTTTAGTTTGGATAAGCACCCAGCAGTCTGAGGCCATCGGAAGCTTATCCGAACCCTGAGAACCTCTCCGGTCTGCAAGAACAGCTCTCTCGCAAGACTCCCGGCACTTGCTGCTTCTGGTCAGCCCAGAAATCCCTTGAGCATGTCCCTCTTGCAGCATTTCAGCACTCTTAGCTTCTGGGAGAAGCCAGGTGCAAAGGTACCTGCAAAAGGGAAAAGTGATGAGAAAACGAAAAGTTAACTCAACTTTTTGGAACCTCGTAAGGCTTGGTTGGAAACTGGGGGTGCGAGGCGGCTTTCCTAAGTTATCTGGACTGGCTGGCCCTTCCCTAAATGTCCTCACGTGGGAATGGTGTAGGTTTCATGCATGAACACGAGCGCTGCAGCCACTCCTCCCTCCGGAGGACAGGAGCCCCTGGGCACTCACCATTTGTTTGCATAGAAGGTGCAAGATTTCAGCAAGCAAGATGCCAGCTCTTCCCACAGGAAGCAAGGGTTTGCTAAATTCTCTAGAATGAAAGAAAAACAGGTGTTTTTCCTTTATAATTCGTATTTGGAATGCAAAGCAAGGGGTAGTGATCACACTGAGGCAGGAAATCACCTTTAACTTCTGCCAGGGAGGAAGGATTTGATTAATCCAGCGCTGCTGATAAAACATTTAGTAATGCAGTGACCTTGTCACAACAGGGCTAATTACAGAGACTTAAATTTTACATGAAAAAATATGTTATATTTAATGTCAAGTCCACTCATTTTTGTGGGACGCTGCATTTGGGTAGAGGGAAGAGATTGTAATTTTCTTAATATACTGGTAATAGAAATAGGAACCATTCAACTGGCTCCCAGTTAATCCCCAAATATGAATGCACATACAGAAAATATAGAATTCTGGTCCAGAGAATGGTTTCTGGTCTTGCAGACAAGGTTTTGTGCCCATTTAAGGTACAAAGGTGCCTCTGCCAGGTGTCTCTACCAGGTGCTAGAGACACAGAATCCCATTGTTTGGGCAGGGACACCTTCCACTGTCCCAGGCTGCTTCAAGCCCTGTCCAACCTGGCCTTGGGCACTTCCAGGGATCCAGGGCAGCCACAGCTTCCCTGGGCACTGGGCCAGGGCCTCCCCACCCTCACAGGGAAGGATTTATTCCAAATACCCCACCTAACCCTGGCCTCCCTCTGAGCCACACAGGCCCCTCTGTGATTCCTCACTCTCTGCAAGTCTGACTCCCAGAGCCTCAGTGCTCTCAAATGACTCCACTCTACAGCACTGGGGTCTTTTTAAGCTCAGCTGAAACAAACAGCAGACATATGGATAAAACCCTTCTCCAAGGGTGAAGGCACCAAGCTCTCTTCCCAGCAGAGTTGTCAGGCTGGTGTGGGCCCCCAAAGATGTGCAACAAGCTTTCCATCAGCTCCTGTGGGGAGCTGAGCCTCCAGCACTGCTCATGCTTCACCCACTGATGGGAACCACGCTGTGAAAGCACTGCAGGCACGGCTGGGGAAGCATCACTTACTGTATAAGTTCTCTCATAGAGATTCCTCCTTCTTTTAACATGGGGGTCACCAACTCAGCCAGGTACAACCAAATATGGGGTATATCTATGGCCATGTCATCTGCCATCTCCAGGGTCTCAGAAAAACTTTGGGAGGAAAAACATCAAGTGTTAGATAAAATTCAATTTGAGACATTTCCTGCAAAAAAATATGCACTTTTAAAATGTCTTGTAACATAAAAGAGGAGTGAAGAGAGAGAGGAGTGAAGAGAATCACAAAGGTAACAAAAAACCTACTGCCATTTTATGTTTTTGGTACTTCCAAACTGCCAGGACTGAATTTCTCCATGCAGTAACATGGAGAATGTGTGGAGAAGACACCACCTTTTGTAGATCCAACACATACATCCAGGAAACCTCCATTTATAATAATTCCTATATCCCAGTACCAAATCCTTTGCTGAACAGCAACATCTATAAAACTAAAAAGCATTTTTGTCGGTATATATAAACCATCAAGTAAATGAAACTTTCTTTAAAAATCCAAACATTTAGAGAAGGGGGTTAATCCCAACAGAATTCCAAATGTAAGGCAAGCAGTGAAATGTCTGTAAGTAAGAGCTCAGTTCAGCAGAGGAGAGTTTCCATCTGCAGCAGGAATTACAGAACTGCTCCTCAGTGATACACTTTCCAGAATGGCTCCAAACTCTTCTTTCATGAAACCCTTGCCGGTGGCTTCACTTTCCATGCCTGGGAGATGGGAATTTCCCTGCTCTCCTGCGAGTTTCTGTCATGGTTCGTTTCTCCCCAAAAACCTTGAAAAGTCTGGTGTCCTGTTCAGTGACTATGAATCCACATCTTCTCTTGTTTCAAACCAGAAAGCACCTCCTTTGCTTTGTTCTTTGCTGCTCCTCCAGCCTTTCTGTCAGAAATGTTTTCCTGTTGTGCATCTCCCAGCCATGGGCTGGGACCAGTGTTCATCCTGTGATCCCTCATTACACAGTCACTTCTCCTGTGTCTGTAAGTGAGGTGGTTTCTGGTGTTCTCCTCAGCACACACTGAACACCACCTGCCCTTTCCATCATCTTCAGGAGTTGTTCCACATTGTTTATGTCACATTCAGACCACAGATCCCAATATTTCATCAAGATCCACTTATCCAAACATCAGGAAACTCCAGAGCAGCTTTAATCACAACACATTTTGGATCTGCATCACCTCAAACGAGTCCCTCTTACCATCAGTGCTGTGTGGACACAGTGTATTCCCTGTGGATACAGACTTTCTCAGCTGTTCCATATGGTTTTGAGCTCAGGCTGCCAAAACCTTTCCTGTGAGCTGGATGAAACTGAGGACAGACACGGGTGCAGGGAGTTCCCTGTCAGTGCCACAGTGACAGGGATTCAAATTAAAGCCACAGAGCCAACTCTCCAGAAACTCAGTACCCGAAGAGTTTCTGCATCTGCTCCTTCCCTTTTGTGGCTATCCCTGTTTTATCCCTCCTGCTCTGCACCCCAGCGAGGACCAAGGGCTGCCAGGATCTCCGTGGGAGCATGGATTGTTTTAGGCCTGGACACCAGGCTGGGAACACAAAACTCAGGGAGCTGAAATGAGCCAGCAGCTGAAACTCAGGTCTCTTGGGGCAGGTCCAACCCATCTGCTGCACGTTCTCCTCAGCCCCTCGAGGACCCGGCTGCTCCAGCTGAGGTGTCCTGAGAAATGGCATCGTGTGGGTGAAGCCTCTTTCCCAGTGGCAGGTGGCTGAGGCTCTGTGGGTGCATGGGAGCTCCCAGGTACTGGTGTTGTGTCAAGGATTCTGCCTCTTCCTCTTCCAGTTACATTCAGGGATTTGCAAAAGGCAAACTGGGAGAAATGCAGCACAGAACAGGGATCTGAACACACACATTTAAACAGACACCTACAGATCTGCTTTGAAATAAAAGCTGATATAAATATGAACGTATTTACACTCACTAAAGCATCTGAAACACTTTAAAAGATATTACAATAATAATATTCCTTATAAATACACCCAGATCCTTCCAAAAGAATGTGTGGAGAGGGCAGTATATCAAAACAAGGTGGGAGATCATTTCCTGCAGCACAACATCCACACTGAGGAAAAGAATGTGAGGATTCTCCGTGCAGAATACCAACCCCTTGAAGAAATCCTGCTTGCTCAGCTTTCCTGAGTGCACGAGCTGATGTAACAGCTGGCCCATGTGATCCCTGGTGATCTGGCTCCGCTCCAGCGTGGACTCCACGCCCACGCGCACGAACACGGGCAGCAGGCTCTGGGCACTCAGCTCCTCCACACACTGCATGGCCTCCTGTGGAGCAACACACCAGTCACCCCTGGACTGAAAAGCAGCAAAAACCTGGCACAAGAGTATTTCCTACTCTAACAGCGGGGATTTCTGGTGAAATGAGCATTTAGTGAGGCTGCCAGGCAAAGTGCTGAATCAGGCTGTGAAACCTCATCTCATTATTATAATAATAACATAAACAACAGTAATAGCAATAATGGAATTTATACCACTCAGGTAACAATTCTTAAAATACACAATCACATTCCAGGGCTGCTTGGTGAAGTGGCAGGAGTTGTCTTCTGGGTGCCACCAAAACAGCCATTACAGCATCAAGCATCAAGCCAAGTCACAAAGAGGGCATCAGGTTACACTGGTCACTGATCTGACCTGGCACAAATGCCCATGCTATGAACCCACAGCCCACCAAGAAGCAGAAAATAGCTGGGGAGCACTTGGAGGAAGATTTCCCCTTTCTAAAGCTCCCACTTTCTGACTCGAGCATTTTGCAAGCTAAACAAAGAAAACACTCAGAGGCTTTGAGAGCAGCTCTCAAAGTCCCACAGCAAACATCTCCACTGCCATCACAAGGACCTGCCAGTGACCTGGGTCAGCCCACAGATCTCAGTGGCCTTCCTGACCACAGGCATCTGCTCTGTGACTGGTTATGCCTTGGGTTACCCAAACCTGGCAGCCCCAGATGTGTTTCCTCAGGCCCTGAATGGCCATCAGAGCTCATCAGAGGGACAGAGCCCCAGGACACGCAGGGAACCCTGCTGGCCAACCCTGCTGTCACCAGGGCCACAGCTCAGCAGTTTGAGTTCATGGTCAGGTCAAACTCTGAGGACCAGACACCTGCAAAGGGCTGTTCCTCTGCTCTGCGCAGCAGGGACTCACAGGTGGCTGCAGGAACATGAGTTTAAGCAGAGTTCCCCAGACCTCCACTGCACCTGAAGAGCACCAAGAATTCCCCAGTAATTCCTGATGCAAACAAGCTGCCTTGAATCCATGGACTTTTAACCAGCCCTACCCTGTCTAATGCAGTTCAGCCCCATTTCCAGCCATCACAGAAATACATCTCTGTATTTGCAAACAGGGAACTGAAGTGGCCCCTTCATCCCAGGCATCCAGGGAGGGCCTTTGGAGTCCAACACGAGCAGGAAAAGGAGCAGAGACTCCTTGGCTCACCAGCCCCTGGGTCCCAGGCCAGACCACTGCCAATCACAGCAAGGTTTTTCCTCTCCAAACCAAGTATTTAAAAATTTATCCCAATAATGAGATGTGAACTCTAAACAATCCATCATGAGAATATTCCTCTTTCCAATTATTAATTGGAAGTCCAATGAAATAGAAGCTTTTTTAGGGTGCCAAGCCAGCAACTCCCAAGTGCTGCCATTTCGAACTTGGCAGGTTTTAAATTTATTTCAGTGAAAGATCAAATGAAGCAGCTTCTCAGCCAATGTAACACTTCTTGCAAACTCCCTGGATGAAAAAAAAAACATTTACAAGGGAAACAAAATTTCAACCTTTTAACTAGGAAGTGATGACAGCTGCTCAGTAATTTCCAATGTTTATTAAAAATCCTCCGGAGTGGTTTGTTCAATATTTAGTATTGCTTTATCTGCCTCCAGATCAGAACAGCACATGCTTTGATAACTAAATGAAAACCTCTGCTTGTTTTCCCACTAGCTTTTCTGCTTCCAAAATTGCTGGTATTATGGAGTTGCTCAGTGATTCATGACAGATACACATCCATCTTGCTACTTGTAACACACAGTCTGGGCTATTTTTCCTATTACCAGCAGGGCAGAAAACAGGCTTGGGAGACAACTGTCCTGCAAGTGCTCATGGAGCTGCTGCCTGGAGTCTCTCAGGCCCTGCTGCTCCTGCTGCCTCTGTGTGGGCTGGGTGCTCACAGATCCTGCAGAGAAATCACTCTAGCCCCTCAGAGCTTTCTGTTAAGTGAGGTTTTCATCTTGCTTACCTTAAAATCATTAATATGCAAGAACTCATCAATGATAGACTTGCATTTTCTCTCTATTTCCTCTTCTGATAGCAAAGGCTTTTCTTGCACTGGAGCTGGGGGAGCTTCTGGCTTGGCTGGTGGAAATGCAACAAAAAAATGTTTGGAAAAGGAAAATCAGCATTTTAGAGATGACATTCTGAGAACAGAAGTCACTAGGGCAGGTGAGTCCCCTGTCCCATCCTCAGGCACAGGGTAGCTCTCTGATGGGGCTTGGAGCAATGTGGGACAGGCATCCCAACCCAGGGGCTTGGAACTGGATGAGGTTTAAGGTTCCTTCCAACTCAAACCATTCTGGGATTCTCTCCTGGCTACTTTTCTCCCAGGATTTCTGTAACTTGACCTTGCAGGATCACAGCTGGCAGTGGCACAGGTTGAACACCTTCAAAGCTCTGCACCAACATTAAATAATTAAATGGGAGCTGTTGCAGCAAAGTTAAAATTTGCTGACTGTGATGGGCAGCAGCCCAAGGCAATCTCCAAATCACATCCCAAAACCCTGGTCCCCATGGATTGTCCACAACGTCCCGAAGCTTCAGGATAAACCTGTGCTGTGGCAGTTGAGGTGTTCCCCTCACTGCAGCAGTTTCCAGGTGTTCCCCAGGGAAGGAGCTGAACGCTCTCCTTACTATAAAGGTTCTGTCCACTGGGAACATCACCCTAAGAGTCCCCATTTTCCCACTAACAGATCAGCCCAGGCTGGCAGGAGGGAAAAGCAGGAGCTGCAGGACTGACAAGGTGACAGATGAGTCACCCTGATGGGTGCCACTGTCCTGCTGCACGGGGGCTGGCTCAGGAGGGCTGGCAACAACACAGTGCTAAAAAGCTGCTGTGCACCAGACCCAAATCCCTGCCCTGGCCCTGGGCAATGTTTGAAAAGGGTAGATACAGCTTTACTGGACACTGAGAAAGCATTCCTGAAGACCTGACACTGATTTGGGGGACTTTGTGCCCAGAAGCCAGTGGGCCAGTGACAGGATCAAACAGGCAAGGCAATGCCATGGGCTGGTGCTGTGCTGGCACCTGCAGCCTTTCAGCTCTGCTGGGTCCTGCAGAGGAGCTGGAGACAGGGACGAGGCCCAGGCCTGCCTGGCTCTGTCACCCAGCCCTGGGAGCTGCATCCCAGCCTGGCAGTGCCCTGCACAGACACCTCTCACTGCTCCTGACAGATTCTCCTTGTGCCCTTCCACACGTTCAGCGAGATTCCCCAAGCACAGAGGATGCCTTACCAGGCTCCTTGGCTTTGTTCCTCTCGGCCTCAGTGCTGTTCCTGTCCAGCTCCATGCCTCCTGTCAGCTGCTTCACCGTCTCCAGCATCTCCCTGCGCTGCTCCTCCTGGGCCTGGTTGTCCAGCAGCAGCTCCTTGCTGCTGCTGCCCCGGAGGAAGGTGTTGGGCCGGGACAGGGAGGGTGGCAGAGGTTTGTCGTTCTTCTCCCTGCCCGTGCTCCCGCGACTGCACAACAGAAATGCTCAGAGTTACAGAAGGCACTCACTGCAGGGAAAAACCACCCCCAAGCCCTGCACCATTGCTGACTCTGTTTCCTACAGCTGTACCTACAACCAAAATTAACTCAATTTCAGGGATGCACAAATACCCAGAGTGGGCAGGCACAGCCAACGCTTCCTAGAGAACACATGGAAAAGCAACGCTCTACAAGCACCCATTTTATACACAGAACAGTGAATGTTACAACACAAGGACTCTGTTCCTCTTTGAAATGGTGTGAGAGCTTTAGATTAAATGTAACGAGGAAATTCCTCCCTGTGAGGGTGGCAAGGCCCTGGCACAGGCTGCCCAGAGCAGCTGCGGCTGGAAGTGCCCAAGGCCAGGTTGGATGGGGCTTGGAACAACCTGGGATAGTGGAAAGGGGGAATGGGAATGGGTGATCTTTCAGCTCTCTCCAACCCAAAACACTCTGTGATTCCATGAGAGTTGTATTTTTTGCCCATTTATTGAAAAAGACCTCCCAAGCAGTGAAGGTTCCCAACAAGTGACAATGATCTGTCCTATTAATTACTGCATTAAAGACTAAGATGGGCAAAACTTTACCAAAATGGAATAATTTCCAGGTAAGCCCAAGTTTTACTTGAAATATGAGGTAAAACATTAGAGACACAACCCAGGAAAACACTTCAGCAGATCCAGTGACATTTTAAATGAACTGTGCATTTATAAACCGTGTCTAGAGTTAATAAATTATTGAGGGTTAATACATGTTTCATGCTTCAAGCTGGAGTGGTTGCAGCCCTGAAGGAACTGGAGTGAGAGAGAGGCTCTGCAGCTTTTTGTTGGATGCAGGAGCACGGGCAGGTCACACCTGCTGGGAAGGGTCAGACACGGTTTTATGCTGCATTTCTGCCAGGTTTTAGGTGTGTTTTCCTGGATTAATAAACCTACTGACCTGGCTGAATTCACAGCCATTAAATCCAACCTATTTATTACTACATTTTATCTGAAGAGTTTTTAATCTGTTAAACACAACTATCCTTGGCTGAAGGGTGAAGTAGAAAATAAAACATTCATCAAAATGGCTTTAAAAATTAATTCCACCTCTCTCTCCTATGCTATTATAAAACACAGGTGTGTTTGAAGCTAACTCAGAGGGGAGAAAGGACGCAGCCATTCTCTTCTTTCTGAGTGCTGGTGCCCAGAGCAGGGGGTGCAGCAGTGAAGAGGACAGAGCCACACTCACCTCGTTAAGGCCCTGCGAGATTCTAGTTCTGAAGATGCAGATGAGGCAGAAATTGGGGAGACTGGAGGCTGCAGGGCAGAGAATCTGTTCAGACTTGTGGCACTTGGTCGCAAGGAGTCTGGAGATCATGAACAACACAGAGCAGAGCAAGGTCAGGAGCTGCTGATACCTGAGCATCACTGGGCAGTTCAGCCAGAGCTGCAGGGAAAGGCTGGTCCTGCCCCTCCTTAACCCTTCCTGTCAGGAGGTCACACACACAGGGGAGGAGAGGAGGCTGAGGGGAGCCCTCACTGGGGGCTGCAGCTCCTCCCAAGGAGCTCTGGGAGCAGGGACAGGACTGAGGGAAGGGCTGGAGCTGTGTCGGGGGGTTCAGGTTGGATCTCAGGGGGTGCTGGGCACTGCCCAGGCTCCCAGGGAATGGTGACATTCCCGAGGCTGCCAGAGCTCCAGGAGTGTTGGACAGGCTGGGATTGTTGGGGTGCCTGTGCAGGGCCAGGGGTTGGACTCTGATCCCTGTGGGTCCCTCCCAGCTCAGGATATTCCACGATTTTATGAACCCCACCCAAAGCTGCTCTTGGCAGCAGAGCTGAGGCTGAGGGTCCATCCTGACTCACCCATCTCGCTTGCCTTGGCTCCACCACTGCTGCCCTTCCCCCAGCTGCCCAACTGGGCTTTAGGCACGAGCTGAATCTTCTCATCTATTGTGGGCTGTAAAACACACCAGGATGTACAATTACAAGGGCAAACTGTACAGTTTAATAATCAATGGGAGATTTTTTGGCAATAATCCCAGTCTTGTGAAAAACAAAGTCCACTTTATGTATTTTTGGAAGACCAAACTGTGGCCCAAGACAGAGGACACAAACAACAAAGGGCATCACAAAGAGCTTCTTCCAAATGTCAGTGAGAGACATTCACAGTGAGCAGGAGCTTCTTTCTGTTGGAAATTCTGAAGCTCAGGAAGGTGGAAAAGCTCAGTATATCCATACTTGGAAGATGTTCAGTTTGTTTGTGATCTGTAAACCAGTTCCATTGTCCATCACCCCTCCAGTCATGGCTTTGGGGGATCTGCAGGTCATCAAACAATCCAGAGGGCAAAGGACAACCACAGGTCCCAGAACTTGGAGGGAAGAAGTGGTGTCTGGCAAGAAGAGAACATTGATTTTACAATGTTCGCTGTGAGAATTTATTGACAAGGAGGTTGTGACCTCGGAGATCTCTCGTGAGCTCCTCTCTCCTTCCAAAGCAGCTGCTGTGGAACCAGCTCCATTTGTATGGAGCAGAGGAGAAGGGCTTCTCCCAGGTGAGCTGTAAGCCCAGGCAGGAGGAGGCTGAACCTCTCCTGCTAAGGAAGTTTTGGAGACTGTTTTATGACTTTCAGAAGGAACAAACTGACTGGCTCTGCAGAAGGGCTGCAGTCTGTCCCCCTCCTGCTTTACACTGAACGTAAAAATTCAGGGCGAGTGACATTAAGTGGGACAAGGGAATATTTAGAAGTCACTGATTTATGTGAAGGCCACACTTTTCCTTGGCAAGAAAACCCAGAGCTGCCGTGAAGTTTGACAGAGAAGAAATCTCCAGCTTGCCCAACCTCCAGCCTGGAAAACTGTCCCAAATTCACCTCTCCAATGGTGAAATAACAGAAGATGCTCACCTGGAGGATGAACAGGAGAGTTTATCACATACTGGGGGATGCAATCATGCCACCAAGCTGAGAAACCTCTAAAAGCAGACACAGCTCTTCCCATTCTACTGGAGTCTGGAGTGCTGCTGTTTGTGACACATCAAAGTGGATGTGGCCTCCCTATTTTACTGAGGAGCAGCATCACAGCAGGCTCTCAAGAACTTGAGGCAGCAACTCAAGGATTTCCAGCAGGTGTTTGAGACCCCCAGGTGATGTGTTTGAGACCCATCAACGCTGTGCTGCACCTCCATGTCACACAATACCCTGGCTCACATTCTCATCACTGAATAAAATCCAGGTTTTCTGACTGCAAGAGCTTCTGGATTACTAAAAGGACACTGTGAACCTGGGAAAGAAAGTCTGCACACTCCTTTCCCTCAGGACAAAACAGGAACATCCAGAAGATAATGCAGCTTTATTTGCACACAGTATTAACTTTGAGGATTTAAAATGTGCCAGCCCCAAGTTTTGGCCTGTACACGTCCTGGTCCTTCCTGGACTGACAGATGCTTCATTGCCCTGAAGGAGCCTTGTGCTGGCACCTACCTTGGTGATTTTAAGGAACTTGGTGGGGTCCAGCACTCTGCTGTTCTTTGCCCCCTGCACAGTGTTCCAGCCGCCTTCGTCGACCCTTGGGACACCTGGGGATGACAAACAGGGACACCCTCAGCTCCCCCCAGTGCTCTGGCCAGCAGGGCCCTGCTCAGGAACATCCTTCACACTGCCATGGCACCACCAGCCTGCCTGCTGTGCTCTCACACAACAGCCTGGACACAGCCCTCACTCCTTTCCAGGGCTGGTTCTGGAAGGGATGGCTCCTGGCTGGGTTCCTCTGCATTCCTGTGGGTGCTGCACAGCCCACAGAAGGAGCAGCTGAGATGCCTCCCCTGTCAGAGCCTCTCTCACCCCACACATTGCTGCAGTGCTTGGCTGATCTGACATGGAGCCCCTCAGGCACTCCCAGGTGTCCTCTCACCTCCTCCTGGTGCCACTTTTAGGATAATTAAAGTCTACAGGTATTTTCTTTATGCCCTGTTTTCAAAGCACTTTCATTTGACAGTCCTTAGTATTAAAGAATCCCCAAAATTACTTTCTCCTTGCCCTGCTCTGTCCCAATCTTCATTTTCCCAGTCACTCCACATTCATCTTCAGGTACTGCCCCGAGGGCCAGGAGCAGTTTAAGGTGATGCCAAGACACTCCCTCCTCATGCAGAGTCAGCACCTCACCACTTCAACAGCTAAAGACAACATGGTTACTCCTGAAATGAGATGTTTTTCTCTTGAAATGAGACTCTGCAGTGCAGGAGAATGGATGGCAAATCTGACTCCTAAGTATTAACTTGTTAGAACAGGTTCCTGGCAGCCTGTCACAAAATCAAACATGGTTTGCATGAATGGAAAGCTTAAGCACTGTTGGCCTCTGGTTGGTTTTTTTCACCCATGAGATTTGCCCCTGAAAATCCCCACAGCCAATCCATGGCAAATCTGTTCCTTTTCCAGCCTCTGCCATATCAGGCTCCAATTCCCTCTCCTCATTACACTCCAGAAAAAAACCCCCACAGATTTTTTTCCTTTTATGTGGGATTCTCTTTAAGGCCACTGGATGTGAAATGAGTGGAAGGAGCAGCCAACTTGGCTTTTACTTTACCCGGTCTCCTCTTGTCTTTGGTCATGAGTTGTTGCACCTTCCTCTGTTCTTCCTGCTCTTCAATCTTGGCTTCTTTATGGATCTGCTCGATGGTCTTGGGGCCCTGGTCTGCTCTCCGTGACACCCAATTGCACTGGGGAAAAGCAACAAAAGCCAAACACGTGCTCAGGAAAACTTCCAGGGGAGCATCAAACACAGGGAATTTGAACATTTGGAATGAGGCCTCATCCTCCCACCACTGTGATGCCTTAGAGGGGCTGGAGAAAATCCTGTGGAGATGGGACACATTGTGGTTATCCCAGAGAGCAGAGCCCTGCCCTCAGGTACAGAGACTGCAGCAAAGACCTGGCTGAACTCAAGACATGTTAACCCCAACACTGCCAGCTTCCCACTCCTTCAAGGTTCAGAGGAAAGAGAAGAGCTGCTGTCACTGTTTATGACTGATACTCTTTGTGGGAGCCTTTCCTCCAAGCCTGAGGGAAAAAATGAAACCTTGAAAACAAAAAAAGCAAGAAGTGACTGATTTTGAGGAGACAGTACTTTGCACTCCAGGAATGGTGATGGCTGAGACAGGAATCCTGCAGAGAGGAGCAGCTGGCACTCCAGAAACATCTTCTCCACTTGATGTGGCTTTCCAGCCATGCACTGCCCAGACCCTTCCAGCCCTGCAATGACCACACTGTCCCTGATCTTGCTGCAGCCAAAATGGTGACTTCAGCCTCCACACAGCCCAAACCAGCTCCCCTGAGGGGAAATGACAGGTGCTGGGAAGGTTTGTCCCACCCATGGTGACACCTTCACCTGCACAGTGTGGGGACCCCCTGCACCACACGTGCACTGACCATGGCACCAGGACAACATGAAGGCACTTCCTGGCTTTGAACAGCCAGACTTTGGGGAGAAGGGAACAGATCTCCCTCCCCCTAGCATCCCACTGGAGTCGTGAATCCCTGCTCTTGCATGAGAGCTCATCCAGCCTGGGTATGGAAGGGAACATGGCAGACTGGCATCAGAGCTGGGCGTGTTCTGGAGGAGAGAAGGCCCCAGGGAGACCTCAAAGCCCCTTCCAGGGCCTAAAGGGGCTCCAGGAGAGCTGGAGAGGGACTGGGGACAAGGGGGAATGGCTTCCCACAGCCAGAGGGCAGGGTCAGGTGGGATACTGGGAAGAAATTCTTGGCTGTGAGGGTGGTGAGGCCCTGGCACAGGGTGCCCACAGAAGCCGTGGCTGCCCCATCCCTGGCAGTGCCCAAGGCCAGGCTGGATGGGGCTTGGAGCAGCCTGGGACAGTGGAAAATGTCCCTGCCCATGGCAGGGGTGGCACTGGATGGGCTTTAATGTCCCTTCCAACCCAAATCAGTCTGGGCTTCCATGATTTCATGCTTTCACTCACTGGAGCTGGGACCTACCAGCCTTAGGTCTATTACATCCTGAAGCATGAACCGAATCCTTGAGGAGGTTTTCCTCTCTTTCACAATCTTCTCCATCTGATTGAAATACTGGTCCATGCGGGGCTAGACAAGAAAAACATCATCAGCAGGTGTGGAGAAAAATGCAAATACTCCCTAGAGGGGCACCAGCAGGTCCTGCATCCCAGCATCTCTGAGCAGAAACATCAGAGACAGGGGGCTGCTCCCAGAGGTGACTGCTGGGTCTTGTACCCTCCTTCAGGATGGGCTGGAGCATGGGCAGCACGTGCAGGAGAGGAGGCACAGCTGTGCAGGCACACACTCTCCGTGTTTTTAATTACACAAACCATCTATACCCTCTGCATGTGCATAATAAACATTACATCCATTAAAAATGTAGCTCAGTCTGAGCTTCCCCTCCTCAAATCACCTGTGTGCTCACCTCAGCCCTAGAAAAACTGGCTCAGGAAACAAAATGGGTACAGAACCAGCCTAAGACACAGCATTCCATGTTTACCTTCCTGAGCTGAGCCAGGCCAGACTGAGCAGCAGCTCTGGGTCTCTCTGCAAGAACAGTTTAATGGGCTCAGCTGTGGAAAAAAAACCACAAACTCCTTCTCATCCAGAAAATTGAGGAATCTCAATAGGTTCACACTAAGGTATGAATTGGGATCAGCAGAGAAGCTCCTGGTAGGTCTAAATTTGGCTCATGAAGCTCTAAAAAGCCTTTTTCTCAAAATAGGGCCACTGGTTGTTTCCAACAGGAGTTTCAGTGCAGTTTTCTACTTTGTTTCCTACTCTCTTCACTAAAAGCCAGCTAAACCCTTCTCCTTGTAGTTAAACAAACAAGAAAAAACCCATTAAAACTTGTGTCTGTCCTTGCCTTGGAAAATTCCAGCTCTGGGAGCAAATGTTTCCAAAGTTAGGGATGATGGGGAAATATTTCCAATGGACTTTGTTCAGAAGTTTTAATTAAACTATGACTAACAGTTCAGCTTCAATAAAAACACATAATAAAATGTCTAGTCCATTAAGAAGGATTCTCTCAGTCTTGACAGAAATAACCAATCCCAAAGACAGGACAGAGGCACCTGGAATCGCTCCCTGGCTCTGTGCCCTGCCACGGCCCAGCTCCAGGGTGCAGGACCAGCAGAGCACTGAAATGCTGGCTTTTACAGTGCTCAGAAAGACCAAAACAGCATCCAGGACTTATCCAGCCTGACCTCAGCTTGGAAGTCAGACCTGGTTTTCTTCCCAAAACTTCTGGAGAAACCGAATCCCGCGCCGGTGCCGCGATCAGAGCACGGGGCGTTTAGCCTGGACTGCTGATAAACCACACTGCTTTGGACAATGCTCACAGAACAATCTGGGAAATCCCTTCCCTTCAAGGCTCGGGACTGATCCCCTGTGATCCCTGAGATCCAGCGAGTGCAGAGGGAACTCCCTGCCCGGGGCAGCTGAACACAACCAGCTCCCTTTGTTTCCAGAGCCGAGTCCCACTGATTCCTGGCAAAACCCTCGAGCTTTTCATCCCAAGCCTGGGTTTTGTAAGGAGCAGCAGATTGTCTGTGCTGAGAGAAGCTCCTGGAGTGAGCAATGCTCCGTGCTACAGATACACTTGCTGGAAAATGGGGAGGAGGATGCAGGAGTGCTGTGGTTGCAGAAGAGCTGCCACATCCCAGCACAGCTGGAGACAGGGATGACACAGAAGACGGGCACCTCCAAGGCTCAGGTTGGGGTCTGGAACAGTTAATGAGCGTGTTTTAGATTGAACCTGAACAAAACATTAAATGGTGGCTTTTGTAGGTAACATAAACCTTCAACTGGAAATATTAATGTTTTGGGAACTACAAAGAAAGAGGGACATTCATCTTGGAAAAAGTAAACATTGAGCATTTCTGGGCTGCGTGTTTGGATAAAATCTTTGGAAACAACAGCTGGAGACACTGTTGAAAATGATACAGAATCTATTACAGAGCAGGGAGCAGGCCAGGCCATGACGAAACATCCACAGAGGAGTGGATCATTTCCTCATGCCATATGGAAATTCCTGAAGAAAAAACAAATCTTCAAATAAAAACACCCCACACCCATTTTTCCAGCCCTGCCCAGAGAACCTCATCCCTTGCTCCCATTCCTGCCCCACCTTTGCCTTCTCAAAGTCCAGGTCCTTGCCAATGGTCGTGAGCAGGCGGCAAAGGCACTCGAGGGACTCCTCGTCGTGGTTCTTCAGCAGCTTCACCACGCAGTCGTGCATGATGGCCTCTGTCAGCATCTTCAGCTTGAAAAGCTCGCCGATGAATTTGATATTCCCGATGGATCTCCGCCGGGCTTTGTCCTTGGCCTCCTCCAGCTCGTCATGGAGCCGCGTCTTCTCCTCTGGCTGCAAAACAGGAGAGCAGCTCTGCAAAACCACGCTCCCAGTGTACAGAACTCCTTGAAAGATCCAGTTTTATGTTCATAGACACTGATCACTCTTTTTCTCCTAAAGCCCAGAGAGATGCTGGTATAAACCCACTGTCAAGGGAAGTAATTCTTATTATCCTCAGACACAGTGCCAGAATGAAAACCCCAGCTCCAAAATCCCCCCAAATCAACTGCCATCTACAAAAGGAAATAATTTTCTGAGGGAGCTCTGAGAACTTATGGAGAAAAACACCACTTACAGTGGTAGCAGCTTCGAGCTCTTTCTGCTTCTTTTCGAAGACATCGTCGTCAGCCTTGTCCTTTTCAAATTCCTTCTGGCAGCGATTTAACAGCAACTTACGGAAATTTACAGTGCTCCCAGGTTTGTCTGCCATGGGCACTTTCAGCTGGAATGAGAAGGAAGAAAAACATCAGCAGAAATAGGGATAAACTCCACAGAGGAGGGGTCATCCCTAACAATTTATTTTGCTCTTCATGTAGAGCTGCGCAGCTCCACAAGGCTGTGGAAGTAAAGCCTCACATCAGGATTTCCAGTGGAGTTTTACAATTGCAGATGAAAAGTCAGACTCCAAACTTGGCTTGACAGCACCTCTGCCCAGGGATGGATTACATTTCCATCCATTAGGATCCCTTAAAAATACCCCCTGCTTAAAACCACTCCCGTTCTGTGCCAAAGGCTTAAGCCATATTCCTTCACTGCATGTCATGAAGGACCTGGGGATAAGGGGGTTATTTTGTCCCAAATTCACCATCTGAGAATGATCCGTGCAAAGCCAGGCTCATCTTGGGCTCCCTTGGAAATGACAGACACAGAAGGGTGGGCAGGCCCTGGCACAGGGTGCCCAGAGCAGCTGTGGCTGCCCCTGGATCCCTGAAGTGTCCAAGGCCAGGCTGGACAGGGCTTGGAGCAGCCTGGGACAGTGGAAGGTGTCCCTGCCCATGGCAGGGGTGGAATGAGAAGAGCTTTAAGCTCCCTTTCCCACCTATACTATTCTGTGCTTCTGTGATTCCTCAAACTTCCCAAATACGACTCCTCTTGCAACCAGGTGGAGCAAAGACTCCTGAGCTCCCAACAACTGTTCCAAGCAAATCCCTCTGCTTCGGGCACGGCCAACAAACCAACACTCCACATGAACTGTTCTTACTCTCAGAAACTGACGTTTAACTCTGCCCAGTTTCTGCCAGTGCCCAGCAGCCCATGGCTCTTACCGTCACCAGGCAGCGGCACATGTTGGCGTAGGCCACGGAGAAGCTGGGCTCGTCGATGGCCTTCTCAAAGACCAGGTCGATGACTCCCTTCAGCCTCTCCTCCGTGTCCACGGTCAGGTCTGTCACCTGCTTCATGAGCTGGTTGAACATCTGGGGCGTCAGCTTGTTCAAGATGCTCCGTACCTTGCGGAACAGCTCCTGGAGGACACAAACGCTGCACATTCAGGCACAAGTGGATTCCAGGAATGAGCCAGGATGCTTCCCACAGGGGAATGGAGACATCCTGGAGGAATGTCTGGGAAGCTGAGTGACACACCATGGAACACAGCCCAAGCCCAGTTCTCACTTGGCTACCAAAGACCAAGGCTACAGGGCAGGAGTTTTGGAAACACCCAAGTGCTTTTGTCAAATGTAACAGGGGCACAAAGCCCTTCCTGTCAGAAATACTGTTCTTTGTATCAGTTTAATCCACGAGATATAAATTAACAGGGAGTGGCCTCTGTTTCCTTCAGCCAGAGGTAACCAACTTCTCCTATAATTCACTTCAAGGCACTTTATTTTTTCCTATCCTATTTTATCCCATGATAATGAAGTCAACAATGCCATCATCAAGAACAGAATTCCAGTGTCCTTCAAGACCATCCCAACTTATCCTACAAATTACAAGCTTGACCACTGAACACCTCCTCCCAGAGTGAGTGTTCCACGAAGGAGAGGAGGGGGAGAAGGACAGAGGGAGCTTCAGACAGCACTGCTGGGCTGATCAGGACCAACCGAGGTATTTCAGAGAGAAACCTCAGTCTTGGTGAGGATTCAGGGCAGAATTGTGGTCTAAAAGGAGATGAAAAGCAAGTTCTGTGCTGGGAATGTAGGGCTGTTTGCTTTAGAACAGAGACAGAAATATTCCAGTAAAACAGCAGTAGGAAAGCAATCCTGGAAGAGAGGCAGGAGGTTGGTGTTCTCTGCTTAATATACAGGACTGGCATTTAAACTCCAGGTCAAGAATAAACATACAAAAAATACCATCAAGGCAGGGGAAAGCTGGGATTCCAACAGAATTCATTGCCCTTTCCCACTCTCTGACACAAGAGGGAAGGCAACAGCCATTACCTGGTGCAGCTGCTGCACCCTCAGACCTGTTAAGCTCTCACCTGGGTTTTGACATTTTCTGGGTCCTCCGTTTGGTTTTCCCTCTTCAGGCTCGGCTTCCAGGCGTTCTCTGCCTTCTTCAGGTGCACATCCTCCTTCACACACACAGTGATGATCTTCCTGGGCTCCCTCCTCTGGCCCGGCTGAGATCTCCTCGGTCCAACATTCAACAACTAGGACAAAAACATTCCTTGTTATACCCCACTTTGAGCTCACACTGGTAGCACACTCCAGGGCAAAGGCCAACACCCGCTGACCACCAGCACGTCCTGCTGGCACACGAGCAGTCCCTGTGACCCAACACTGCTCTGGGCTGCTCACAGGGAACATGGAGACACCAAACACCTTTCTCTGGGCAGCTTTTCCCAACAGAGCTGGGACGACTCTGCCTCCAGAACCTGGCGGCGCTCTGGGTGCTGCCACGGGGGGCAGAACTGACCCCGACTGGCCAAAAGTGCCTCTTGGGAGTGAGAAACTGAGACACCACAGCAAGGTGTGGAAGAACTCAGCCCTGACAGATGTGCTTCAAACATGCCATCCCAAGCACTTAGACAATGAAAAATTAGCAGTTCTGCCAGAAATGTTAAGTTTTACTGGAGATTGCTTCCAACAAAGCCATTTTGAGACGGGAATTACGTAAAACACACTGAAGGAGCATCACTGCAGCTCCTGCACTCTAAAAATATGGATCCTAACAGATGTGGGACAAACTCTGGGTGGCTTCACCGAAGAAAGGGAATCCGGGTGCTTTGGAACTGCACAAGCTCTGCAATCCTGTGTAATGGGATGCTCCTCCCGAACAAATCAGGCACAAAACCTGCCACAGCCGGGGAGTTTTTCACCACATGTACAAGTGGCAGGGCACAAGACTCCCCCAAACCTCCTCTTCACCTGGGGGCTTCTGATTAAGAACTAAAGGTACCAGGTGCTGTTGAGAGGTTGCTCTTCCCCTGCTCTCTTTCACATTTCTGAACTCATTTATCACGAATGGCCAACCTCTAGGTACAAATTAACGCAGCAAAACTCCATTATCAAACCCAGTACTTCCCACAGCAGTAATTAATCTGCTCAGCAGCCACTCATGGCAGACAGGCCATTTCAAACACTGCTTTGTTCAACAAAGGGATCCAACGAGCATCAAAAAGGCCAAACCACTGCAGTTACTTGAAGAGCTTCAATGAATAGGAGGAAAGGGCTCTTGGCTGGTGCCTCTTGTGTCATACACCAGCCACAAACCTGGGTTTGCGTTACTGAAAGGCAAAATTCTCCTTAAAGGCAGGAGGGAGTTGAGCCACTTGCCTTTGATAAGGCAAATGTGTGCAAATGAATGTGATCACCAGCAGTGCTGGAGTGCTTGTTTGGGTTCATTATGGGATAACAGCAACAGAGGAAGATGCTGTCAGAAGACAACGACCTCGTGCCATGAGCTGCTCCATGTGCCCAGCCATGCCTGGGAGAGGGCTCCAAGGGCAGGGTGCCACAGTGCTCCCCTCAGCTCATAAAGACCCCTGTTCACATCCCCTGGCACACAAAGAAATAGCCCAGCAGATTATTCAAACTGCATGGGGCACAAGCCTCATGAACGCTGATTCACAGAAACATTTATCTTGGAAAAGACCTCAAGAGCACCAAGGCCAAGCACTCGTAGCCAACTGCACCAGCTGATCACTCCTGAGGAGTCAACAGTGGAACAGGGAGCCTTCAGGATGTTTTTGTGTGTCAGACACCTTCCTAAAGCAGACACTGATCTCTCCACACATCCCTCTGCTCCCACCCTGAGCCCTGACTGGCACAGCCGGGCCTGATGACAGCCCCACCTCCACACACCACCTCTGGTGTGACACATTCTGCTGCCCAGGCTCTGACCACGCTGCAAATGTGGAGAGAAGAGACTTCTCTCCAGCTGGAAATCCAGATAATGATGGATCAGGAAGCTGACTGGCCACAGCCACGTGTGCCAGAGCTCACCACACGCCTCCTGACCCCGGACAGCTCTGCAATCAGAGCCAGGCTGGAACATGTCCTGAAAACCCAAACCTTTGGGTTCATTCCCCCCAGAAGAGGAGCAAAGCCAAGGAGAGGTGACCTGCAGCCACTTCATCTCCTGCACAGAGGCAGCTCTGCCCTGAAGCACCTCCCGAACACGCCAGGCTGTAACGCACGGGGACAGAGTCGCAGAGGCCGGCGCTTCCTCGGCTGCGGAGCTTCCTCGGGCACGGGTCCAAGCAAATGTTCCCTTCTAGCAAACACCCACCCCTGAAGGAGCTGACTCCCCTGGAAAACTGAGGGATGCACGGAGCAGCAGCGTGTCACGTGTCACCTCCTCACATCTGGCTGCCCTGAGCCCAGACCTTTCAGGCGTCAACACAACGAAGACTTTCTTTGAGACTGTACGTTTTTAATATCTGTGAATAAACTCAGTTCAAGCTGTGTGACTAGGTTTTCAATCAGTGGACAGAGACCTCCTTTGAAGATGTAGTAAAATAATAGATGGATCTAACTTCTAACAGAAATGGTCTAGGGGTCTGAGGTTTTACACAGCAAGTTAAAACAGTGCCCAAGCTCAGGCCTGGCTTCCTGTAAATAATGATGGCTCTGAGGCACGGGGCAGATACCAGGTGTTCCTGCATTAATCTGAACGACCTCTCTTCCAGAGGAAGAGGGGGGAAAGGGAAGCAGGAAGACACAGGGACAAGGCTCCTGCAGAGGAGCTGAAGACTGACAGCAGCACAGCCCGACCTGGTGCTGACTCAGGGAGCCAAGTCACGGAAATGCTTCAGAAAGATCCAAGGAATTAAGGAAGTGCTTCTCCCTCTGTAAGAGGTTTCGAACGCCGATGGTGAAATTGATCTTTGATGGTGGGAAATGTTTTGCCTTCCGGGAACAAGATTTCAGTTGATTCAGGTGATTCTAGTTTCCATCACCTCTCGGGAAGGACGAAGCAAAGGCACCCTGTGCAGGGACAGACCCGTCCCCTCCAGCCCCGCATCTCTGAGTTTGCATCTCCTCACCTGCCATGCTCACCTAACCCTGCCTACACCAAAGAGCCCTCCCAGCTGCACTCTGCTCCTGTGCAACTCCACCCTGGTGCCGTGTGACGCAACACTGGTTAGTGCCAGGAACACTCACACAACGCGTTCGAGCGAAAAGAGGGAAACAAAGACAAAAGCCAAAGAAGCGAAACAAAAGATTCTCAACGTGCCGGAAGCGTTAGCGCTGAGCTGCTCGACGTTATTGGGGCAAGGAAGAGGCAGTGGTTTGATGGTTCATGGCATGGCCTGTGCAGAGGTGGGATGGCTGGGGACAGGCAGCGCACACGCAGGGGTTGCCATGCATCACGAGAGGGAACGTCTGGCATTGCTGTGGCTCAGAACCCTCTGATCCTACGACCGCCGGCGTCGAGGACAGGCTGGTTAAACCACGTCACCTTCCAGCCTTCCTCCAGAACAAGGCAAGGAGAGGCTCTGCTCTGCAAAGGCGCAAATGTAAGATGTATGTTATGTGCTGAATGCTCCAAATGAACGGGGTAAGTGAGACTTACCTTTTCTCCCCCTTTCCACAGGTCTGCAAAGTGCAGACCCTCGCGGATCCCGCTCAGGCCAACGTCCCAGCATGCCCTCAGCTGGTGATGTCCCACCCACCACTGAAGACTGCCTAGAGGGGTACAATGCAAGTCTTGTTTCGGTTTTTTTTTAAACAAGGTTGCACCTTTTTGTAAAGTTTTCTGCCAGTCGTTCTTTATCAACAGTGGGTGTTGGGGAAAAAAGGCAACTCTACAAAAAGGTGCAAAGTCTGGGGGTAGAGGGGGGGATTTGGCTTACCCCTATCGGCAGGTTCCTCAATGGTGGGTGAGGCGAGACCAAGAGAGGGCATGCTGGGGGCCCACACCGAGCCAGGGAGGGCAATCCAGGGGTGCTCTGCACTTTGCAGGCCTGTGGAGAGACAAAGAGCGACAGCCGTGTTACCCAGGTGCCGCAGGGCACGGGACACTCCGCACGTGACAGGAGAGGAGGTGCCACAGCACAGCCTGCACATCCCAAAAACGGGAAGCACTGGCAACCTCACAAGGTTGTGTGGACCAGGCGGTGCTCCAAGAGAAACTGTGCACCGAGGCAACTCCAAGACATGGACGTGCACCCCGGATCTGAGGCATCGGCCACGAGGCTGCTCCCAAACCAGAAATATTACATTGACCCAAAATTGCTGGGTTTGACTCCTGGAAACCTGCACACTTGGAAGTCAGGGTGATTCAGGGAACTCCTCTGGAACCAGCAGGTTTGAAAGCTCCACGATGGCTGTGTCATTAGACACATCCAGATGGACACAGCAGAAGCAGCTCAGTAGCTGAAAATCAGTGACTGCCCCTAACGGCAGCAGCGTCCTCCTCCAGTGACACTGACAGGGTGGAATGTGCTGGGGGCACCTGTGCCCCAGGAAAAGACATGGCACAGGCACGAGTGAAGATCTCACAGAGGGATTTCAGAGTGTGGGCACAGCCTGACACAGGGAGGAGGAGGGAAAGGGAAAGAAAAGCAGCGGAAAAGGTGGGAAAACGAGGAATGAAGTGACCAAAGCAACACATGGAAGCACAGAGAAAGCAGGAACACGCAGGCACTGGCTGTGTTCTGTTTGTTAGTACAATCTCTTTGCTGTCTTGGTGTGTCCTGCAGCACAGCCCCCAGGCTGACGCACTGACGCCGGGTTTGTTGTACGACGAACGCGCGAGCGCACACGCGACTGCCGGGTCCTGGAGTGGAAACGCTTCCACCCTCTCACACAGGGCAACAGGAGGGAGGGAACCCCTTCCCAAACAACACGTACCAGTGACAAACATCCACAACCCTTTCCGATTTCCCTACGTTTTGTCAGCCAAGCAAACATCACCCCTGCATTCACCCGACAAAACCAAAACCACCGGCGCATCGCAAGAGGCCCAGAGGCCTGAGGAGGGACTTCATCAGTGTTAAGGCCAGTTTTTAAATGAACAAGTCGGGGTAAACTCACACTTCCAGACACGTTTCTTCCCCCGGGGGCTTGCCTCCCAAAATCAGCAAAAGCCGGCGTGAAGTCGGGGCCTCGTGGCAGGATCCGTGGGTCCAGGGTCCTCAGCGGCAATTTCGGCTGATTGACCTGGGCCGTGGGCAGAGCACACAACAGGGGCTGCTCAGGGCTGCTGAGCTGACAGAGGCCTTGCAGACTACAGACAACATCTAATAAACCACAACAGTCATATTTAACATCCAAATTAAAGCTTTCAACAAACTGCTCAAGTTACAGGCATCCACACTTACACTAAAAATAAGCATTTAATTTAAAATACATCTTCTGCAGGTGACTATTGAGGAAACAGGTGGAGTTCAGAAACATTTCAAGGCTGAGCAGGAATTATGGAGGATAAAATCATGGTAGCATGGGCCTGTCTTTGGTTCAGGAGCATGAAACTGCCACCTTCCCTCAGAGCAACAGCCTTTGTGCCAATGGGAGAGACGGGCAACTGAGCCCAGGAAGCCCAAACACAGAACAGTGAGAAACAATCATGGGAAAGCAGAAGATGGATGAAATAATTTTGGGAATAACGCTGCATTTTACAATTTGCCGGGGTATGAAACTCAGAGTGGAAATGTTTCTGCACATGAGGATCACCCACATGCCTGAGTCTCAAGAGTGAGTCTGTGGTGGTTCCATCAAAACCAAGGAACTACCCAGTTCTCAGTGAGAGCAGAACGAGGCCTCAGTGTCAGCACTCAGAAACCCCAAGTGTTTCACTAAGCCCAGACCTTCAACAGAGACAACGAGCTCTGAGATGAGGCTGGAGAGAAATCCCAAAATGCTTGAGAATGGTGTTCTTAAAGATCTTTGATCAGATCAGCTTATAAATAGTGAAGAAACTGCTTCAGATCAAAGGACAGTTTGCCCAAAACCTTATCTCTGCTTTTTATTTGTTCTAATAGATCAATTCATTGATCTAATAGAAGCCACTGCCTCTCCATCCAGCCTTGCCCAGATCCTCAGCTCTTCATGGCTGGGTCATTTTATATTTTAATAACAACCTGGTATAACTTAATCTAGATAAAGACCATAAAAAATTTGTCAGTTCTTAATCATCTGTGCACATTAATCAGGCACCAACACCTCTATTTGTAGAATTTTGCGATGAGACCAACTATTCTCACTTCCCACCAAAACCCTGCATGGAAATGGTTCAGGAATGATGCATTAGGGATCTTCATTCATATCAAACCTGCACGTACCTGTTTTATGGGCTCCCCTCTCACCTTGTCGAGCACCACGTCGCTGATGGGAGGCAGCCCCTCGGGCTTCTGGATGCAGGCAGGCATGAACTGGATATCCAGCAGGAATTCCCGGTCGTATTGCTTCTTCCCCTCCGGGTCCAGGGGCTTCCACTGCTCTATAGGGAGAGAAGTCCCTGAGAGTCACAGGACACAAACCCTCTGCTCACCCAGACGTGGCTCCAGTAAATCCAGAGGGAAGAGGCTGCTGCACCAGTCTGGGAAATTTCAATTTAATTTAATTTTCATTTTGAAGGGAGATAAGAGGGGAACACACATAACATTAAAGGGACATGAACAACAGGGAGTGGAGAGCCAGGTCCAGAGTAACCACACCCAGATCAGGTCACTAATTCCAGTTCTAACCCATGTGTCTAACTAATTTCCACTGTCCTGTGGGATATGGTGGAATAGGGACAATTCCCTGTTTCTGTGTGAAAATGCACAAGTTAAAGGGGTTTGTGTGGTGTAAAAGGGAGTCATAAACACAGAGTCGAGGAGATCAGAGCATGGGACAAAAACGCCCTTGAGAATGAGAAAGCATGGAACTGTGAACAACCCAGGCTGGAGGTAACAAGCAGAAATGAGAGAAGCCACAACTACACGCCATGACCTGGGAATTACAACTTTCCACCTATTTTTTGTGGGGCTTTTTGGGTGTGGAGGACCCTGCCTGGTGCAAATCACAGCACAAACTACAGCCACTTTAGCACAAGGCAAATCAGCCTCTGGTGGCCTGGAGATGGGATTTTCGGCACTGGCCACACGGTTTGTTTGAAATTAGGGAAGAAAACATGTTTCATCTGAAGGAAAACATCTGTATGAGATGCTGCCTTTGGATCTCCCTCGTCCCAGACTGCACTGCTCAGCATTTATCAGCTCTTGGGGTATTTATTATTCTTTTACTTCACTCCCTGACCCCTGGCTTTGGATCTCTAGGATCTCATCATCCGCACTCCCGCAGAGGTCACAAGCAGGGACTTATTCCAACAATGGGTTTTAATAACTGGTAATGAAAATACACAGAAGTAATTGCAAACTTCAGCTCTTCATGCAGTTTTATTTCTACACAGCTTGAGGATACAGGGATGCAGAAATGGTTTTGCTGGATCCTGGCTGGAACTCCTGGCCTGCCCACTGCACCTGTCATTTACCATGGAAAAGCTCCAACACAGCAACAAGCAGTTTATGTGTAGTTTCCTTCTCCTGGAAAGCTCTCAAGGAGCTGTTTTAATGTGATGAGCAGCTGGGCAGCGTCACAGGAAGGATCCCCAGTGCAGGGAGAGACAGAGATCAAACACACAATTCCTCCAAAAGGCAGAAATTCCCTTTTCTAGAAAGAGTAGAGCTGGAATCGAGGACTATTGTGCAAGTCCAATGTATGTTGCTTTCCCAGGGACCAATCCAACCCCTCCAGCTGAGTGAAAGGACATCTGGACCCAACTGGGATTGTTCTGACTGCATCAGCCGATGAATTATGGATTAGCTTCAGGAAGTGCTTGGCTAATGAACTGGTCAGGTACCCTGAGTGTGATGAGCTATCAGGAGGCCTCTGCGTTCCCCCCTTGCGATACAACTGTGCTGAATTAATAAAAGCAAAGCAATTGAGGTCTTTGTCAGAACAAAGTGGTGCAGAAATAACCACTGCAGTGGAATCCCTTAATGCTGGTGCTCCTTGTCCACCAGGTTCTCCAGATCCTCCCTTATTATTATTATTATTATCTTTAATTTCTGGGCTCCTAAAAAAAAGACTGCTTTATTTGGAGGGAGTTTCACTTGAATAAGAAATTGTGTAAAAATTGGCAGCAACTGAGAAGTTGGTCTCAAGTTCTCTCTAAATTAGGTGGATTAATTGGGGTTCAGGTCTACAAATTACAAAATCCTCATAAGTAACAAAAAGGTTAGGTCTTCATAAATAACAAAACCACTCCTATACCCTGATCAATGGGACTGAGATGGGCAATGCTTGGATTGAAAACCACAAACTCTTTCTTTCCCTTACTTCTCCAGAATTCCAAAGATCCATGCAACTGTTTAGCCAGGAAATGAAATCTTTCTGAACACACATATTTGTATTTAGGACCCAATGAGAACCTTCATTTCATATTTAAGCACCTCTTATTTCAGAGGTATATTGGTTTATGTGGAATTTCTTGGATGGTTTCCAGCTGTCGATCACACAGCAATCAACTCTCTGCCATTTCCACTTTGCTGTAGCCAGCATCCAAATGCATAAAAATTTCAAGGAATTAGGGGTTTTCTCTTCTCTTCACCATAACCAGCAAGACAAAAACGATTTTCCCCTTTTGCCCCCCGGGAAGATCTCTCGGGGCCTGTTGGGCTGCAGATCTCAGCAGAGCTGCACAAGGTGGACACTGAATCCCCTTCCTGCCCCACTGAGAACATGCACAGGGGTGCCAGCAGCCCTTCCAGGAGGGAGGCAGAGCAGCAGAGTGGAGCAGGGCTTACCTGGTTTGTACTGGTACACGGGCCCCTCCCCGGAGCTCTCCGTGCAGCCGGAGTTGGCGTCGGTGCCCTCGCCCTCCGAGACGCTCTCGGCGCCGTTGCGCACCGGCTCTGCCTCCTGCTCCCCGTTCTCCTCCACAGCTTTCACTGGCTGGAGCTCCGAGGCTTCCCTCTCCAGCTGAAGCCCATGGCTCATTTTCTCCTGGTCAGATTCAAGTACTTTGTCCCCTGAAGGTTCCTCCTCCTCCTTCGGCTGGAGCAAGGACAGAGGCAGAGGCTTCGTTAAAAACACCCTGACAAATTCAATGCACGCGAAACGGCTCTTCGTGGATTCACATGGTATTTTTGGGAGCAGCAGGAATACAAATGCATCTTACACAGGGATATGGAACTCCACACTGAGCCACTGGATGATTTATCAGCTCACTCCCATGGATAACCCTCGGATAATTAATGGTGCAACTGGAAGACTCAGCATTGCCCATGAGATCCTCATGGGACTGGATGGAGGGAGCTGTTAAGCCATCAGCAATCCCAGCCTGGAAAGACAACTCTGCTTTCCTCCTCTCCTACCATCCGTGGTAACGAGACGGTAAAGGACACGTGGTGCTTGTTTTGGGGGATTCTTCCTTTAAATGCCTGCTGCCAACTGGAGCAGATCCCACTAAGGAAGGCAATGTGAGATCCAGCCACAATTCCAGCATCTCGGTTTCAGGAAAAAGCATTAATAGTATCCCTGGCTGTTAATTTTAGAGCTCTCCAAGGACACAGCCTGATTGTGCATTCAGACGAGGAGGCGTCGGAACGCGCTTCTCCCGGGAGAAATCCCAGCACATCTCAGCACTGAACAAAGGAATAACTTCATTGAGGATGCTCTGGAGGAGGCTCCCGATCCTTTCGCCTCCCTACCTGAGGGCACCACATCCTAAAATGCTTCTTGCAGGTTTTTCTGCAAGGGAATTCTCTGAAGAATTGCTCAGTGGAACTGCCGGGTGGTGCAGAGACACAGCTCCTCCAGGAGAGTGTGCAGGATGAACCTGTTGGTGCAGCCCCAGTGACACCCTTTGCTCTCCTGCTCTGCATCACATCTGGCCAACCTCAGCTTTTATCTACACACTGGGCAGTCTGAACTTTTACATTTTTACCCTCTTGCTCCCTTTCTGATTGATTCTAACCCCATATTGACCCAGGATATTAAGCACAGCTCCCTGCTGCAATATCCCTACCAGAACAGCAGCAAGGGAGGTTTTCTTTAGTCATCTAATCACCCTCGAGGTAGAGTTTTGTGTGAAAACTTCAGCATTTTCCTTTGTCAGCTTCTCCATCAGTTGGTCATCAGGAAAACTATCATTTGCCATGCTATCCCTGTGCAGGAGAACCTGCCAAAGGTCAGGATGGTGGCCTGGGACCAAAATGGGGCAGTGCTGAGGGATCCAAATCCACTTTTCCCTCATCCTTCACTGGAAGGGGTTCCTGAGTGCTGGGAGGCTGGTGGAAGTCTAGTGGAACCTTCTAGTGGAAGGTGTCCCTTGCCATGGCAGAGCTGGAACCCGAGGAGTGTTTAAGGGCCTTCCCAGCCCAAACCAATCTGTGTTTCTGTGAATGTACTAGTCATTAAATTGGGCAAACCCAAAGAAAACTGAAGAGCTTTAAAAGGGAGCAGAGTGATGCCTGTTATCTAAAGGATGCTGAGGAATAGCAGAGTTCCTCCCCAAAACTCTGCCCTGGACCCTCTGAGACAACAAGGAAGCAACGTCTCTAAAGTACAATTTCAAGAGAGGAACACCATCTCTAAATCTGGGTAAAGCAGGACTTTGGCTCCCTCTCACCTCTGTTTCTGCCTCTGTCACCTCCTCAGTGGCTTGGGTCTGGTCTTTTGGTTTCTTCCAGGTCTTTGGTGCAATTACAGCGGTTTGGGCTGCAATGGAAACGTGCATCTGTTACCACACTGGATGACACAGCTTCCCTCCCAGGGGCTGGTCTGAGGCACAGGAAAACGAAGCAGCTGCAGCCTTGTGGAGGATTCAGCTTGATTTAACCACTTTGGCTTCCGATGCAGCATTAACAATCATTAGAATGACTTTAAAACACAGGAATTGTTTTACAAGTTTCTCAATCAAGCTCCAAATGGCACTTGGGGTAGCAAGGAGGTCACTGCCAACAGCACAAGGATCATGCAGGGAAAAAAGACCTTCAGGAAGTCAAGTTTTTGGAAAGATCAGGTACTGGCTGGGAGAAAAGGTTGTTCTCAACATATTTTTCTTAATAATTCTAACATTGTTATAATATTAACTATAAACAAGTCCAAATTTCCAGTATCTCATCCAAAAGGAAAACTTCAATCCTGCAGCACTGCTCTGAGCTGGATTTCTATTTCAATTTAAAAGCAGGTTTGTAACTTCACCATTAATGATCTCCCTGGCCAACTGACTCAAAGGAAACCACAGAGTATTCCCAAGATCAGCACTCCAATAGACTCCAGTCATGTTTTCCCCCTAAAGGGTAGAAGACACCACACAATATATAAAGAGGAGACAAACCCATTAATCCAATCTGCTCCTAATCTGTGGCAACTGCTCCCAGCTCCAATTCGGATCCCAGGCACACATGCCCAGTTAACAGAGTGTAAATGGGATTGATTTTGTGACTGAAGTTTACTGCAAACAGATTTCCAGCTCCAGCCTTTGGTTTCCAGTAGATACCAAGGAAAAACCCAGTGTGCACTTCCTTTATCACAACAAAATACAATTCTGAAAGGTACGGATAAATAAGAAGAGTGAGTAACAGCCAACTCTGTTCCTAAGGGCACAGAATAAATGGGATTTGCTGCGTTCCCACTGCCCCAAAGGACACGAATGAGCTCCGTGGCTTCCCCAGTGATTCCCTGTTTGCAGGGTGACCATGGACCTGCAGACACCCTGTGCATTCCCATGGAATCACCACATCCAGGCCCCAAGAGCAACAGGAGCTACCAGCGCTGATGGAAGACTTTTACCTTCAGGCTGAACACCCCAAAAGCAAAGTTAATTAAAAAAAGGAAGCCTTATTTAAATATTCAAAGATCATCTGCTTGTTCACAGAACCAATGGCTGGAAAAGTTACCTGGATCTCCCAAGCTCCAGGTCCCGCACATCCCATCCACTGTGTCTCCCTATGGAGAGGCTTTAGGGGCAGGGCAGAGCCCCAGCACAAATCCCAAATTTTCTGGGACTCAAAGGAGGGGAGAGGAAGGGCCAAGCAGGCTCACAGTGCAACACAGCTTTGTCTCACACCACCGGGATCAGCCTTTACTGCTGCTCCCAGCAGCTCCCAGCACCTTGGCAAGGACAGCCCAGTTACTCCCACTGTCCTGGGTTAAACCAGGGCTGGCAATCAGCAGTGGCCATGTTCTGGAATTCAGCAAAGCACAGATCTAAGCCAGGCTCCCACAAAAGATTTACTTAGGACAGGGAAGAGGAACCAACCCCTAACTCCAGACTATCCTGGACACCACTCCCAGTGATAACCCACCCTGCAGGGAGCTGCTCCACAGGCCCAAGGCTCCCTCAGGCTTTCTCCAGCTGGGCCACGTTCCCCAGGCTCCCCAGTGGAACATCTTCCCACAGGATTTACCCAGCCGGGAGCACACGGCCCATCCAGCGGGACAGGAGGCCTCTCCTCTCTGATGTGGTGCCAACTGTGAAGCCTAAATTAATACCAGCTCTTATATTTTTATTTTATTATCCAACATGCCATGAAAGACCGAAGCAAAGACCCACCATCGCCTTCCAGCTCACGGAAAAGAAAATATATTCCTGTGGTTATGGCAGCAAATCAAGAAAAGGGTGACACCTGATTTATGTTTCTGCCTCTCCAGGTTTCAGTGCTGGAGAAATTTCTCCAAGGTATTTCCAATTACAGCCCAAGCTGCTCGTTACAGCCTCCCCAGCTCAGAAACTCCAGGACTCACCACAGCTGGGCTACTTAATACAGAAATACATCTCATAAACGAGCTCTGCAAGGAACAGCTCTTTGAATTCCTTGTGTATGAAGTTCTTTTGGCTTCCTGTGTTCCAAGGAGTTCTGCCTGGGACACACATCAGTCTCTTATTTTCCTCTTTGCTTCTGGTAATAGCCATGACAGAATGGTGACATCAAAGGCCTCAGGTCTCTGGTAGTACCTTCTGCAGAAATTCCACTCCACCACCACCATTTTTCCCGTTTTGTTCCCTGGAACGTGCTGGTCCCTCACTGTAGCCACAGAAACCACAGAATTTAATAAAAAGCAACATTTGTTGATGACTTTTAGCCAGGGTGATGTTTTTAGTGTGGACTGGAGTGCCCAGGTCCTCTCTTAATAATCTATTTTTCTCCTTGTAGGGTAGATGAGTAGGAATTAATTACTTTAAAAAGCATGTGCTCTGGCACAGCTCTGCCCGTCCTAAAAACTCCTGGCAAAAATTCCTGAGGAGGCAGGAGCACACCCTGTGCTCTGAGAACGGGGGGAACGCGTCCCCTTTGGGCTCAGACCAGGAGCACAGTCAGCAGCCCTGGGCACAACATCCTGCACTGCTCAGTGGTTCCGTGCTCTGAAACCCACCAAATCCTCCCCATTTCACAGGGAGGCACAACCAGTGATGCTGGTGAGCAGGGACACGGACTGGTGACTCACAGACACAGAGACTGAGCCACTTAAGCTGCCAACTTCGCTGTGAGGGTGCTCAGAGTAGGCAGAATTCAGTGTAAAACACCACAGGGGTGCTCCAGTAGAATCCCCTGACCTCGGAAATCTGGTGGAGACCTAATGCCAGCAGAAAGGGAGGAGGACCCCTGGATCCCCACAGGATCAACTCAGCTCTGGCCTCTCCCTGCAAACCCTGACAAAGTCATTTTGTTGAGCTGTAAAAAAGAACTGCTGCAGGATAAAGATGTTTAAAGGTCTGAATATATTTTCTTTCTTGTCACAGAGGTCAACAGAGCAAAAAATCCAAGTCTGGTTTCTCTGAGTGTTGGACAGAAGGTGTGTCCTGTAAAACACTCCAGGAAAAGGCAAATCCCTTCGCTCATCCCCAAAGAGCTGCCACCTCCAGCACAAAACACAGGATCCGCCCGGGAGCCTCAGCAGGGCTGCCCCAGCAGCTCAGGCAGGAGGGGAGGGAGGTCCCGTTCCCAAAATCAGGCAGGCCAGGGTACAGCTATGAAAAGGACACTCAGGAGGAACTGCTGCAGGAATGAGATCATTCCAAGAGGTCCCAGCCCTGCCCCAGCCAGCCCAGCTCAGCTCCCTTCGAAGGGAAAGCAGGGGAATGATTTGTGGCCAAACTGCTGTGTAATAAAAACACCATTCTGCCTAAAACCCCAAAGAAATACTGCTCAAAGTCACAGAGCTCACAGCTACCAGCACGTGCTCAAGAAGTTTCCCTTATCCCAGATTTAATCCTAACTCAGGAGATCACAAAAAAATCTCTTGGCCTTTAGTCCAAGAGAAACACAACAATATAACCCTTTCTCCTTGCTCCTGGGGGTCAGCATCTGAATTTTCCAAAGTATATGGCAGACATGCTGTTCCTCATTCCTGAATTAGCAGGCAGCCTCAGATGATGTTATTTCAATCTCCCTTCCTCTCTCCAAGAAAGAACTGGAAAATTATTGCTGAAAAGAAGGCTGGCAGAGAAATGCAGTAGTTCAGGATCATTAAATCAGGGGTAAAGCACAAAAAAACACTTGGAGAGCTTTGTGCTTTCTTTGAAGCCCTGAGCTCTTAATAGAAATCTGGGTTTCAAGTCATCTTTTACATGACTTGAGAACTCCCTGTTTCCCTGTTGCCAAAGCCAATGGCTTGGCTAATGTGTGCTCTGGAGCATAATGACATTACAGCATTAAAATTAATCTTCTGCATAATTAAAAGCCCAAACACTGTAAGTTAATTTTTTAAAAATTTAAACTACAGGCCATTACAAAGCCAGCAGTAACACTGCAAGCTGGAACCTGCCTGTGCAAAACTTTATTTACAGAGTCCCATTTCTCCTCTCCTTTGTAAGGAAATTAATTTGGGTTATGAAGTAGCTTGGATTGAAAGAACAACAAGTGCCAGAACAGTGAAATGACCTGAGTGAAATAAAAATAGAAGAAGATTAACAGGAAAAATCCTCATGGCTGGTGTAGTAAAGGGATCTTTCTTCTCATCTGTAGATACTGGATTTTAAGATCAGCATATTGAGCATCACACAAACATGGAACAAGGCCAACCTCAGCCTTTCAGTGCATTTAAGAGCAGAGCCCAAGATTTCTGAGCCCATTTCCCATCTATTGAAGAAAAAACAAAAAAAAAAAAAACCTATATGAAATGTTTCTTTAAAGAAAATGAAACCAACAAGATCCAAATCACAACTGACTGTTTGTCCTCATTGTCCAAGCTTCCAAGGAATTGAAATAACTGCAGAACAGGAGGTAGAGAATGTGACACATGAAATGCTTTAACACTGCTGGGTGTGAAGAACAGACCCATTACACCCCTCCAGCAGCTGATACAAGGAATTGATCATTTAACTTATTTTCCATGATTTGATCTCCAGAAGTCCTGCAAAAAAGCCATTTTCCATAGGAAACACAGAGTGTTAATGCATTCAGTGCCAAAGCAGAGACAGGGCTGAAAGTAAAGACAGGCAACAACACCTGGAGAAAGGGGCTGCATTTTAAAAGGCGGCTGCAGAAATTGCGATTTTTAGTGAATCTTAAACTGTAAACTGCAGAATTTAAATTTAAAATTGTAAACTGTACGTTTTGCTTACATATGACTTTTGCAAAAAGCAGAAGTGTCACTTATGAAGGCTGGGCAGGTAGAGGTGTGTGACACTGAGGTGACAATAGGGTGTGACACTGGTGTGACACTGGCTGTCAGTTGTTTGGATGAGTGTGAATGGTCCATTCCATTTTCCCACATCTGGGAACACGGTGACACATTTTTACAGCTGGAAAAGACCCCACTCCAGCAGTTCTGGAAATTGCTGGCTCAGGGGATTCATCCCAAGAGCTTCAGGCTCCCAAAACCAGAGCCACAGGCCCTCGGACCAACGGCTCACCTCGGGGGGAACAGGACTTGTGGCTGCCCTGTCCCTGGCAGTGTCCAAGGCCAGGTTGGACACTGGGGCTTGGAGCACCCTGGGACAGTGGGAGGTGTCCCTGCCCATGGCAGGGGTGGCACTGGATGGGACAGAAGTTCCCTCCAATCCAAACCATCCTGGGATTCCATGAAGAGCAGTGTGCTCTGCACTCCCCCTCCACCAGCCCTGAGCTGCCATGGAAGCATGAGCCCACCCGAGCCTGGGACACACATCCTGAACAGTCACGAGGGATTTCTATCCCTGCAAAGGAAGAGCAGCATTTCCCAATCACAGCAGCCACGTGCACCACTGGGCTTTTTTCTTTTGTGGACAGAAACAGAAATGTCTGTTGGAAGAAGAAAAAGCCCCTTTCCTTCATCCTCCAGCTCACCCCATGAACCCACAGAGCCCGGTGCTTACCTGGGACAGGACTCCTGCTCAAGTTCACGCTCAGGGCCTCCTGGCTCTCCTCCAGCTGCCCATCTGCTTCTGTGTCTTCCTTCTTTTCAGATTCTTTTACCTCTTCACTAAGAGTAGTTCTTGTGCTCTCCTCTCCTTCTAAATCTCCCTGGACAACAGGGAGGGCACTCGGAGACGGGAGGGGAGGTGGAGAAGGAGTTGTAGTGGTAACAGCAGCAACGGAACCCGGCGGGGACGGGGGCGGCGGGGTGGGCGGGGGGGTGGGAGGAGGAGAGGGAGCAGCGTGGGGAGCACTGGCAGCTGATGAGCAGCTCTCCACCTCTGCTGGGAGGGCCTCGGGGGGCTCCAACTCCACAGTCAACGCTGCAGCCTCCGCCTGGGCCACCTCTGCCTCGGGCTCGGCCGCGGGCCCCGCGTCCCCGACACCGCTCGCGTCGTTGGTGACACCGGGCCCGGCCATCGCCGTCACCGGGGCGTCACCGGGCGATGCTACTGCACTGCTGGGCTCTGTGCACACCTCAGCACCCGGCTCCTCCGCAGCACGAGGGGCCTCTGGGCAGGCTGTGGCACTGAGTGTAGGCATTGCCTCCTCTTTGGGGGAGGCCAGTTCACATTTGTCCTCCGGGTCAGCCGCGGGCGGGGCTTTGCTGGACACGGTGACAGCTGTGGGGACAGCCATGGGGACAGCCATGGGGACAGCCGTGGGGACAGCCGTGGGGACAGCTGTGGGGACAGCCATGGGGACAGCTGTGGGGACAGCCGTGGGGACAGCCGTGGGGACAGCCGTGGGGACAGCCGTGGGGACTGCTGTGGGGACAGCCGTGGGGACAGCCGTGACCGGGGCGGCCGGGGCTGGCGATGGAGCACGAGGAAGTTCTGGTGGGGTTTCCACTGAGGTGGGGACCTCGGTTGTCTGCCCAGCTTGATCTTTCTTCTCCCCAGCAGGTTCTGGTCTGAGGACTGGAGAGGGTGGTTTTAATACTGGATCTGGTTTTGGCTTCTCTTCTGGGAAAGGAGCAAAAACACCATTATCAACAGCAAGGCAACTCCATGTTCCTGCCTTGGCCCCCTCGGCTCCCATTCCTGAATTCTGTTCTGCCAAGGAGCTCTGAGGACACCAGAGGCCCCTGCACCTCCCCAGGAATTCAAATCTGAAAATACAACCCCTGCCATTCTGAGAAGAGACAGATCTGGAGAGACTCACTGCAGCCTTCCAGTGCCTAAAGGAGGCTTATAAAACAAGGAGAGCAACTCTTCACATGGACAAAAGCTTGAAGGACAAGGGGGAATGGGTTAAACTGAAAGAGGAGAGGTTTAGAGTAGATGTTTGGAAGAAATGTATCAACACAACTTTCAAAATCTTGTGCAGAAAGAAGTCCCTCCACTTATCCCATGATTAGCAACAGACTTGGTGATCCTGTCCCTTCCATGACCATCACACAGCTCCCAAAGCTCTGCTGCTTCCCACTTCTTTTCTACAAAAGCATGAGCCATTATTGTTTAGGATCTTGCAGGAACACTAAACTCCTTCAGGACACTGTTACACCAGCAAAAATAATTCTGGAAAAGCCGGAGGCACAAACCTGCTCTTCAGATTGGGAAGTCAAAGGCCATAACCAACCCCAAATCATCCAAATTCAGGTAGAACCAAACAGGTTTGGCTCTGCTGGATTTCCTTTTGGGGCTTATTCAACAGTTCAGCTGAAGGGAAAGGGTTTTTGAGGGAGAACCCATTTGAAAGTGCCTGGAACATCGAATCCCACCTTTAGGAACATCTGGAGCAAAAGTGAACTCTGCTTCCAGCCCCAGCAGCGCTACAGAGGCCCATGGCCAAAGCAGTAGCTCATCAACTTAACAAGGCACCCAAGGACGTGGCTTTGGAGGAGGATGACAAGTGAGGAAAGAGATGGGGAAGAGTATTCCAACAGCTGATTTTGATTCTGGCAGCTCCGTGGAAGAAAAAGGACGCGGGAATTGGTTTGGGAAAAGAAAACACGCCACCTCTGATTTGTGGAACACCCTTTGCAGGAACTCCTGGAGCATTCCTGACATTTACAGCTCGCTATAAACAACTGCCTGGATATTCTCCCCCCGAGTCAAAGGAGAACGCTCAAAAAAAGCCCCCAAGCAAATGTATTTAAAGTGTTAGAAAATCATTCTGAGAGATAAAACCAGCACAAACCCACAGCTGTGTTAGAAACCAGAGGTTTGATTCCCTTCCTTCAAACCACACCTTGTCTGCCCAATGTTCTCGTCATGGACACAAGCTGAGTGTGCAAAATCCCAGAGAAAAGTGATTTGAGGAGGGATTCCAGAGAACGAGGAGCAGATTTGGCTAATGAGAAGCAAATCTGAACTTGAACCCCCATCCCAGAGAACAAATCTCCAAGTCCTGGCAGAGGAGAACTCATCCCTGCCAACTGTTACAGAGAGTCACGTGAACAACTCACAGTAGGGGAGGGAAAACAAAAATCAATGCAATTCATCCCAACTGGATCAAATCCCTCTTCCTAAATACTCTGAGATCATTCCTCATGTTATATTTAGAAAGTATATACAGGAAGCACCGGCTGCTCCAGGGGAAATATCAAGAGATTTTTTTTTTAATTTCCTGATAAATACAATTTTTGCAGAATTATTCCTTAAAGGTTCTTTCACAATACCCAGTGGGACAGACCCTGCTGCTGTTGGGCTGCTGGGTGGTCCCAGTGGCACAGACTGCCCAGGCCAGTGGATGAGGAAGGTTTTACTGGATAGGGGAATTTGTTCCTGCTCTGTGGTGTTTATCTGACAATAACTGCTGGGCCCGCTGCCATTTTTCCATCTTTTGTCCTGATGCAAGCACTCACGAGGCAGCACCAGGACTGAGTCAGTGTCAGCAGAGGGGCTTTGGAGCTTTCCAAACTCCGGGCTCTGACATTCATCTGTTTTCCACAAACCGTGCTGTACATTTTCCACATCTGATACATTGCAAGATTTGGACAGGTTTAAAAAGAGGATAACACTACTCCAAACATCCCCCTGAACCGCTGCAGGTGGAATAAATGTGGGCAGCTGTGATTTCATGCAGTTCTATCCCACTGCACCCCCTGCACCAGCCTGGCCTGCAGCCAGGCTCTGCAGGCTTGGCCACTGGCTTGACCTGGATTCTCCAGCAGTGTCCCCCCCCTGGCAGCCTGGCTGGTATGGACATGCCAGGGGCATCTACAGGAACCAGAACTTGCACCTAAATAATGTGTTTTTTCAAGGTATTATAAGTAGCAATTTCTATAGCTGGGCCAGTGGGGGGTCAGAATGGGAGGAGCTTTCAGGTCCCTCCAACCCAAACCATTCTGGGATTCCAGGAAATGGCAAAGGCTTGTCTTTGAAAAAAAACAACCAAGGCTATAAAGAATGCAATCCCAAATCCAGCCTCAGGAGTGACTTCCAGACCAAGCCCAGAGGGCCTGCAGATCCTGGTCTGCCAGCAGAGCACAGGGCTCCATTTCTGATCCTGATCCTGATCCCAATCCTGAGCCCAGCCCAGCGGATGGGCCAGGTACTGCTCACAGTTACAAACAGCTGCACAAGCAGCACTGGGTGTCACAGAGTCACAGGGAAAGTCTGATTCCAAACTTCAACAGATGCAAACAGGCACAGGAGAGGAAGGGCTCGGGGAGGATCTGATCTGCAGGATGAACATGGCAGAGGGGGCTTTGGAGAAACAACAAGGCTGGTTTTAATGAACACCTCAACCCTGCAGCCCTATCTGTCACTGCTTTTGTTTTGGGAGCAAAAGACCCCCAACACTGAAGTGAAAAATCATTTTGATACCTTGGCATGTATCTCTGGACAGATGTGCCCCCCAGAAGTCATTAGTTCAGTTTGAATATTATTAACGGGGTCTATTAATTACTGACACCAACCCCTACCCTGCTCTGTGCCCCTGGGCACGGCCCAACGCTCCGGGTGTTATTCCAGGGCTTTCCCTGCAGTGTTTACATAAATGTGCTCTTTAGAGATTTCTGGACTGGAACAAATGTTTGACTCTTTCTGGGATGGAATGGAGACAAACACAGGGAAGCTCGCCGGTGTTAAACCCCAGTCAAGCCCTGCTTTCTGTTTAGACCAGCACTGTCAGAGCTGTGTAACTAAATAAACACACTTGCTTCCAGTTTACTCACAGCTGCCCACAAAGGGATTAAGTTAAAGAGAGAGAGAAGAGGGATAAGACCCATTTGTCCTGGAAATGCACATTTTCATACACAGAGATGAAATATTGTGATGGAAAAGGCTGGATTTTCAGAGGTCAGAGTTCAAGGAGCTCTTGGTCATACAGTTTAGTGGTAGGTGGTCCTGTGAGGAGCAGGGGGTTGGACTTGGTGATCCCCACAGGTCCCTTCTGGCTGCAGATGTTCTGTGATTCCAGGGCTCCACAGCTCAGCCCCAGCTCTGTCCTGAGGGCAGATGCGCTTCAGCCATCACCAGTGTGCTCACAGGGTGTCCCTGGCAGCAAGAGGGGCTTGGGAATGCTGGCAGAGGGGACACAGACAGGGAGGAGCAGCCGTGCCAGAGCCGGGCAGCACCAAACAGCCCAGGGAGCTCAGGCAGCACAGCCACAGCAGAGCCAAAGGACATCAGAGCCACCCACACCTGGCAGGCGACACTGGGGACATCAAAGGTTTGCATCAACATCTAGAGAGAGCCACAGCCTGCCTTTGAGGGGGCGATAGGACCAGACCATCCCCAAAACCTTTTACAAGCAGTTTAGAGGCACAGCACTGGAAGAGTGAAACCCCACTGTCCACGCTGTGGCTGTGAGAGCAAGCCCAGGCACTGCCCTTGGCTTCCCAGCAGTGACTGTGCTGCAGCTGGCATCGAGGACATCTGCAGCACCAGAGATGTTCGTCTGTCCCCTTTCTAGAGCTCTGCTCCTCTGGGGCTTGCTTTTCCTCTAGCAAACCTCTCCCAGGGAACACACAACAGGACAAGAGGAAATGGCCTCAGGTTGTGCCAGGGGTGGTTCAAGTTGGATTTTGGGAAAATTCCATCCTGGAAAGAGTGGCCAGGCACTGACCAGGGCAGTGGTGGAGTCATTACCCTGAAAGTGTTAGAAAAAATAAGTGGTTGTGACACCTGGGGACACGGTTAGTGCTGAACCATAGCAGTGCTGGGTTGGACTCCAAGATCTGGGAGGGCTTTTCCAGCCTTGGTGATTCTGTGACTCTGGATACTCTGAATTTGAAGATCTCAGCACTCCAAGACTTGGCTGCAGGCAGAGCCCAGGAGGCTGTGATGCCACGGGTAAAGGTGGGCACCCAACAGTGGTGTCAGCTCTGCACCCAGCACACATCCTGCTGACACACACCAGGAACTGCAGCTTCCAGGGGCTGCAAATTCCAGTCTGGGAACAGCCTGGGCCTGCTCCATCAGCCCCCTGGGACAATCCCCTGAACAGTTTAAAAAACCTCCCTGCCAATGCAGATTGTGGAATATCCTGAGCTGGCAGGGACCCATCAGGATCACGGAGTCCAACTCCTGGCCCTGTGCAGGGCACCCCAGGGATCCCATCCTGTGCCTGAGAGCGTTGTCCAAGGAAATGGAATTTTAAGAAACTTTTTCCATCTGTGCCATTTTTACCAAAGTCAGCAGAATCTGCTATGGGCTTTATGAGACACTTTGCACACAAATGGTTTTTTTCCCAGTTAATGCTGCCCATTCCTACAGGACTGGACACACAGGCAGCTCTAGGGAAGCCATATGATCCTCTGGATCCATGCCACTGCTGTGGCTAATTATCCAAATGATCCAAAGCCTCTCTGGCTAAAGCATTTCCCTGACAACACGCTGGTTTCTGGAGGGTGGTGCATGGGTGAGAGGAGTTTCATCCTTCTGTGTGCTCTGAAACAACATTTAGAACACAGAAGCTTGAAGACAATTATTTTTAACCAGTTCCATATTAGCAAATTCCAATTAATTGCCTTAGCAACACACTTAAAATGTTCCACTGGAAGAAGAGAAGTTCCTCCCCTGCTATTTCTTCTGCCTGCTGGTCTCCCTGCCAAAAATACTCCAACTAAAACAAGAAAGGAGAGGAAAAAATAACTGATTCCAAATAATGAGGGAGGAAATGTCCGTGAACTGACCTTGTTTGGAGGCGGGGGCCGCGGTGCCGGGGCCGCTCCCGGAGGGGTGGGAGCTCTCCAGGGCTCCCAACGCCGTGGGAATGGGCTCGGGGACCTGGCTGGGCACCTGCTGGAGGGGAGGGACAACACGGTGAGCCTGGGAACACAGAAACACGGAGCAAGGGCAAGGGGGAAATGAGACACGGTGGGATAGAGAGAAGAAACCAAAGGGGGGAAAATAAAGAGAGAAGATACACGGGTCAATTGGAGAAATCCATAAAGTTCATGGGAAAGGGAGGGAATGGCAGCAGGAAGAGGGGAAAAGGATGATCACTGCTAAGAACAGAAAGGAAGGCTCAGCACAGCTCTGTTATCAACACTTTGCTCTCCCACCACTGCTTCCAGGAGCTGCAGGAATGCTCTCCATGCAGGACACACACCAAGGCTCCAGGATCTCTCTGTCATTTAAGCTCACTTTTGGTACTTGATTCCTTTCTCAACTGATCCATTGTTTCATTTATTCATTATTTCCTTTACTTCCCTCAGAGATTTAAATCTATTTGTTTACTCTTCCATTTAAATCTTTATTTTCTCTTCTTTTTGTGACTCTTGGTCACAAAATTCCCTTAAATGCACACTGAGGACCAGGAAACGAAGAAAATGGGGCTAAATTTTGATTTCCTAATCCCAAGTGGAAAGCCAGGCAGCTCCCTGCAGGTGTCTGCTCTCACCCAGTTCCACATCCATGAACTTCTATGAACATCTACAGGAAAAGGAATTTTTAATCAATCCAAGCACAGCAGAGTGTCCAGGACACAGGTTCCTAATTCCTGACTGCAGACAAGCTCTCAGAAATCCATGCAAAACTTATTTCCCTATAAAAAGAAATGCTCTGGCCTTCTGGCAACCTGCTTCTCTTCCTGGGACTCTGTTCTTCCCTCCCATTCCCAGCTTTTTGCCTATTGCATCTGAACAGTGCAGGATGAAGAGGGAATTATCTCCAAGACACTATCTTTCACCAGTGCAGCAAAACCAGGGAAAAGCACATCTGGAAAAATAAGAATGAAGATTTAAGTACGGGTGAAGGGTTGGAGTTTTATTTGGGATTGCTCCTCTTTCAGGAACGAGCCTGACAGATTGGCTGGAGAATGGATGAAGAACTGCAGCCCAGCCTCCAGCCAAAGCAAACCCAGCTTTACAAATGAGCAGGTTTCAAGAACACTTTCCCTTTGCCCTCAGTGATCTGGACTTTCATTTTACACAAAAATTTATGGATTAAATCAGTGTGGAGAAAGGAAACTGATAAGAACCACAGGAATCTAAGCAGACCAGTGAAGAAGAAACCTGTGAGCCCAGAAAGTTTTTGGGTCAGGAAATGTATTTCCTTAAGAGATGTGGAAAACACTCATTTATTTTGTGGGAATGATATTGCAAATGAATAAATGGTCCTTATGCAGTGAGCCTTGCAGCTGCAAAATGGAACATTTAGAGTTTTTAGGAACTGAAAATCACTCCCCTGATTTATGATGCACCAAGGGCTGCTCTGGGTTATTCTACCCCACCACAGCCTGGACACTGAGCAAACACAACTCTGACAAACTCACTGAGACTTGGAAGAGTCTGGCCAGGAAAATAAGAGCATTTGCTCTTTAAAAAGTGATCTTCTGTGGAAGCCAATGCTGAAGAAACACCATAATCAGATTCTGGCCCTGGGTTTTCTTTCTCTTCCCAGCACAAAATAGAGTGAAAATAGTGTCCTGCTAGAAATGGATAAATCATATCCCCATGTACCTCCAGCTTCTCTTGCAGGAACTCTCAAGCACTTTACTGGCTCAAAAGCAATTCAAATACACTGCAGAGGCACTGGGAAACTCCACCTCAAGCACTTTTTGGTCAGCGATGCTAAGTACAGAAATGGCTCAAACCATGCAGCTCAACTTGGCAGCAATGTTCATCTTCTGCACAATTCCAATCCCTTCTTCAAGTTAAGCACAATTCCAACAATTTTTTGATGTTCAGCATTTAATCTACTGAGAGAACAGGGTACTTCAGGCTTGTGTTAGCAAAGTTTTGGTTTCTTTGAGTCAGTTAATAGAGAAATTCAAATCTAAAGAAAAAATGAAAATTTTAAAACTATTATTGTAAAAGGGTTTCTTTTTCAAATGCAGAATTTGGGACAGGGTCTGGTCTCCAGCACTTCCTGAGGATGTTTCTATCTCTGTGCTTGTACCATTTAAATACTGAGATAGATTCAGAGAAGGAAGTTTTATTAGAATTTGCTGTAATTCTAAAATCTCATTGGACTGGGAGACACTTTGATGCTGCCTTGTCAAGCCCTGAGGCTGCACACTCACATTTTGAGTACTCAAGCAGGTGAAATCTCCCTGAGCACCCGGGTGAGCAGGGTTTGATCCAGGGGGTGAGCAGGGATTGATCCAGGGGGTGAGCAGGGTTTGATCCAGGGGGTGAGCAGGGTTTGATCCAGGGGGTGAGCAGGGATTGATCCAGGGGGTGAGCAGGGTTGAGCCAGGGGGTGAGCAGGGGTTTGATCCAGGGGTGAGCAGGGATCCAGGGGGTGAGCAGGGGTTTGATCCAGGGGTGAGCAGGATTGATCCAGGGGTGAGCGGGGATTGGTCCAGGGGGTGAGCAGGGATTGATCAGAGGGTGAGCAGGGATTGATCCAGAGGGGTGAGCAGGGATTGATCAGGGGTGAGCAGGGTTTGGTCAGGGTGAGCAGGGATTGATCCAGAGGGTGAGCAGGGATTGATCCAGGGGGTGAGCAGGGATTGATGCCAGGGAGCAGTTGATCCAGGGGGTGAGCAGGGATTGATCCAGGGGGTGAGCAGGGATTGATCCAGGGGGTGAGCAGGGATTGATCCAGGGGGTGAGCAGGGATTGATCCAGGGGGTGAGCAGGGATTGATCCAGGGGGTGAGCAGGGATTGATCCAGGGGGTGAGCAGGGATTGATGCAGGGGGTGAGCAGGGATTGATGCAGGGGGTGAGCAGGGATTGATGCAGAGGTGAGCAGGGATTGATGCAGGGGTGAGCAGGGATTGATCCAGGGGGTGAGCAGGGATTGATGCAGAGGGTGAGCAGGGTTTCATCCAGGAGGTGAGCAGGGATTGATGCAGAAGGGGTGAGCAGGGTTTGGTCCAGGGGTGAGCAGGGTTTCATCCAGGGAGGTGAGCAGGTTTGGTCAGGGGTGAGCAGGGTTTCATCCAGGAGGTGAGCAGGGTTTCATGGGAGGTGAGCATTGATGCAGGGGTGAGCAGGATTGATGCAGGGGTGAGCGAGGATTGATCCAGGGGGTGAGCAGGTTTGATCCAGGGAGTGAGCAGGGATTGATCCAGGGGGTGAGCAGGGTTTCATCCAGGGGGTGAGCAGGGATTGATCCAGGAGGGTGAGCAGGGATTGATCCAGGGGGTGAGCAGGGATTGATCCAGGGGGTGAGCAGGGATTGATCCAGGAGGGTGAGCAGGGATTGATCCAGGGGGTGAGCAGGGTTTGATCCAGGGGGTGAGCAGGGATTGATCCAGGGGGTGAGCAGGGATTGATCCAGGGGGTGAGCAGGGTTTCATCCAGGAGGGTGAGCAGGGTTTCATCCAGGAGGGTGAGCAGGGTTTGGTCCAGCGGGGTGGAACAAACAGCAGCAGCTCTGCTCCCCCTGCACTCTCCCAGGAACTGCCCCAAGGCAGGAGCATCTCACAAGTTATGGCTGAATATTGAAAATTTACTGACTTGAGCCTGTTCAAAACAGTAACACCCCCACTACTGCAATTCCTGAGCACAGTTATTAAGGCACTATTTAATTTCACCCAAGATGTCAAATGTGCTCCAAAGACTTGATTTAGAGAAGCTGTTGGGACAATAACGCTGAATTTCCTGGCTTAAGTGGGCTTAAATTTTCAGTTATGTTACACTAATGAACTTATTCTGGTGAGCCCAATTTCAGACCTCTTCTGTGATTACCAAAAGTGGTTCCAAGCACCTAATCAAAAGGAAGGCTGGATATTAAACAATGGAATATTTGCATACCTTGGAGGAGATGATTGGACATCACTGCTGTGCTCTGCATATAAATTACAGCTGATCAGAATTCAGGCCTATTAACCTCCTCTTGAAACGCATTTATTTCCTTCTGTTTGACTTAACTGTAGTGCCTTAAAATAGATTTCAGAATGTAAGAATGATCAGGTAAGTGCCTGGATTCACTGTACTGTGCAGGAATACCATGGGAAATCCTGGCTGCTTCCAAATCTTCTCACTTCCAACAGGCAGCAAGAAGAAATGGGGAGATGATCTCACAAAGATTCCCATGTTTGGCATCTCTACTGTCTTCTCTGGTGGAAAGAAGTTTAACTGGTGCCTTGCTGCTGCTTGTCCTCCATGGGGACCAAAGCACAAGGACAGAAGCCTTGTGCCTTCAGAAGACACAAGGATTTGACTGAGCTGGGAATGGCTGGAAGCTGAAATCCTGCTGGACTCAGGGAGGGATCTCTAGGCCAGGCTCTCACTTCACCTCAATGATCCCAGTTACATCTCCCTGGAATCCTGAGCTCCCACTCCAGCACAACCAGAGTCCCCAGGCAGGGCTGTGCTCCTGCCTCAGCACAGGATTTTCAGCAGATCAACTCCCACACGGAGGGGAAAGGAAGGTTTGAGCTCAGGAAAAGCTGTTTCACCTAAAAGCTGCCAAAAGCTGGTGACATCCAACAGGGAAGAATGTAGAACTCACATCCCAGCACAAGCTCTGTTCCACAGCCCAGCCATCACCTGGAGAACCTTCCTGACCTCTAACCAGGGACTTGAAGGGGTCAGACTCAAAGGTGTATGACGAGGAGGAATTTAGGAGCTACAGAAAATGATATTTGGGGTATTTATAAATTTTCTCTCAAAAGTGCATTTTTAAGTTTGAACACCCAGAGACCAAATGTGTGATAAATTTATTACAATTCTGTGAGAAAATTCCTGAGCTCCAGATCTTCTGGTGACTCTACAACAGCTCCACGAAGGCAGAGGGTGATTCAGCTGAAGGTCTATGATCAATCACCTGTGTGACATGGACTTCCCTCAGATGCACAAGACTTAACAGAGACACCTCCTTTCCCACAGATGCTATGGCTCCTCTAACACTGAAACTCTGAAAAGCTCTGAAAATCTGCTGCTGATACAAACCCAGGGAGGGGGAATGTGCAGCAGCACTGAGGCTCCACATTGACAAGCTATGGACTGCTAAGAATGATCAGACTTGGGAAAAAATAGTCCCTGAAGAATATTGATAATTTGGGAACATCCAGGTGTCTGAGATGGTCAGAGGTGTGGCTGGAAGCTGAGGGAGAGGCACAGCAAAACAAAGGGCACAGGAGGAGGAACGCAGCCCTTCCTTACCTGAGGTGGAGTTGGGGTGGAGGTGGGTCTGACGATGGGGGGCGTGGGGTTCCTGCTGCCCCCTCCAGACATGATTTCTTCTGTTATGTCTTTGCCTCCCTGGTTTGGATCCCGGATTCGGATCTACAGGATTGAAAGAACTGCAATAATAACACAGGAAGAATTCCCACAAGTGCTCCTGTCACTGCTGTCCTTGTGGAGGGCAGCGTGGGCAGCACATGCTCCCAGCACACCCAGCAGGAGATGCTCTGGGATGAGCTGGTGCCCAGCAGGAACACTGGGATGTGGCTTGTTTCCATGACTTGGAATGCATGGCATGTCATCCCTTCATCAACACCTAATTCAATCAAAACCTAATTTAATCATCAACCACACCAGTTCAGTCTAAATATGTGCACCCTGTAATTCAAAATACAGTCCCTGCTGCTGGAACACGAGTTTCCTGCAACTGAGAAAATTTAGGAGACACTTCAGGTACAGGGCTAAGCTTGCCCAGTAGTGGAAAGGGCAAGAATGGAGAAAAGGCTGTTTTACCCTGACAGGAAACTCAGTGACCCTGCCAACCCAGCTGCTGGCAAAGGGGGAAAGCAAATCAGCAATTCAGTCCCAAGTTCCACCAAAACAGAGGGAATCAAACAAAAATAGCGAGTGGAGGAAAGGGAAACTGAAAGAACAAACTCAAGTCCTGTAGAACTCTGCAGCATTTAGGAAAAAAGTGGAATTTTTGAAACTCTTCACAGCCCCAAAACGGAAAGAAAAAATATTTTCCAAAATAAACCACTCCAGAACACTCACTGAATCCTCAAGTGACACTTGAGCCCATCCGTGTCCCTGAACAGGGGGATGAGCCAGGATGGCTGGGATGATGTGACACAGAGCTTTTCCTCTGCAGGGAGGAACTGGAGATTCTGATAACCCAGAGGACAGTTCTGTGTTTCTGCCCACCTTCTCCAAAGCTCTTGGCTGAACCCGAGATAAATCCCATGCAGAAATCCAAGCGAACCAAGAGACACCATCTCCCTTCCCAGGGCAGGGGCTCTGCTTTCCAGGCCCTGTAACTGCCCCATGGCAGGGGAGGGACTGGGTGGTCTTTCAGGTCCTTCCAAGCCAAACCCTCCTGGCACTCTGGGATATAAAATCATAACTGCAGAAGGGTTTTGTGATTTGCCAAACTCAGTTTGCTGGGAGGTGGCTTCACTTGGGGCTGTGGACACACAAAAACACACACACATTGTGCTCAAGATGTTGAGTCTGGGCTTCTCTTATTTTTGGTGGAGTTTTTTTGCTAAAATATTTAATTAACACAGCAACAAGGACCTGAGAGCTGGCACTAAATCCTGCCCTCTCCTCCCCCTGACACCGAGTCAATGGCATTAAAAACAAGATTTCCCTGCCTGGAAGTTTGTAGTACTCAAATACTCAGCTCATGGTGGATGTGGGTGTGCACATTAATACACTTAACTTTAATGTTTCTCATTTCTCCAGTTGCAACACCAATTACCAAACTGAAACAGCACATTCAGAGAGAAGCATCTCGGGCATTTAAAATCCCTTTTCTGCCTCAAAGAACTCAGCTTGGCTGGCATGGAACTGCCTTAATCCCAGCTGAGCGTGTCTGATCAGCTCTGCATTTCAATGGCATCAGGGATCTGGGCATGTCGTGTTTGGGATGCTGAAAAGAGACTCCTGGGGACTGAAGAGGTGACAAAAAAGCTGCTGAGAGCAGCCACCAAAAAGGCCTTTCCTGCAAGCAGAGCTCACACATTGTTCAGTTCTTCCGGTCTCCCAAATCAAGTGTCACCCCAGATCATCCTCAGAACTCCAAAGATGCAAATATTCTGCATTTTGAGACATGTCCAAGTCCCTTTATTCTTCTCTACCCCCAGGAAACTGCTCTTTTAACGATTCCAAGACACTCTCACACAAATCCTGCTGTAACTCCCTCTTCAGTCCTTTCATTCACAAGTTCAAGTCCACATCACCTTTTCCTGGTTAAACCTTACATTCACCCCATATACCTTTACTGTCCCCACCATCCACCCATGGATGGGTTTAAATTCCATTCATTTGCTTTTCTCAAACTCCCCCCAGTGAAAGAGAAAGAGAAGGAATGTGCTCTCCAAACTCATATCCACTTTGAAAATGTGGTCAGGCTCTTTCAAGCCTGCAAATATGTCCACAACTTACTGGTTTTCCACCTTTTTCAAGGTCTAATATTCAATAATTTCTATTTTGTCACTTTGAACCAATTCCCAACATTCTCCCAAACTGCTGAGTTCACTCATTCCCACCTGGCTTTTTGGGAACACTCTAAGCAGCAGCACAGGTGAGGATTCCAGGCCTGGGGAGACCATGCTGGTTTTGTTTAAGTTTATTTAAAACCAGCAAAATTATTTTCCTTTTTGATTGGCCAAAATGTCACAAACTCAGAGTGAAGAGTGCCCACAGAAAAATGGGAAATAAGGCACCACTGCAGCACTGTGCAGTGTTTCAATTACACTTAACCTCTTCGGGAAGCACAAAATGACTGCTCTGGGACGGAAGAGAAGTTAAAGCTCATCTTTAAGCACGGGCAGGGACAACTTCCACTACCCCAGGGTGCTCCAGGCCCTGTCCAGCCTGGCCATGGACACTTCCAGGGATGGAGCAGCCACAGCTGCTCTGGGCACCCTGTGCCAGGGCCTCCAGTGAAGGTAAAGCTCGAGTTTAATCTAGAGAACATGATTCATGTCCCTGCAGCTCCCTCCTGCCCAGGAGAGCCCCAGGCTGTGTCCCCAGGGCCCCACTCACCGTTTTCTTCTCTCTCTTGGCAGGCGGCGGCTGCTGCTGCTGCGTAGGCACAATGATGGGTGCAGACTGGTACACGGGCTGGCTGGGGTAGAAGGGAGTTCCTGGGCACCAACGACACAAACCACAGGGACAAGGTCAGTGGGACTGCTCGTGACAGAACACCCAGTGCAAGAGGTACAAGTGGCCAGAACTTCCAGCATCTGGGGATGCTGCATTTGCTCTGCTCCACTTCCACTGAACAGAAGCTGATGCTTCATCACACAAGAGATGCAGTCACTACTTCTGATGCCATTTCCACGCCCAAACACTGGCCATGTGCATCATCCATTCCTGAGAGGCTGTGGACACCACAGAGGCACTGCAGGACCATCCCTGCACTCCTCTGCCTGACTAACAGGAGGGGCTTTGCTGGGTTTGCTGCTGGTTTATCAGGGGTTTTCTGCCTTTGTAGAGAAATTCAGTCTAACCAATATAAACAATTTGCAAGGTCAACTGCAACCTATTTGGATGCATAACCAGAAAATTTAATTACAAGCAATGTTCTTCTCTTGCTGCAGCACACAGAAAGCACAACCACAGTGATAGTGCAGAATGACACCAAGGTGCTGACCACATTCACAGCAGCCACTATGGTTCATTATGGTTTTCTCTGCAGAATCAGAGTGGCTCAATAAATAACCAAGTGCTTTCAGACGATGCCAGAGATGAGGGTGGCAGAGCAGAGCTGCCTCCAGCACATGGATCAGGTGTCAGGGGAATGTGGAAGTTGCTGCTGGGTATTTTTCCTTCTAGGCAGGGATGCTGGATGAACTGAGTGCCTGCACTTGCCTCAGGAGCAATCTGATCTATTCTTCAGCTGAACTAACCTTTAACTGGGAATGAAAATCTGGATTGTGTGTGTAACCCAACCAAGAGGTCACTGCGACCTCAGGCAAAGGGTGAAATCCAAGAAAGCAAATTAAACCAGCCCAGCACAGCCTGATTTGCAACTTCCAAGGATGCATTCCTCCTGCTGAGAGCTGGAAAGCCCCAGCTCAGAGCCCTGTGTGCATCCTCAGAGAGGGAACTTCTCCCTGTCCAGGCAAAGAGCACTGCATGGCATCAAGGTGTCAGGAGTGACTCCTGGGTGGGCTGAATCACTCAAGAAAGGTCTGATTTTGAATGTCAGGGTCAGCAGAGCCACTTCAGATCTGCCCTCAAAGTCTCCATCAGCACTTCTGCAGGTTGGGAAACAAAAATTATTGTCTAAAGCAGCTGTGACTGCTCCTGGATCCGTGGAATTGTCCCAGGTCAGGCTGGACTGGGCTTGGAGCACCCTGGGAGAGAGGAAGCTGTCCCTGCCCATGGCAAGGGGTGGGACTGGATGGGCTTTAAGGTCCCTTCCAACCCAAACCATCCTGGGATTCCATGATCCTGTGAACCCTCCTGCTGGGCAGGTGTCCAAGCAGAGCCCAGGTAAGGTGAGGGAACAGGAGCAGCCTGGGGTCCTGCAATGTGTGAATTCCCTTCATTTGTAATTTCCTAGAAACCAGACCTAACAACATCACCTGCAATGTGATCCCAGTTGGAGAGGCAGCTCCAGCAGAACTCAGGAAATGACTCTCCCTTTATGAAAACTATTTTAAAAACCCAAATGCTGAAAGGAGTAACTTCTGGGAAGAAACAGCTTCTGTGACAAGCCAAGTGCATTTGCCAGTGCCACTCTCTCTGCTCTGCTCCCTGCCTTTGATCCCTTCCAGTTCTCCAGCACCCAACTTTTGTTCTCCCTCTTACCCACTGATCATTTCAAGGTCTTTCCCAACATTGTACAGAAACCCCCTGATATCAGAGAACGACCAACTGCAAAACTGAGCTATAAAACTGCACTGCCCATCTTCACAAGTTTTGTCTTCCATTGTATTTTCCCTCATCACCTTCTCCAGGTCTTGACAAACTGCAATGATGTTGATATCCAGCAGCCACACTGGCTGCAAATCCTGTGGTTTATGGAAAGGGCACTGCCAGGAGCATTATCCATGCCTGGACTGTAGCTGCTCCCCAAAGCTGGCAGAACTGGTGAACACTGAGCATTCCCAGTCCCTATATACAGCAAGGGAGCAACAGGAGGAAAAGCTGGATAAGTACAGGCAAATCCTTGGTTAAACCTTCCCTGCCTGGAAAACCCTGCAGGACAGAGAGCTCTGGCTTCACCCAGTGATGCTCCACAGATGCAGCAACCTAAAGCTGGGACTGAAACATTCCAAGATGCTCTGTAAGAAACCAGGAGCTTCCAGGAGAGGAAAGGAGCTGGAAATGAACCTTTTCCTAATTACAGGAATGAAGACAGATAAATGGCACTAAGCAAGCAGGAAGAAAGCAGACCTGTGAGAGCAAGAAAAAGGAATACTGGGCAATTTCCTCATCTAGTGGATCAGATTCAAAGAGCCATTGCAATATTTCTTCTATTTTCTCTAGGATCAACCACCAGGAAGTAGCTGCCCTGTAATTACCCTCTCTCCTATTCTGAAATTTCATTACCAAGTTCAAAGGCTTCATGGCAACCTTTCAATGATTCCCATGAGTTCCACACAGATCAAATTAACGAAAGAAGGAAAAGAGGAAAAATTAAGAGACCTTTCCAAATGATGCACAGGGAAGCTATGGGCTCTTCTCTCCTTCCAAAGGGATCTGTGTGTGTGAAGAGCAAACTGCAACTCTGCCAGGGGAGCCGGGCTGCTACTGCTCAGCTTGGAAGGGAATCAGTCACCCCAAGGCTCTGAAATTCCAACAGAGAATTCCCATGGGAGGGAGGCTGAGAATATCTCTGCCCCCAACAGGTTGCAGAATGTGAGTGGGCAGGGAGCAGGGAGTGACCAAATGCATGAAAAGGCCAAGCTCTGGCCTATGCAGGGGTTACAGACTCTTCCACTGGACTAAATTCTCTTTGCAGCATCAATCCAGGGAAAAACCCGCGTGGTTTGTTCTTATCCCCTAACACACACCAAACAAGAAATGCTGGGATAAGAACTGTTAAATGCTGTTAATGCTGGAGCATTCCCAGGGCATGGCACAGTGAAAACCAGGACTGCCAGATGTACCAAAATACCTTAATAAATAATAATGACTGAGCAGGGACTAACAAACAGCCCCATTCCTGGTCCCAGGCGATCCTGGGCAGCTGCAGCCTTTCCTGACACACTCAAACAAACAATGCTCTGGGATTTTTCAGGAGTGAATAATCAGGGCTGTGACACCACCAAATTTAGCAGCTATCTGAAGTTCAAACAAATGCTAATCCAGCTTGTTATTATAAATATTCAGCTTGACAACAGAAAAACACACCAAGAAAAGACTGTAAGAACTCTCCAAGCAGAACTTACCGTAGGCATTGGGGAATTCTCCAGGACCTGGGCCTGGATAAAAGGGTCCTGGTCCTGGTGGCTGCACAGGATATTGCTGGGGTGGCCCGACGTACGGGGGGCCACTGTGACGATACTGGGGGGACAAACACAACCATCACTGTCCATGGACTTGGGCAACCTGAAACTGACCCCCCACCCCTGATCAACAGGGCTATGAGCCTCAAGTTGGTTAGTCACAGCTTTGGGAATCACAGAAGCATGGAATTGTTAAGGTTGGAAAAGATCTTTAAGATCATCAAGTCCAACCATCAACCAGCACCACCACCAAGTTCACCACTGACCACGTCCCCAAGTGCCACATCCACAACTGTCTGAACACTTCCAGGGATGGTGACTCCACCAATGCCCTGGGCAGCCTCTGCCAGTGCCTGATCACCCTCTCCATGAAGGAATTTTTCCCAGTATCTAATCTTAACCTGTCCTGGCACATGATCTGCAACTCCCAGCCTGATTTCACAGGCACATCCCCACCCGCTCCTGGCAGGTCGGGAGACATCCCCCATGGAGCAAACGCTGCTCTGCAGTTCCTCAGGTGCCTGGATGCTGGATTTACCTGTGGGATACAGTACTGGGGGCCCTGAGGCATCGGGTAGGGCATTGGCAGGTGGTTCACCATCATGATGTGCTGGTTGGTTTGGTACACGGCAGTCGGGGTCTGCGCTCCGGGACGGATGGAGGGGCTGCTGTTCTGGATGGTGGCTCTTGGAGGCTGGATCTGAGGCCTCTGAAAAAACTAGGAGAGGGAAGGGAGAAAAGAGAGAAAACAGAGAACTGGTCAGGCTTTCTGGGAAAGAACTGAAATATCCTTACAGTATTATAGTTATGGTATTAGTTTCCAGGAGTTGCCACACTTGCAGAAAACTGCAGGACAGTCCGTGTTTCTCTGTGAACAGCAGGGCCATCTATGGCTTTCTATTTTACAAGGCAGAAACAGGCAAGAAACTTTACAAACTAGTAGGTACTAGTTTGTATCTCCTGAATTTTACAGCTGAACCTTCAGAGCAAACTTCAGAAAAATGAGTTTGTCTCATTTTCTTTTTAGGTGGATTGGCTGCTAAAAACCCCCACCTTTATAAATACCCCAGGGAAATGAAAGATCAAGGCAACTGCCCCAGTTCATCTCCAGAAGAGCTAAAAATCCAGAATTTCACAAAGGCCAGGGGCACCTCGTGTCTCTTCTTCACACACAGGTGATTGTCCTGCCCTGTTTTCCAAAGGGTGGCAACCTGTCCCAGGCTGGTCCCAAACCTGGCACCAGGCTGGGATGAAGTGATGCCCCTGCAGATGGGCCAGGCCCAGGGAGCCAGGCAAGCCCCTGGCACAGGCTCCATCCTCAGCCTCCCGCGCTGGCACCAGCCCTGGCAGCCCCAGGAGGGCACTCAGGCTGCAGCCCTGGCTCTGGCAGCCCCAGGAGGGCACTCAGGCTGCAGCCCTGGCTCTGGCAGCCCCAGGAGGGCACTCAGGCTGCAGCCCTGGCTCTGGCAGCCCCAGGAGGGCACTCAGGCTGCAGCCCTGGCTCTGGCAGCCCCAGGAGGGCACTCAGGCTGCAGCCCTGGCTCTGGCAGCCCCAGGAGGGCACTCAGGCTGCAGCCCTGGCTCTGGCAGCCCCAGGAGGGCACTCAGGCTGCAGCCCTGGCTCTGGCAGCCCCAGGAGGGCACTCAGCCCCAGCACTCAGGCTGCAGCCCTGGCTCTGGCAGCCCCAGGAGGGCACTCAGGCTGCAGCCCTGGCTCTGGCAGCCCCAGGAGGGCACTCAGGCTGCAGCCCTGGCTCAGGCTGCTGGCTCTGGCAGCCCCAGGAGGGCACTCAGGCTGCAGCCCTGGCAGCCCCAGGAGGGCACTCAGGCTGCAGCCCTGGCTCTGGCAGCCCCAGGAGGGCACTCAGGCTGCAGCTCTGGCTCTGGAGTCTGGGCAGCCTCGCAGGTCAGGAGGTGAGAGATGCACGGACACTGAGGCATTCACTGACGGAGGAATGACCAGGTGAGAGACACTGATGCCATGCAGAACCAGGAGTTGGAGTTACCTGTATAGGTCTGAATCCTCCCTTCAATAACGAAGCAAGAAAGCAGCAGGAAACAGAAAGAAAGCCAATGGAACAGCTTACAGATCAACAGGAAGGAATAGGATACAACATGCACCCTAAATGCACACAATTCCAGTCAGCTTCTGCCCTGCTCTGACTCATCCCTTCCAGAAACAGCCAGGAAAAGACACTGAGTGGTACCATGGACTCTGCTGCCAGAATCCCACAGGGTCAGAACTCTCCTAGAAAAGTTTTATATAGAAGTATAGAAGTTTAAAAAAAGAACAAACAAAAAACCCAATCAAACCATGATTTACTGCATGAAATGTGTCACTACAGAAAGACTTTATGTTTACTCTGTTCCTAAAAGATAAAATATTTCTCCGTGTGGTCTCTTTCCGTGGTACAGAGGGAGTAGATAAAGCAGAAATCCTGGCACCAAGACTGGGAGGGGAAGAAATGCCACATATTTAACTGTTAAGTAAAAAATAATTATAATAATTAGGCCACCACACATCACACTGAATCCTGCTGGCTGCTGTGCAGTGATGTATTGCAGGGAGCAGCTGTGCCAGGAGGAGTGAGGAAAGAAGAGAGGGGAATGAAGGAATGAGCTGGGATTATCCACCCCAGGTTTGGGAAGGATGGGGGAGGATGGGAGGAGCTGTGATGTCTCCATCCTTGACATGACAACGAGTCTAAAATGGCCATTCCAGTGCTGCTGAAGGATTTGTGACACCTGAGCTGCTCCCCTCAGCAAACGACTTCTCCAGGAAAGCCCTGGATGACTCTTGCAGATATCCAGACATTGGTAAGGTGAGCACAATGATTTTATGTCCAGCCCTGTCAACCTGGTTGAAGAGCTGTCCCCAGCATGCTGGAAGTGTGACCTGAGCCAGGAGAAGGCATCTGTTTGGGGAGAGAAGTTTGGAGGTGAGGGTGGTAAGAGCAAATGAGAAGAGCAACAGCCTGCCATGGTCCTGCTCTGATAAAACTGTGGCTGTGAGATGTGGGGGAGCTGCAGGAGCGTGGCATGAACCAAGCACAGGTGCTGAATTTATGGTGAGAATCACCAGAGTTTGTGATTTTTCAATATCCAAAGACACCAAGAAGTGAAAAAGTCTTTCTTCTTTCACTGTAATTCACTGAGTAATGATTATTTTTAAGCTGTCAGCACATTGCAGCACGTGTCTCACTGAGGGAGGGCTGGAAAGATTTAATAACCCCCACGGGTGTGTGTTTATGCAGAGTGAGAGGGGCTGGAGGCAGAAGTGAGAGCGCTCTCTGTCTCCAGCACCTCCATGCACAGGGCAGTGCAGGAACACCCCCAGTGCCATCAACTCCTCAGGCTCCTGCTGCACCCACAGAACCTGCCCACAACCAGCTGAGACTGTCGGGAACACTCCCAGCACTGGAGGCTCCTGGGGCATGGACAGCTGCTCATTGCCATGGCTCCCAGCTGGTCCCCAGAGCTCCTGAGAGAGCCCTGCTGGGGACAGGCTGGGGAAGCTCCGTGCCCTGGCACAGGGACAGGGGCTGGGGCTGTGCCCTGCCCGAGCAGAGGAAGGACAGCACTCTGTGCTCTGGAATGGGGCTGGCACTGCCCTTCCACAAGCACTGAACACCCCCTCTTGTCAGGGGGGACTCTGACAAGAAGACTGGATGTCAAAAACCCTCTGAGAGCCCCCCTGTGTACCCACACCATCCCAGAGCTGGCTCAGCTTCAGGGATGGGGAGAAAAGGAAGAGAATTCCACCCCTAGCAGGAGGACACAGCAGCAAGAACAGCAGATCCATTATTCAAGCAACAGGACCATCAAAAGCTTTTGGAAGTGGCAACCTGAGACCTCTCTGACGAAGTCTGAATGACCTGCAGCTACTCCAGTTCCTGTAAGTAAAGCCAGGATTCTCGAGGAAATCCAGTGTGGGAGCTCTGTGCATCTGACCTGGGTGTGGGTTTGAGTGTTCTAAACCCGCAGCACCTGCCTGACAAACTGCTCGATGCTCCATCCTCACCCCCGGCCCTCAGGAGCTCAGCCAGCAACATTCACAGGAATGTTTAGGAATGTTTTGCTATTTGATTTGCTAAAATAGATGGGCACTCATCTAGGGGTTTTTTTCTCGTTTTTGCTACTTGATTTGCTATTTAATTTGCTAAATATCAGCCTTGCAAGGTCAGAGTTGCCTGCACCGGCAACACCTTCATGTAACAGTGTCCCATGGAAGAACAGCAGGAAGTGAAAATCTGATAATTTTGGTCCCTATTTCTTCTAGAAAGTGCAGGATTTGGAGTGGAGCACACCAGGCACCCTGGGCTGCACAAAGCTCCTGAGAGAAGCTCTGTGTTACACCAACCCTTCCTTGACTCCTTCCTTCAAAAATTAAGCTCTGCTATGTCTCCTGATGGTCAAATTTTGGTTGTTCAGCAACCAGTGAGGACCTGGGCCGTGGCCCTCGAGTCATGTCTCATCCCTGATCTGTCCAAGTCTGCTCGGGAGGGATTTCCTGGATCACTGTGGGGTCAGTGCTCCTGGACAAGGCGGTCTCTGGGCTCATCCAGGGCTGCTCCCTCTCACTCCAGAGGAGCTCAAGCCCTCTGACACTGCTTTCATCAGCTGCCTGAAGCTCAGCTCCTTTGCCTGCTCGTTCCATGAGCCCTCATGGTCCCAGCAGCCCTTCCCTCCCTGCTCAAGGAAGCTCTTCTGGGAAATCAAAAAGCAGAATTGCACACAGGCTCCACAAAGTTTCCCCAGTGCTTCCCAAAACTCCGTAACTGGAAATAACTCCAGTGTTTCAGCTCCAGGTTGCACTGCAGAGATGGTTTCAGCCGATGAGCTCCCACTTCAGGGAATTAAACCTTCTCCTTGGCACTAAGTGTCAGGCTGGCTTTCACCTGCTTCCATGCCAGCCCTCTGTGCTGACCGTGTTCTCCAGCTTTGCACTCCCTAGATTTGCTGCAGACACACTCCTGCTGTTTGAGCCAGAGGAATTAACACCCTCAATCTCTGCTGGTTTCCCTCACAGTGTGGTCACACTCTCTCCAGCATTAACTGCCTCCATCAGCTCCCACTGTAACTGTCCAACCCCAGGGCAGGCATTTCCATTCAGGAAAAAGCCCTGCTTATGGAGCTGCCGTTCAACTTCAGGTGCCTAAATCACACAATAACATTAAAAAACAATCCATTATCTGCCTGAAGGAGACCCAGAATCAATACAAGGCACATGGTAATAAAAACTAGGATGGACACGGGGAATTGCAAACCCCACAGTGCTGCTGCTGTCTTCAAAGGGAACGTGGAGCTGTTGAGGCAAATATTAACCCTACTGAGGCCAGTCTACTTATTTAGCACTTTCTAGCTTATGCATCTGTCTCAAAGCTCTCACCTTGTGTTACACAATTTAACCAAGTTTAAAAACTCCCATAATTATTACAATACTCCCATATTATAAAACTCCCATAAAACATTTATAAAACTCCCATAATTACAATCATTATTTATGTTGGTCTCGAGCATCCTGTGAGTGCTGGGTTTAGGATGATCTTGCTCCCACAGCCATGACCCTCCTGCACATGGCAGGGGCCAAAATCCCTCTCTCCACCCCCAACTGACACCATGGGTGTTTTGGGTTAAAGGAAACAAACAGCTCATCCACAGCCCAGGTTCCTCTGTGCCTGTCCTGATCCAGCACATGACAGATGTAACTGGGAATAAAGCCTGGGATATTTTTCTAGTGGTGACAGCTTCTCAGATAATCATAAGCAGATTCAAATGTAACAGAGACAAAAATTGAACTGTGATAAAATCAGGAGAACACTTGGAATTTACAAGCATAGCAAGGGCAGGGTCATGACTGGGTCCAAAGGAAAGTTTTGGATCAGATTCTGACAGACTGGTGGCAAATCCCACCAGTAAAGCCCCCAGTCACTGCAGTATTACCTCCAAGGCTGTGCTGTGCTGCCTCAAGACTGCTCAGAGAGAGCTCAGTCAATTTTAGGAGAACATTCAATGGCTCCCAGTGCACACATCCCTTAGGAATGGCCCATGAAGGAAGTAAGGAGCTGCAGAGCAGTAATGCACTCCCTGTACTGTGCAGTATAAACACCGACCTGAAGTTAAGGTCAAGAACAAAAGTATCCAAACAGGATCCTAATCCCATCGTTTCCCAGGCTGCCCAGTCATCCTGCAAGCATTCCTCCACCAGCTCCTGTCCACACCATCCCAGCCACACACAGGAACCACTGCTCCTGGCCCATGTGACCTTTGCCTGGGAGCAAACAAGTGCAAATGTCCCATTCTACTCTTTAAACTCCATTTTTTGTCCTGCTCTGGAAGGCTCCAGCTCCCTTGCTGCTCCCTGAGCTGGAAGGAACAAGGCTGGTGGGGATCTTGGAGTGTCTGTGCCCACCTAACATTTACCTGCTCTCCTGAGACAGAACTCTCCCCATACTACTCATCCTAGTGTTCAACTGCTCAGTAACACGAGTGAAGTGAGAACAAAATAATTCCCTGGAACAAACCTTCCATGCCTCAAGCCCCTGTCCTGACACCACAGGATTAATGGGATCTTTTTTCCTATTAACTTGTGGAAACAACCTGCTCCTTCCAAGCCAAGAGAGCTCTGGAAGAACTTTCCTGCCTTTTCCTGCCTCTCTCCTCCTCCTGTTTCCCACCAGCAGTGCCACCTCTGTTCCCTCAAAACCTTCAAGAAGCATCAAAATCAGTTCCCAAGGATAATGGTTTTGGCAAAGGAAAGTATAGGAGCTGAAGAAAAGACAATTCCGGACACCCTGACTAGGACAGGTGGGCCTGTGTATCTGTCCTGACCCTGGAGAGGTCCTAATTCTGACACCCCTGAGCTCCACGAGCCAGAGCTACTCCTAGCTCTCCTTCTTAACAGTGAAGTGGTTCCTTACAAAGTCCAAGTCATGCAACAGGAACACTGAGAGTTTCCCACAGGTCTGGCTTTTGTGTAAAAACGACATGAAGCAATGCAATGGTGACAGATAACCAGGTGTATCACACAACAAATGCAGGAACTGGGAAGTCGTTTGCTTTGCTCCGAGCAGGAAAAGCAGGATTTTCTCAGGTGACATCTTCAGGAAACTGAATCCACCGACTGGTTTGGGAAATATTCAGAACAAGTTTCTAGTGATGTGAGAAGGCAAGGGAATCCCACAAATCCCTGGCAATGATTCCTAGAGGTTCTCCTCCCCTGGGGGCGTGGGGTGGTTAATGGGAGCAGTGACGGGGTGAAGTCAGTGTCACTCGGCGGTGCAGGGCTGTTAGCAGGGTTATGCACGTGCCAGTAGCTACTACAGGGCTGCTTTCCTCCACTCGAGTTAGTGGGTGAGTCACCTCCACCCCCACCCCCCAGGCAATTAGTGCAGGGTGATAACGAAGGGGCAGGTACTGTACCTGGTGATGGGCAGGTCGAGGCCCCGCTGCAAACTGAGGAAAGGCGGGAGAAACAAACACAAAAGGAAAGGCACAAAGAGTCAGAAACACCACAACGAACCAAAATGTCACACTCTATGCAAAATAAACCCACAGAAAATAAAATAACAACGACACAGTCAAAAGCTTTGCTGCAGGACAGCGACACACAGGGACTGAGGTGCCACGATGGACATCGCTACGGGCACTGTGCTGGGAGCTGGCCTGAACTGCCAGAGCTGCCCGGGAGCCCAAAGGCACTCAGGGATGCAGGCATTCCTTATCCTGCCTGGGAAGAGAACATAAACCCAAAAAAACAACTTAAAACAAGCAGCAGTGGAGACTCTGCAGCTGTTCAAGGTGGAGGCACATGGTTAAAGCAGCTGGGCTGGAGCCGTTCCGGGGCTCGGGTGGCAGCGGAGGATGGAGACTCAGCTGGCAAGAGCCAGGGAGGCACAGGGCTGAGGGACAAAGAGCAGCCATTCCTTGAGCAGACACCCCCTGCTACTGCATTTCCAGCTTCATCCCTGCCCTGGGATCACAGCAAACCCCTCCTGAAGGAGTGGGGTTTGTCACCCCCTCTGAAAGCCAAGGATCAGCCCCCTGGAGCCGCATGGAGAACAGGAGCTCCTGGTTCCCAGCCCTGAGCTCAGGCCACTGAATCATTTCCCACTCACTCGGGCCACGCACAGAGGAAAATAATCCCAATTTAACATGCTCAGTTGACATTAAAAGCATTTCCCAATAAGGAGCTGATTGTTAAAATAGAAATAAAAATGAATGCAAGAAATGGAAAATAGAAATAAAGATGACAAGGTACCCACTTCCAGAGCTGAGTCAGGTGTTGAAACCCTCAATTCTCAGTGTAACGAGCAGAGCTCCACAATGAGAGCAGAGCTCTCCTACTGATAGGAGCTCCAGCCATTAACTGCAGTGACCACAACTACATCCATCCCTTGCCTCTGCTGTGATGGCTCAGCACAGCCACCTCTGCTCACTCAGGGGCTCACTGTGGTTTACTTTCTGCCTCAGAACAGTGATCAAAACTGGCTACTGATCAGTAACTTTCTTAATAAGTTTCTTTCCTATAAGGAAAAGGGGGCCCAGGTTCACTTGCAGCACTTCCAGCTCCTCTAACGCCATCAAACATGAAGCAAAGCACAAATGTTCACTGGTCCATTTGATCTTCTCCTTTATAAACACTTAAATTGCCTAGATTTAAAGATTTCCAAGAACTACTCTGCTAATCCTGGTGTTTACATATTCCTTCTACCTTCACCTCATGGTGACACTTGGATGGAAAGTCATAAAAACCTTCAGAAATGAGTAAATATGGACACACAGACCGTTCCTGGGAAAAGAGTTTAGAAAGAATGACCTGCACTGGTTCACCAAATAGCTCTCTTTCCCCAGAAAGTTTTCCCTAAGCCTTACATTGAAGAATAAAAAAAGCAAAGCATGGTCACCTTGAGAAACTAAAAAGCTGTAATTTCTATTTTAATAAAACAGAAGCACTCAGAGCCTCTCGGCCTCCTCCCAAGGCTTGGGGGAAAGAGGGCAGTGGCTCCGTGGATGAGGAGAAACAGGAACCTGGATGAGTCTCCAGAGATAAAAGCACTTTAAGTCCTTGTTTTCCCAAAGAACTTCCCCTAAACCAGCTCAAATATCTCGTGTTGGAAAAAGGAACTAAAGGTACCCTGGAAGGGCTGGGCCTTTCTGTGGGGCTGCACATTCTGTGTTAGACACCAATGAAAGAAAACAGCCAAAAAGAGAATGTTGGGATGCAGAAACCTTGTACTGCTTCATTTCAGGGCCAAGGCTCCTCTCTCATCCCTGTTGCAGAGAAGATTTGTGAGAAAAGATTTGTGCTCACTGCGCCTAAAACAAGAGCTGGAAGTTTGTATCTGAAGAAGCCAAAGTATATTCCATGGTGGAAAGTAATGTGTGCTACAAGAAATAAAATAAAAGCTCCAAGTTAGTGAAAAATGCCCTCATCTATTTTGCACTGGTCACCACTGGCTCTTGATATTTAAGTTTTTTAAAAATAATTCAGTTTGATAGGAATTATTCCTGTTAATAGCTGTAAGCAACAGAACAAACTGTAGTCACTGCTGGCTTAAAACAGACACTTTGGGTTGTTTTTCCTCTGTTTGATGAAGACAGCAGATAGGAAAACCTTATAAATCCTGGGTCCAACCTTCCTGCCCCATCTCCCCAGTCCCTACAGTCCTGCCCACTGCTCCATGGACACAGGAAGGAATGTTGGGCTGGCACACCTCACCCCTGCTGGACTGCTCCAGCACCCTCTCCAGCACATCTTTTTTTAGCAGAAGTCCTAAAATTGGACACTTTGTGTTGAGATCACCTGGTGCTCGGGGCTGGCATGGCCAAGAGCTAATGGGGAATTTTCAGCAGTGCTGAAGGACCCGGATTTTGTTTTCCTTCCCCAGCTGGAGCTTTGCAATTCCTGCTGTGGGAGCGATGCTAACGGGGGGGGAGCAAACATGAGGCTGGATTGCAAAGGCAGCTGTCCTGGGAGGATCAGAAAAGCCTGAGCTCTGCACTCCCAGTGCCCCTGGATGCAGAACGGGATGGAGGAAGCTCCGGCTCGAGGGAGGGGTTGGCTCAGTCCTGCCTGCCCACGCCGGACACCCAGGGATGGCAAAGCCACCCCGCCACCCCCCTGGCCCCCTCCTCACCCTCCCCTCCCACCACATGGGACCGTTAAAAAAATAAATTGAAAAAAATTAAATTACAAATAAATAAGTCAAGCAAAGAATCAAATGCAGGAGTAGCTCAGGCCTGGGCTAGTCTTGCATTAGCTTTGGGGTGGGAGGTGGAATGAGATGTGATGAGTGGGAGCAGCTTTTAGTCATGGGGTGGAGATGGGCACTAGCAGAGCACATGGCAAAACCTGCACACAGGAGAGCTCAGAGCAATACAAACAAGGCTGACAGGTGCAGATAAATTTTTCCTCGGGATCTCCTCAGTTACGGGGCCAAAACCCTACAAAATTTGACATTTGCTGGCCGAATTTCCTGAAGATTCTCTCTCTGCTGAGTGACAAAGCCCAAGGGGCCCTGGTCTCTGTCCTACCCCAGGTCAGACCCCCTGGCTGTAATTCAGCTTTGGGCCCTTGTGGCACCACCTCACCTGGCAGAGGCTGCCACGGCAGCTTGTGCTTTCAGCAAAGAAGCAAAATCAGTGCATTTCTGTAGCCAACAAAAAAGGATGTGGTAAAAAAAATATATATAATAAAGAAAGGAAGGAAGAAATAAAAACAGTGCCATGGGCACAATTGCCTGCAAGAAGGAGTACAGTTTGTTATATTGCTTACAATGCAGTATTTTATCCAGCCTCTTCCAGCCAGGGACCTGTAAACCGGACTCTGTTCCAAAACCTTCCTCCTCTTCCAGTTTTCTGTGCAATGTATTGGCACTGTTCTGCTGGGCTGTCAAAAAAACTGGTTTAGAGATGCAGCTCTTCAGTCAAGTTTTTCTCCAGTTCTAACCACACCAGCTTAGTTGTGCTTTGCAACAATTAAAGAGAAAGATGATTATACTTACTGAAGAAAGAGTTTTACCAGCAGTGTCCTGCATTACTGACCACAACAGGGCACTAAGGACAAATTCCCAGCTGTCCACATCAAAGAACTTCAAAATCAGTGTTACCTGGCTCACTCACCAGCAGAGGTTAAAGGGCCTCAGAACAAACCCTGGCATGTCCTGGAGGGGAAACCTCCAGAGCCGGGCAAGTGCCCTGGTGACGCTGCAGGTTCGGGACTCTTGCCCTGGGTACATCTGTATTTACACCTGTTTGATGGACAAACTCCTCTGGCTCAGAGGCTTTCAGTTTGCTCCAGGAGCATTCACCTTACTCTAAAAGAGAAGAGTGCTGGGAAGGGACCAGGGGGTTACAGGCAACCTGAAGGTGTCCTGACACAGCAGGGCAGGAGGTGCAGGATTGCTGCTCCCTTGACTGATGGAGCCTTGGGATGCGGTGATGGGAAGCCACCATGCCTCCAGAAGCTGGGCAAAGCCTCTGATGCCCTAGGAGGGTCTTCTATCACCACGTGGAGCTGTGCTACGAGCAGAGAATTCTCAGAAAGTCCCTGGTTTGGGGAACCAAAGTCCTACAACAGCAGAGCGGTGTCACAATCAACACCCACCCCCAAAAAACACACTGTGAAAGATGATCAAACCTGGAGTTGGATGAAAAAGGGGCTCAGCACAAAAATATCTGAGTACACAGAAGCTCTAGGTTACATGTGAGCACCTCCAGGGTTAGAACTGATTTGGGAGCAAGGCCCAGAGACCACTGGAGAGCGAGTGCTGCTGCAGAGAACTGCTTGTGTTTGATCTTTGGTCTATCCCTGCTAAAACACATCCTTAAAGAAAAAATAAAAAGAAAAAAAAAAGAAGAAAAGAGAAAGATTCTGGCAATGAACCTGAGCTCTATAATGAAGTGGACCTGAAAGCAACTAGGCTAAAAATAAATGGTGTTATTTGAAGGAAGATGAGAATCCCTCCATCGCTTCTTTAGGAACTTTAGAAGGAAAATTATCCTACCAGGATAGTGTCTGAAAAACTCAATCAAGGTTTGCCATTCAGGATGTGCTTCCAGGTCAGTAAAACGGGCTTTCCAGAGAACCAGCCAAGTGCTATGGACACACACAGACAGAGAAACACACGAACGAGGAAGGAAGAACAGGAGATGAGGCCAGCGTGGGCTCCTTACCGGCGAGCGGGTCTGAGGCTGCGTGTTCATTGTTTGAGGGGCTTGAGGGTACACCAACGTGGTTGGAGCTGCATTCTGTCCTGAGGGGTAAGGAGCCTGCCAGGGAACAAGAAAAGCAAATACAGAAAGTGAGTGGATCCAGTGATTCGTCCCAAAAACCAGGAACAGAACATGTTATCAACTGGAGTGTCTGACACGGAGATAAAGATGAAAAGACCACCTCCATCGAGGAGCAGTTCATCAACACTCCTCTCATGGCAGCAGCTTGTGGCTCCACTAGTAAGGAACAGCTGCATTACTCATTATTAGTCAGAGTTTACTACTATTTTATAAGTCAGTTTGGTACTATTTATCACCTGAGCTACCCGAGCCCCGTAGTGGAAAACAACCCAAGAGACACATGATCCCAACACCAAAACCCTGGCCACCTATTTCCAGGAACCTCCTCTGAACCAGCTTCCCAGGAAAGCCAGAACTGTAGACGATGGCAATAAATCCTCCAAAATCAGACAAACAGCAAGATACCACCTTGAGTGTGTTTAACAGAAGCTGCTGCTGCATTAAAGCGTTTGCAATGCAATGGAACGGCCCAAAATCATCCCAGATGGAAGGCAGGCCATGGCTACAGGCTCTGCAAATTTCTCCTACTTCCACCCATTTCCATGGGCTATAACAATTTATCCCACCAGATGCTCTCCCCAAGTGTTATTTGCCCAAAGTAACAATAAACTGGAGCTCTGGAGCTCTGCCGATGACGCATTTTAACGAGACATTTAGAAATAAGTTTTCAGAGTGCCTTTTTCCTTATTCTTTTTGAACAAAACCATTATAACTTACATTATTATTTTTTGAAATAGTTTATTATTGTAATGGCACAAAAACCAGCCACCAGCCTGCAACAGACTTTGCTCTCAAGAACCATGGAATCACGGAATTGTTTATATTGGAAAAGCTCTCTAAGACCTTCAAGTCCAACTGCTCTCCAGTACTGGAAATGCCACCACCAAGCCATGTCCCCAAGTGCCACAGCTACACGTCTTTTAAATCCCCCCAGGGATGGGGACTCCACCGCTGCCCTGGGCAGCTGTGCCAGGGCTGGACAACCCTACCAGACTGAGCACAGCACTAAGCTATAAATAAAGAAAAAGGAACACAAAGGCTTAACTAGAGGCCACGGAAGGGTTTCTGCTATTAAGGTGTCATCAACCAAGGCAGTTCTGGACAGATGACCCCTGTGGGTGCCAGGTCACAAGTAAGGAACAAGTGCAATACAAACCCACTGCAGACCACAAACATCACCTAAATAAACATGTTTTACAACTACTGTACAACAACAAATGCTTCTGCTCCACGTTGCCAACCAGAGGGATGCTGTCTTAACTGGTATTTGTGTTAAAACCATAACAGGGGGAAGAAAAGGAAGGGAAAAGTGGTTTATAAATTTCTGCAGGTATTAAGTTCACATTGGCTGTGGGAGCCTAAATAATCAAAGATCCAACAGAATAAATCACAGCACTCTGCTGCTTTTCATACACATCAGCTAAAGCATTGCATCTATTCATCTGTCAAAGGACTTTTTTCTGTGCCAAGCAGCTAAATGGGTACAGAAAGTGAAGTGGTCACGTGCAGCCACACAGGGTTCTGTGCACCAGGGCTGGAATGTTGAGGATGGAGTGAGGGAATGAAGAGATCAGCGAGGAAATGCTCCAAAAATCCCCTAAATAAACCCCCACAGAGGGAAAGGCAGAGAAGCAAGTACTGCTCTGCAGACAAATGTTGGTTCTGAAGCATCTGAAGACTGGACTGAATCCCTGAAGTTCCTGTAACTGCTGGAAGAGGACAGAGCGCTGCTGAGCTGCTCCACTTTGAGACAGAGCAATTTGCTTCCCTTAAAGCTCTCACCTTCCTGATTTTATATTTCAGCTGTGGCTGTTCAGGGGAGGAAGGTGATAATAGCTGAGTGTTCATGTATTCCCACAACTTGCTGGGAAAACCCTTTCTCTGGGCTGTTTCCACCTCGAGCTGCTGCCTGTGCTAAGCAAGGAAAAAAAATCACTATCAACAAAACAACTGAAAGAAGTTATTCTTAGCTCAGGCGCTGAGCTGGTTAATAAACACTGAGCCTGAAGCGTAACATGACTCCCTCGGGACTGCCTGTCCTGGGAATAAACAGGCAAAGTACACACATCAGGCTCAAAAGAGCTGAGTCACCCAGCTCTGCCTCTGGAAAATTTTTTTGGTAACAAAACCCTTCCAGCCCCAGGCAGAAAGCTGTCACTTGCTGAGCTCTGTGGCTGGGCTGGCCGGGAAGGGGTTAATTTGATTCCCCAAGCCTCTCTGGACTCAGGGAAGAGTCTGGGTCTGTATTTACTGAAGTTACACACGAGGACCAGAACTGAACTCGCAGCTCCAGCACATGACCGTGACTCAGGAGCTTCGCTGCCGCTCCCATCGCTCGCCGTGACCTTGGGCAGGAAACCCTGGCATTCCCAGTCCCTTCCCAGTCCCACCTTGGGCAGGAAACCCTGGCATTCCCAGTCCCTTCCCAGTCCCACCAGCTCAGCCATGGCTGCCCGTGGACACCAGCACAGGGCTTGAATCTCTTGGGAGGAACGTGACAGAATAAACAAAACACTTCACAACAGCACGGGGTTTGCTGGGGCCACAGGCAGCCCCTGGCTGTCCCACAGCAGCCCCAAAGGGCTTTTTCTGCGTGGCCACAGACCAACATGGGAATAAACAAGGGAATAAAACCATGGTCTCTTGCCCAGGTGGTTTTATCCCTCGTTGTATCTCATGTATCACTGTACTGCTGATGGAGAGCACCCAGCTAAAAACTCACCAAAGTGCCACCACACACATTGTCAAAAATATCTTGTTATTATTCAATGTCAAGACATAAAACATCAAAAATATGCACTGGCAGGAAACAGGATAAAACTGTTATGAGATCCATCTCCTTCCCCAAACAACACAACACCCCCAGCCCACCCCCATTTCTCCTGCAGGACAGGGATTTCTGCATAAAACCTGCACTGGTCTGTTCCCAAGCCATTCCCTGACCCGGTTAAATGCTAAATATTGATTCAAACCCCCCAGCTGGGCACTCAGAGGCACAGGCAGTGTGCTTTATACTGTACTTTATATGGTCCTGCCCCTAGATTTATAAATCCTTACTCACACAAGCCCCTAAGACCAAAGGCAGCTGCCCCTGGAGCAAGGTACAGGAGAGGGAGGTCATTGCACGAGAGTCTCCTCTTTATCCCTGTTTTTAACATCCAGACTCAGTTTTCCTTCCAGCTGCTGAATGATTTTCCTTGAGGAAAACCACAAAGGGAGCACGGGACCGGCTGTGTTGACGCACCAGCCCCGGAGGCTGCCTTTGCAGAGTTTTGCCCTGGGTCACTGGCCTGGACAGCAGGAATTTGGCCTCAGATGCAGGTGAAGAAATCCCCCACAGCAGCAGAACCCATCACTCGGCTCACAAGTGTGGAGTGATGGTGACAGCAAGGATGTGGCTTTTAATTGTGAATTATCATTTCTTTGTGGAGCTGGGTTGGCTCTGCCCTCCCACAGCCCCAAATCCAATCACTGTGACAACTCAATCACTGCAACCCAAACAACTGCAACCCTCCAATGAGGGAAATCTCTGGGCATTCAGCTCTGGGAAAGTAAGAGGATTATAATTTAAACCCTGTATCTTCATTTCTCCCTAATGAACTCCCCGCAGGCAGCGCAGGCTGGAACAGCAGCTCCTCAGGCTGCCCCTCCTCACTCTCACCCAGCACCTCCATCTCCCCCAAGCTTTGGTTTCTGCATGCCCTGCATTTGGAGAAAGGTGCATCAGCACAAACTCAGTGCCAGGGGAAGAGGCTTTCCTGGCCTCCCCAGGCAGCTGCTCCCGTTCCTGTGAAAATGCACAAACCCACACAGACTGAAGGCTACAGCGAGATTCTGCTTTTTACCTGATGTGAAAAGCTGTGTTACTGAAGGCAGAGAAAACAGCCTCAGCCCAAGCATCCCAGAAGAGCCCAGAATCTCCTCCCTCCACAGACACGGCCAGTGAAAGGCTTCTCCTTCATTCAGGTGCCGCCTTGGAACACGGGCAGCATCCAGGGAAAGGCACAAGGAAGTTCCTGTGCTCCCTGACCACACTCCCAGGGGCTGCAGCAGAGATCACTGAACACGGGCTAGAGCAGCTTTTGACCTGAAATCCGTATTAAGGCTCAAAATAAACCACTTTGTAACTATGTCACCAAGCTCTGGGTACCTCCTGCCTCAGGTACCTCCTGCATCTGACCACAGGCAGGGCATCACTTGCTCCTGCACTTCTTCTGGACACATCTGAATTATTTTGGCAAACACGTAATTCAAGTCTACCTCGCTTTTTCCTCCCTGGTGTGACCTGCACTCAGCAGAACAGGCCTGGAAGCTGCTGGCAGGAAAAACTCCAGAGTATCTGTTACATACAGATCCAGCTCATCTGCAAATATTACAGATGATGGTGGAGAAACCTGAATTATTAAATTTATTCATTTCAGCCTTTTTTACACAGCACCCCCTCGAATAATGCATAAAATGTATTCTCCCACTACTCCTGTGAATTATTCCAGCTTTAAAAATAGCAGAACAAATGATTAAACCACTTAACAAGGACACTTCCCCCCTAAATGCTCCCAGCCTGCCTTTCATTATTACAATGATATTTCAATGATCAACACACACTCTCAGATCCCTCTGCTTAAACACGAGTCCCCATTCACAGCTACGTGTTCAAACGTGCAGGTTTTAGGCACCCATCACACCAGGGATGCCACATTTTTTAGGCAGCTCATTTGCAAATTATCAGAATCACTGAAATCAGCTCATCCTCACCAGGGCACTGCTGCAAAACAAAAATATGCAGCAGTTCTACTGTGCTGCCTCTGTAAGCCAGGGCTGCTCCCCTGCAGGGTGCCTCAGCACCTGAGAAACACTGCTCTCCTGCATGGGTTGGCACATAATACCTGGAATATTCAAAGTCCCATTAAAATCAGTGACAAAAGGACCAGAGCTCTTCTGTGACACCAAACAAGTTGTGCAGATGAAGAGCTTCCACTTAGAAAACACAATTGAACCCAATTCCAGTGCAAACACCCTGCTTCTGATGGAGGGGCTGGGGTGGTCCCAGGCTGGGATGGTCCCAGTCTCTGCACACAGGATTTCCTGGGAAGTTCTGAGGTTTGGATTTCAGTGGAGACACAGAATAAACAGGAACTGTGACTGTTCAGTGACTTTATTTAAATATGTAGGTTTTTTCTAAAGCTCATTCCTCAAAATGCCAGGACCTGGCTCCAGGTGTCTGGCCTGATTTTAGGAGTTTAACAAACTGCAGATGAGTAGAAGATGCAGAGAAGTACTTGGCATCCTCTCTGCCCTTCTCCTGGCAAGTACACTGGTTTATTCCCTCTTTTTCCATTAACCCAGCCTTCAGGGAATTCCTCTTGTTGGTAAATATTAACATTTTAGTGGGAGGTGTACCTGCCCACAGCAGGGGATGGAACAAGATGAGCTTTAAGGTCCCTCCCAAGAGAAACCAGTCTGGGATTCTGTGATCAAGCTCAGCCTTTAAAAGGATACAAATATCCTGACCCAGGAGGAATTACTCCTCTCTCTCCCCTTTTTCCTCTGCAGCAGTTTGTCTCAGGATACTTCACCTGTGTCGTTACCTGCCCAGCCAAATTTGTAATAATCTTTATTATGGCTTTACATGTTTTCACATCACACATCTGAGTGGTCAAAAGAGAAAGGAACAGGGAAACTGAGCCCCAGGTAACATCCACAGAGCTACAGACACTTCTCCTACTTTAACAAGGAAAATGAGATTGTCTCCAAGGGAAGATGGTGAAGGGAACACGGTTTGCTGTTCCCTGGACAAGGACTGTTTGTGCCAAGGACCACAGAGACACAAGATGCACATTCCTGACCTGCTGGAGTGAGTCCTGAGGAGCCCACGGAGCTGCTCCAGGGCTGGGGCCAGCCTGGCAGAGCTGGGGGTGCTCACCTGGAGAGAAGAAGGCTCCAGGGAGAGCTCAGAGCCCCTTGCAGGGCCTAAAGGGGCTCCAGGAGAGCTGGAGAGGGACTGGGGGCAAGGCATGGAGGGACAGGACACAGGGAATGGATCCCAGTGCCAGAGGGCAGGGATGGATGGGAGATTGGGAGGGTGGGCAGGCCCTGGCACAGGGTGCCCCAGAGAAGCTGTGGCTGCCCCTGGAGTGTCCAAGGCCAGGCTGGGCAGGGCTTGTCCCAGCCCCTGGGATCGTGGAAGGTGTGGGACTGGAGCTCCAGCCCAGACCATTCTGGTTTCAGTGATTTTCTCCTCAGCTCTCCTGGCTGTGCGTGTCCCTCACCACCGTGCAAAGGCAAACGGAACACCCAGGCTGAGGGAGGAAAGGATCATCTCCCTCCTCCCCAGGTAAGGCCCCAGCCCGTGAGCCCACGCTGAACTCCAGACACAGCAGAGGACCTGGAGTCAAAGACCAAAACCAGGGTGACTTTGAGCCATGGGGGGGAGGGTGTCCAGCTGGTGGCTGCTCCCTTACAAAGCCAGTTTTTAATCCATCAGCGTGGAATCTGCTGCTAACGAAGGTGTGAGGCCATGGATAATGTCACAGGAAATGATTCCATAACATCTGGAAACTCTGCTATGGCTTCACTTGGCTCCTCACTGAGGTTGAACTGCCAGGCCCTGCCCTGGCTGCAGCACCTGGCTCACAGCCTGGACTGCCCTGCTAATGACCACTATGTAATTAAGTAAATTGGCATTTTCTGTAATTAAGGTACACAAAAATACGGAGTGTTTGCATGTGCTGAGGGCAGAAATTCCAACATCTCCACTGCTGAAAGCAGAGCTGGGACTGTCTGCAGAGACACCCTTGAGTTCAGAGTGCTTTTCACTTGTTCTATAAAACTGCCTCCCGTTTTAACAAAAACACGGACTTTGAGGACAAATACTTGTTCTCAGGAACACAATCCCAAGACATATTCCACATGAAAACAGCATCAGCAGCTTTGCAGCTTTCCTCCTATTTTCTTCCAAAAGCCAACAAGAAGCTCCAAGAATGTGTCATCTGGTATCTGTGAGGATGCTGCCACCCTTGGAGGTACTCAGAGCCCAGGGGAGGTGGCCCAGAGTTACCTGCTCAGCTCAGGGCAGGCACCTGGACCTGATGATCCCAGGTCTCTTCCAACCTTCCCTGTTTGAGGGCAGCAATCAGATAAAATATTCAAGTTTTACTGAATTACACTGGAGCCCAGAAATACCCTACATATAAAGTGTCTCAATTTGCACAAAGTTAAAACAAGTAAATTAATTACAGGTTTCTGATGGCACCATAAGGAGGGATCTGTGGAGAACAGGGCACAGCCCTTCCAGGCTGCAGGGAGTGGAATTCCAGCTCTGTCATCTTTGGTGGTTCAGTGGAAAGCAGCACAGTGAGAGTTCAGCTGGCAGGAGAACCAAGCTGTTCACGGTTGCAAAGCCTCACCTCTGGAGTGTGGCTGTCCCTGCTGCAGATTAAGTGGCTCCAGAGGTTGTTCCTCTGTTTCCCAGGCTGACACAACAGCTCACAGTGGACTCCAGGAACACCAGGGCTCCATCTCCCTGGCTTCTCTGGCTGCAGGGATATTTTATGCTCTCTGTGCTTACAAAACACAGGCTGTGTAAAGCCCTGACTTTTGTGCTGACTCTGGTGCTTTATGAAACACATGGTGTTTGTTTAAAAACTGCGTATTTTCTGGAGCATGCAAGAAAACATCCATTAAATTTCATGGAACAGAAGGTACCATTACAGAAGGAATTCCAGAATTGAAATTATTTAATGTAAGAAAATGGCAAATTGCCTTGTATTGTTTTGTCTTCTTATATTATGAATAAAAATGTGGTTCAACAAGTGGCAAAGTCTGAAAAGCAGCAAAATAAAGCCCAGGGCACGTGACTGTGAGAACAGAAAACGCACGTGGAAGAGTCCTGAAGAAAGGGATCTGGAGAATTTTTAAAGAGCTATAGAGAAGTTTGATTTTCTATTAAAAATTCTGTTTCATTCCCCCCCAGCCAAGTTACTGACAAGTTTAAAAGTGCTTTTGACTGCCAATAATCTCACAGGCCAAACAAAGCCGCTTCCGCTCGCACGCAGCCAGGATGTGTCGTGTGGCCAGGACACCCCTGGGAGCTCTCCCATCCCAAATCCCTGTGCCTGCAGGGGTGCAAGGGCCAGGGAGCACTCGGAGCCAGGGCACGGCTGCTCCAGAGAGGAAAAGCTCAAGCAGCAGTAGGAAAACACACCAGACCACTTGGAGAAGGATTAAACACACCTCTCACAGCAGGAATTTTTTACAAGGGCCTGGAGTGCCAGGACACAGGGAATGGCTTCCCAGTGCCAGAGGGCAGGGATGGATGGGATATTGGGATGGAATCCTTCCCTGGGAGGGTGGGCAGGCCCTGGCACAGGTGCCCAGAGAAGCTGTGGCTGCCCCTGGATCCCTGGAAGTGTCCAAGGCCAGGCTGGATGGAGCTTGGAGCAATATGGGATTGTGGAAGGTGTCCCTGTCATGGCAGGGCTGGAACGGGATGAGATTAAAATCCTTTCCAACTCAAACCATCTCTAGGGTTCTATGACAGGATTCTCTGAGGCAGGGGAGGGGTGGGTCTAAAGCCAGACCTAAGTCCTAACTAGACTCAGTATTTGTGCTGTAATCTTTTCTTTGCATTGTATATGATAAGACTGTAATGGGTTTTCCTTTCTTTCCTTTCCCTGATAGAAAAAAAAATAATTAATGGCTCTTTCTGTCCTTCTTAAGTGCACAAATACTAAAACTAATTCATACATCCCTCCTACGTTGTGCCTTATAAAAGCCAACTGCTTCCAAGGTTAAATAATTAAAATTAATAGTGTTAATCAGCATTTGAAGCTACATGATGCCTTCCCAACGCTCCCTTCCTGCAGCTCTTACACCCAGATGCTGCCCCACATCAGAAGACCCCCATGAAGCCGAGCACCCCACACAGAAGCCCCCTGAAGCCCAAAGGCACCGAGACACAAGACACGTTTGATGTTTCCAGCCAGATTTGCCCAGATTTAACTTAATGAGGTAAAAAGCACAGTAATGAACCAAAAATAATGAAACACGTTCTAGGAGGAAATATTCCCAGCATTATTAACCCAATCAAAAACCTCCTAATCCTATTACGAACCAGAGGGTTCAGCTGCACTTCCAGCAGGTCTTGAACACAAAGGCCAAAAGAAGATTACACTTCTGGATTTATCAGCTATTAAATAACACGCAGTTTCAAATCTGCACCTGCAGTCACATATTCCTGCAAGCCTGGAATTTGCAAAATGCATTGGAAATGTGCTGGGATGAAGCCTGACCTGGAAGGAAGCACAAGGAAAGAAGTAAGAAGGAAAAGAAGTCAAACTCTTGACTGGTAAGAAAAAGTCCATTACTACATATTAATCTTTTATTTAGGTAGGTTTATTTTTCACAGAACACTATCAGGAGTTGTTTAAATTTGCTTTATTCCCATTATCTGGAATGGACAGAAGATCCAAGAAACTGGAATCTGCTGCTTGGAGGAGCAGCACAAACAGGCAACATTTTCCCTCAGCTGGTCCAGCACCAACTTCTTCATTTATCCAAGGAGAGTTTAATCTTTCATTCTGTGTCTACATCATGAATAAATACCCTGACTGACAACCACACGAGTTGCAGGATTCTGGTGGTTTTTACCAGCAGGGAATTGGCTACAATGACACCTTACACAAAACCAGGAGGCTCCTACATGGAGAAGTTGCTTAGAGACCAACTAGGATCAAGGGATCCACAACAATGCTCCTGAACACAGGAAATTATGGACAGGGGGTTTATCTGAATGAGATAAACCCTCGTGCCCCAGAGGCAGTGGAAGTTTATCATCTGATGTTATGGTGACTATTTCCTTCTAGCACACCACATGTGGACCCAGATAATGAGGAATCGTGGATCTGGAAGGGATCCACAAGGATCATCCAGTCCAACCCCTGGCCCTGCACAGACTCCCCAACAATCCCAGCCTGTCCAAACGCTCTGGCAGCCCTGGGGCTGTGCCCATTCCCTGGGGAGCCTGGGCAGTGCCCAGCACCCTCTGGGGAAGAACCTTTCCTGATACCCAACCTAAACCACCCCTGGTACAGCTGAAGCTGCTCTCTCAGTCCTGTTCCTGGGCACCAGAAACTGGGGCAAGATGAGTTTAATATGTAGCAACCAGACTCCAAAGCTGCCTCCAACACAAGGAGAGAACAAGCAGCAACACTCCCCATGTCCCAGGGGACCTGACTGACCCCAGGGTACCAATGGGTGAGGTTACAATTAAATTACACCCCTCCTTCTCTTCCAATCCCTTAATAAACATCCCTTTATTAAAAGCATCTCAAATTGGGCTGCAGAAGATGGAAGCATTGAATAAACATCATGGTTCTAACAGGATTATTCCAGCTCCTGTAGAAAGGATCCAAGATCATAAAGAGGAGCTTGGGGATTGCCTAATAAACATGCCACAGATGGCAGGCAGACTTGCTTCCTGGCACACATTCCCAGACCTGAAGGTACTAAGGAATGTCTCCCTGCTATTACAAACGCTAATTTAACGATGGTGACATTTTTGAGGACCAGAATGAGACCACAAAACTCTCTTCACTTCAGGCATAGAACCAGATGGTAACAAGTTTCAGCTGGTACAATCTGTTCTGGATTTAAATCAGCCACCTAAAAGTCAAGGTCTCCATGCGCCGAGATCCAGAGAATTCACCCCTCCTGCACTTCCGTTCACTCCGGCATACCTCGACCTTTTTAGGAGCAGGTGAGAGATGTCCCCAGCTACAACAGCTCCAGAGGAAGGTCCCCCTCAGTGCTGTGGGATCCTCTGCTCCCTGGGAACTGCAGCATTCCAGCCCATTCCAAGAGGCAGCCAGGGGCAGGCAGTGCTGCTCTGCTCAGTGCACAGTGTGTTCTTACTGAGAGCTGCAGCTCTCCTGATTACAGAGGAAATTCTGGGCAATTTGCTCCAAGTGTGGTCACTTGGTGCTTCCAAAGTGGGGGCCTGGACTAAGAAAATCCCTCAGCATCCCCTTGGAGCCTGCAGTTCTAAAGCTGAGGCAGAGAAAGCCAAGAGTCTTTTCCAAACCATTCACCCTCACACGCCAGAACCCACTGCACTTGTTCCTTGGGATCCTCCAAACACTCCCAGGTCACGAGGGGGATGAAACTGTTTTCTTCTGGCACCCTGAGCTCTGCACGGTGCCTCTGGAGGAGCCCTCTCCTCCTCTGTTCACTCCATGGACAGAGGGAAGCTCTCTCCTGCTGCTCCCAGCCCAGCTGCTCTGGAAGTGCTCAGCTTTCTCACTATCCCACCCTACCATGGCTGCCCTATTCATCAGTGTGAGGCACAGCTGGAATGGGGCAGATTTACAGCCTTGCAGCTGCTCTCTGTTCAGGGCTCTGGGAATGCTCTCAGCCTGCTCTGGATTCCCCCATCCATCACAGGATGGTGCCTGTTAACTCAGGCCCTGCCTGAGCTCTGGATAACCTGCTCTGGGAGCCATACCCAAGGAAGAACTGCTCTGCTCCTTTTCCAATGGCTTCTGCTTTCCTCCACACACTGAGAAAGGGAATTGTGTCAAACCAGCCCCTCCTGCAGCCTCAAGCCAGGAGAGGAAGCAGAGGGGCCTTGCCCCTCCTCTCCCTGTCAGAACGAGGGAAAAACATGCAAAACCCAACAGGAATATGGAATTTTATGTACTTGAGGCCACATCTGGCCATAACATCACCGTGGCAGCATGTGCTGCACATCCCCCGTGCCGGAGCTCAGCACATTCCCGAGAGCTGCGCTGATTTCAAGGCCCTGGAATTCGGGAAGCAGAGACGCTGCCTCCTGCTGCAGTGACGGGGGTGTGGGGCTGCTCCACATCACTGCCAAGATCTCCTCACTGTGCTGCACAAACTCATCCTGAAGGGCACCAAAGTGCTGGAGGTGTCAGGAAGCCCTCGGAGGAGGCGGAGCAGGGAGCCGCGCTCTTGTTTTGGCTACATCAGATGGAAACGCTTGAGGAGAAAGAGAAAGGGCCACCCAACCACAGCAGCACCACACCAGCTGCTTCTGTCTGTTTAAATAAAGCTAAAGGAAACCAAACAAAGGTACTTCATTCACTTGCACCTGACTTCTCAGGTTAAATATCCCATACATTCCCTGTCTCCCAGTTCCCAAACTCTCCCTTTCAGACCCCTCGGCACAATGATGTCATCTCATCACACACAAACTCACAGAGAACTGCTCCAGCTCTCTGGAAGGGACAGCAATTCCTTTAATCACTCACTGGAATTCAAGATATTACATCATCTCCCTGTGCTGGGACAGGCAGCTCTGGAGCAGCCAGGACAGTGAGGGGTCACTGGTGGAAATAAAGTATTTGTTAACCCTCGCTCTCCTTCAGAGCACGGCTGCTGCCAAGGGTGAGGGTGGAGAGTCTGGGGAGAGTCTGGAGGGGCCATATGAGGAGCAGCTGAGGGTACCTGGTGTGTTCAGCCTGGAAAAGAGGAGCCCCAGGACAGACTTTGCTGGGGGCTGCAGCTCCTCCTGAGGGGCAGCTCTGACGTCTGCTCTGCTGAGCAGGGACAGGATCCAGGGAGCAGCTGGAGCTGTGTCAGGGAGGTTTAGGTTGGGTGTCAGGAAAGGTTCTTCCCCAGAGGGTGCTGGGCACTGCCCAGGTTCCCCAGGGAATGGTCCTGGCCCCGAGGCTGCCAGAGCTCCAGCAGTGTTTGGACAATGCTCCCAGGGATGCCCAGGCTGGGGTTGTTGGGGTGTCTGTGCAGGGCCAGGGGCCGGACTGGAAAGTCCTTGTGGGTCCCTTCCAGCTCACGACATTCCATGATTCTGTGAGATCCCCACTTCAAGGAACTCTCGAGCCTGAGGAGGTGCTGAGATCCCACCTGGGTACCAGCGAGGATGGATGGACCTGCTGAGACCGGGCTGAGCACTCAGAGCAATCTGCTCACCCCAGCAGTGACACACTTTCTATCTCTGCCCAAACTCCATTCAGGACCAAATGACATCCAAAGCCTGAAACATCCACCAGCGTTTTCACTCACTACTGCCTCAGGAGCAGTCCCTATGGAAAAGACTCACTTTGATGAGTATTTATTAACTCAGAGGTCTCATGGAGAAATCAATGACCCTTAATAAGACTCTAATTCAAACAAAGAGGTCTTGTTCTTATCTTTCATGCACAAACACCCCCTCATTACATTAGGTATGACTGGACAGAGGCAAAGACAACCTTTGTTCAGTGTGCAATCATCAACGCAGTATGGGTGGGTAAAACACAGTTATTTGTGGTTTATTGTTGTTAAAGGAATTAATAATAATACATTCATCTGAATCCCGTGTCAGCTCAGGTCCCATTGTCTCTAAAGGGAACCAGCAGGATTTAAGGTGTCCAAGAATCAGACAAAATTACTCAAGAATTACTTTATCATCGCTTTCTAAAAGAAAGCAAACAAACAAAATCATGATGGAAATTCACAAACTACAAGAGGTGTGGAAAGAGGAAACTTCCACTCACCTCCTTCTTTACACAAGCACCAGGGTGTTCCTTGGAACCCATGGGAGACATCACAGACACAATGAACGGGTTAAACTTTCATCCAAATCTCCATTTAGCTTGGGAGTTTCTTACCAGAACACAGAAACTCAACTCCTGACAGGGGTCCAAGTGAGATACATAGAAGAATATTCAGAATTTAAATTTACCCAAATCTCTAATAGTTCAGGGACTCAGAAAGCTGTCCCTGAGGGCAGGTTATTCTGTAAGGCTTTGACCCTCTCACAAGCCTTACTGGTGTCCGAGTGCAGGCGCCTGCGTTTTGGCTCTTCACAGAATCCCACAATGGTTTGGGTTGGAACAGCTCATTCCACCTCTCCCCTGGCCATGGGCAGGGACAGCTCCCAGCAGACCAGGCTGCTCCAAGCCCTGTCCAAGCTGGCATCACCACCCAGCCTCCACCTGCAAAGGAGAGGGCTCCTGAGGGGAGCCCCAGCAGTGGCTGGGAATGCACAGGAGCCGCCGTTTGTGCTGAGTCCCAGCTTGGCAGGGATCACCTGGGGAAAAGCTCTGCACACCCCAGGCCTCTCTGGCCCCCAAAGCTTCCCCTGCCTCGTAGCCCTGGCTCTTGCTGCTCCTCCCTGCCCCTGAGCACACAAGGGCTGGCTCCACACACAGCCACCCCCGGAGCCCCCGAGGGCCCTCAGCTGCCACACAGGCTCTGAGGTCACTCCAGCAGCACAGCAGGGACACAAGCTGACCCTCACTTCCAAGAGCCAGTGGAACAGGAAAGCAGCATTTTCCAGCTGGCTGGAGATTTGGCACAGAGCCCACTCTTCATGCACTGACTCAATGGGAAAATATTAAGGGAAGAAAAGAAATCCCTTGATTAGAATAGATTTAAAGAGGCTGCCCAGAATGTTCCCTTCTTCCCCTCTCCTCTGCCACATGAGCAGCTTCCCTGTGTGGATGAGATTTACCAGGAAGGAATGTTTTGATCCATGACAAAAGCCAGGCAGCATCTGAGGGTTTGCTCTGCAACCCTGCTGTGTCCTGCCTGATCCATGAGCCTCAGTCCTCAACCCAGAGCCTCCACTTCCAACAGCCCTGCAGCAAGAGTGCAAGAACAGCTCCAGCACCACTGCCAGAGACACTTCAGCCTCTGACTTCCCACTCCACAGAGGATGAGCATCTGCAGATTCCCAAACACAATCACAAGTTCCCACTTCCCCCATCGTGTTTTATCTAAAATGTGCATCACTCAGATGAAGCGTTCCTTCCATGACCTGTTTCCAGGCATCTCCTGGTCTGGAAGTTTAATGTTTCAGAGGCTGGCAGGGGGGCTTGGATGCACTTGAGACTCTCCCCATTCCCAACCCACCCTCAGCCTCTGCTCCTTCTCCCCTTGCTCAGAACAAACCCACTCTCCTTAACAGCTGACCTGCTCAGGCCTTCCTGCTTGATCCACACAAGTATAAATTAATCAAGAGCAAAGGGAACACTAGGCTTTCCTCTATCTCACACCTCATTCCTTACACATCCCACTTTCCCCATCCCAGTATCTTTTATCTCCCTTTTTCCCTCGCCCCATTACCTGCCTCTTTTGCCCTCTCCTTTTTCCGATAAGCTCCTCCACTCTCAAGTCAGTCTTGCAGAGTATTTATCTAATAGAGGCTACAAAGAAACCAATTCATTCCACGTATCTCACGAAACTCTCTTTCTCCATTCTTATTATAACTCCCATTTATCTCGTTCTGGACTTTTCTGTAACCAGCCCCTTGTCTCGTCTCTTTTATGAACAATCATTTGTGCAACTCATTTTCCTGACCCATTTCTTAGAATTATGGAACTGCACCATCCTGTACAAAACTCCCCATGGAAAATCCCTGAGAGAAGACCCAGGGCACGTTTAAGGTGTTCAACCTGGAAGTCAGGCTGTGCCCAAACTCCCTGATACAACAGCTAAACACATTCCTCCTCATCCATGACTATTTTCTCTAATTTTTCAAGTTGCTTTTAGTTCGTTACAGACTCCACAAGGAACTAATGTCTATTAAACCTGTATTTCATTTATAAATACCAATTTATGGTATTGGCATGCTAATCTACGTGCTGCCTGTAGGTCACTGCAAGGCTCAAGCCACACCCTTTATTCACTTCATTCTGCACTGGTCACAGACAACACAACTCAGTCAATTGCTGAGCAGAGAAGCTGAGAATGGGACGGAGGCAAAGGGGGAGGCTGGGAATGCTCTGCTCCAACGCCAGGTCTTACCTGTGAGAGCCCAGGGGACGATGCATGTCCCGGTGGCGTTGCAGCAAGATTTGGGTGTCCCTTATTTATTTCATGTGCAGTGTAAGGGGATGGGGCAGGAGGACCCGGTTGTCTTGCTACTTGTGTTACCTGTGTGGAGATAAACTGTTAGTAAAACATTACATTAGTAATCAGTCTGCAGAGACTCCACTGTACATATCTAGAGAGATAGAATAATACATATTTATCTAAGTGAAACACTGCACAAGCTATTTAACTGTTTATGTGATTCAGGAAAATGTGGAAGGATCAAAAAATCAGAGCACCAGCTGGAGTCACTGGTGGAAATGTGTGGGATCCCTTTGCCTTCAGGCCTGGGACCTTCTGATCTCTCCATGAGAAGCCATATCAAAAAATATTGGGATTTTGCAAGGGGATACACATTACCAGCAACAAAGTAAGGGGGAAATTTGCATATTCCCCTCCAAAGAAGAAAAATAAAGGACTGCAGAGAGGCCATAGTATCTGCAGGGCTTGCCACAAGCAAAGAATGAAATAGCAAAGCAATCCTTGCATGTGTTTATCTCCTTTCTCAGCTTCCATAAAAAATACTCAACAAAATACATCAAGCAAAATATCAGAAAAATGTTTTCATGGCACACAAATATTTGCTTCCCTGTACTATCTCCATGATGGAACTGTTTTAAATATATTTTAGAGAGTGGTTATAGTAAAAACAAGGGGAATCAAAGGGAAGAAAGAGTCACATAACTATAGGGTGACACCTCCAGCAGTTCAACACAATCAGATTCTGGCAGACTGGGTTAAAACTCATACTAATGAAATTCAGCATTTGCTTCTCACTGACCTTTTCTCATTTATTTGCCTGCTGAAAAGCATCACCTAATCATGGAATGGTTTGGGTTGGAAGAGACCTTAAACCCATCCAGTCCCACCCCTGCCATGGGCAGGGACACCTCCCACCGTGCCAGGGTGCCCCCCCCATCCTGGCCTTGGGCACTGCCAGGGATCCAGGGGCACAAACAGCTGCTCTGGGCACCCTGCCAGGGCCTGCCCACCCTCAAGGGAAGGATTCCATCCCAATATCCCATCTGATATTCCTCAGTCTCAGCTAAAGGCACCTGAAGCCCACACAGACCACTGGCACTGTGCAGGCTGACGTGTGCATAAATGTCCCTAGCAGGGTAAAGAAGGCAGAAGGAAATTCCTGGCTCCTTTCATGGAGTAGTAGCTCCAAGCTCCAGGAGAGCAGAAGTCACGGAGTTCACCACTTTAATGCTTTTTCCAAATCACTTTACTGCACTCAGTGTCCACGCCCGTTGTTACAGTTCCTAAACCACCACAGCAGCTGCACCAGCACTGAAATCCCAAGAAATCACAACGTGCAACAGCTCCAGGCTCTGGAAAGGGCCAGGAGCCTTCACTGTGGGAAGATTCACAGCCACAAGTGCTCATCAGAGGAAAGGGTGGGTCAGTCACAGAACCTCATCCTCTGTCCCCAGCTGGATCCTTCCCTTCTCTTTTTCGGGCTGATCTCTCTCGGCAGCCTCGGCTGAATCGGAGCCGGCCTTACAGAGAGCTCCATAAAACTTCCCACAGAACTTCTAACATGCAAATAGAATCATGGAACAGAATCCCTGAATCACTAAGGTTGGAAAGCCCTCCAAGATCATCGAGCTCAATCATTCACCCAGCACTGCCAGGTCCACCCCCAAACCATGTTCCCAAGTGCCACATCCCCACACCTTCTGAACACTTCCAGGGATGGCGACTCCAGCACCGCCCTGGGGAAATAACCTAAGTTGGAGGTGACTGAAAGACACCAAGGAATGCTCTTGTGATTGGATCTGGAATCTGGAAGCTGAACTGAGAGGAAACCTGCAGTTGGCCTGAATGAGTCCATGAGATACCCTCGTGCAGTGCAGCAGACACATGGCAAACACAGGTCCGGACCTACTAAAATTGGCTTGAAAGCCTAAAGAATGGCAGCAAAACAAATATAAAATTGTACCAGCTTGGTAGTTTGGCAACAGCACATTTGGAGAGTATCCCACAGGAGCTACCACTGATCTTCCAGGGCCTCCTAAGGTTAGCCAAGTCCAGCTTAGTGCACCCAAACCAAGGACTGCTGTTTGTTCCAGCAGAAGGAAAAGCACAGAGAACCCTTCTCAGCAGCTACAGCAACGCTGGTGTTTCCACACCTTCCCCTTCCTACAATAAATTATTTACAAATAAACGGAATGATAAGATACTGATTTTAATGTGAACAGGTAGTGAAGGAAGACTTGCTTAACTTGTGTGTTTTTTCAGTAATTTTTAACAACTCAATGAGGTAGAGACTGTCAAAGCTCATCACTCCTGGGGTGTCTGCCCCCACAGAGCCCAGGGTGTGATTTGCTGTTTCTTAAATGGCCTGAGATGACTATGGAAGCAAATATCCTCCTTAAATCTACAGGTTAAATTGTTCTCCAAAGAATGGACGCACAGAATTACGGATTAATTTGCTAGAGCATCACTTCCTATTTCCCTGAGTAGCAAGAGCTAATTTTAGTTTTCCAGAAGCCTTAACCCCATATTTTAAAGGAAGTAGGTAATGAAATACAAAATAAAAACTCAGTCTGGAATTCTTGCTTTTCTTTCTGGAATCTTTTACACCTCTTGGGTTTAGCATCTTTTACAAGCCTGGGATTACTCTTTACTGCACCCAAGTACCTGGTTTCAGGTGCTTCAGAAGTTGTGGCTGTCGCAACCCTGGAATGTCCAAGGCCAGCTCAGGCAGGGCTTGAAGCAACAGACAGGGATAATGGAATGTGTCCCTGCCCATGGCTGGGGGTGGCACTGGGTGGGTTTAAGGACCCTTCCAACCCAAACCATTCCATGATTCTAGGCTGGAATGGGATGGGGAACTGAGCTTCCCTCTGCACATTCCACAGCCTCCGCAGCAGCCGGGCAGGGACCACGTCGGCCTCCTGACCCAGATCCTTCCTTTAAGCACAGGGTGGCTGGAGCAGCTAATCCTCCCTAATCCCTTTTCTACAGGATTCTCTTCACTGAAGGAAGATCCCTTTAAAGGACTCGAAGGCGAATCACGGAACCTCTGCTGGGTGTGAAACCCTCGGGGGGACCAATGGGCACCCCGGGACAGGAAACAACCAAACACTCCAAGAGTGAATGAGTCAACCCCCAGCCCTTGAAAATTTGGGACAAAGGGGTTCTTCAGCACCTCACTTCCCCATTAGCTTCTCTGCCCCCAGCTGGCGTGAGCTGGGCACCCTGACAGGAGGTGGCACCTGCTCCCAAAGCACACGGGAGACAGCAATTAGCAAGCAGCTTCAAGGAGAGCTGGATCCAGCCTGGCCACAGGGACTCTGCCCAGGCTGCACCTGACCAAGTGACTTCTGCCCACACACACACACCTCGTTAACACACACTCCTAATCAGTTCTCCTCCAGAAGTCATTCACAGAAGCACAGAATGGTTTGTGCTGGAAGTGACCTTTAACTCATCCCATCCCCTGGGCAGGAGCACCTCCCAGTGCTCCAGGCTGCTCGGGGCCTCAGTGTTGCTCCTCGGCTTACAAAAGTTTATCCTGGAGTAGTTTCGGTCCAAGCTTCAGCACCTTCAGTCACACACAACATGTTACTAAGGCAGTTACAAACCTCCATAACAACCTGCCAAAACCAGTTATTTGGGCAAGAACTGGATGTCTGTGAACACTGTTGTTCTTCTGATCCAACTCCAGAGTTGTGCCTCGTGTTGAATTTGAAAAGCTTGTCTGCTTCTGCTCATTAATCTCATTTTCCACAGATTCAGCCCCATTCCCCTGGGCACAGGACAGGGGTGGCTGGTGGGATTTACAGTCACCTTTTGTGCAGTTCCCTTCCTGTCAGAGGTCCTGCTAGATCTTTGAGAAAAACTCCAACCCAAAAAACTCTCTTAAATATATTTCTTTGAAATTATTTACAACAGAAACAGAATTTCATTCTTATGCCCCTTCAGAACTCTGCAGGTTTGGGATCTTTCAGAGGCCACACAAGTAATTACCCTCATTTCTAGCAGTGTACAGGATTAGAAAACACCAAGCAAGAAGCTGCTTACAGCACAACCCCCCAAATCTTTATGTCCAAAAGTAGCTCTGCAATAGAGCATTCTCCATTATTGATGAGGGAAAATTATTTCAAGGTTACTTCATTGAAATAATTATTTCCAACTGAGGTTTGCTTTAAAATAATTTTACTGCTGGATTTATTTATTAAAAAACCCAAACCAACAACCCACTCAATATAAGATGTCACAATAAATAAATAAATAAATAAATATGACTTATGACTTATGATGAATTTAGGTGGGTTTGATTTTAATACCAGTATGATCTCCTTGATAAAGAGGTTCTACCAAAGCCTTGTAAATTTTGATCATCTCCAAGTTCTCAGCCAAACTTCATCCCATGTGGCCTCTTCCTCACCTCCTACCTCTGCCCTACAGGAAAACTTGTCCTCAGATTCAGTTTTATGACTGGGGTTCATAGTGGAAGCCCACATGATTTTCCATTCCCATTTTGTGAGAAAAAAAAGAGCTCTGGAATGTGCAACCAAGGTCCTGATAATGCATGTGGAAAGGCTAATTGAGTTATTTTTCATCTTTATCTAAGCAGAAATTGGGGGCTCATCTGTGGGCTGTCCCATCTCGAGTGGTTTCTCCTCCCACCCCACGCACGATGTGCAGGGACAACACGGGGGCAGCTGAGTCACCACGTGGTGCTTATGGACCCCAGACCCCTTCCCACCCCAGCCATGCTCTGAAAAACACACATCTCTGGAAATGATGATCCATAATCCACGTGGAATCCCACACAGGATGTGCAAGTGAATCAGACATCGAAGGGAAAAAGCAGCCCCTGGGTACTGAGGATGCACTTGAAGGTTGGACTTGAAGATCTTGGAGGTCTTTTCCAACCTTCATGATTCTGTGACCTCACAGTGCTCTTCCTCACCCTCAGTTAGGGGATTTTTGTAAAATCTAGACAAATTGTATGAAATTCATCAAATAAAAAATGACTGTTTAATGCAAACGCAGGCCTTAAACACATGGTGCTGTTCCTTGTGCAACAAACCACTGAGACCTTTCATGAATGAATTTGTCAAGGCCCTCCCATCATGTGCTTTTTCCATCCCAATTCATTTTTCCCTGGACTCCCTCTGAATCTGAAATCTGCCTGGGGCTTCAAATGGAAGCCTGAAAGAAACCCAGCCGAGAAATTTCTCTCCTTTCCCCAAAACATAAAATTTTCTCTCAAACTTGTGCATTCTCAAATCCTGGAACTGAGATATTCCCAGCCCTGTCTTCTATTCCTGTAACAGAGCAAGGAATGATATTTTTCCACACTGAAAAGCTATTTTAGGTCATTCTTCACAGTTACTTTTCTATTTTACATTAATTTAAATTTTTACAGTCATATTTTCCCCACAGGCATCTGCATTGTATCTTGGGAGGCAAGAATTGAAAAAAATAACCTTCCTTTAAAGGAATTCAGATATTTTTAAAGTGTTTTTTAAGTGCTGTGTGGGGTATGTAAAAGATAATATAAACTGAATAATTTATTATAACTGTTTGTACATTTATGTTCACAGAATGGTCTGGAAGGGACCTTAAAGCCCCACTCCTGCCATGGGCAGGGACACCTCCCACTGTCCCAGGCTGCTCCAAGCCCTGTCCAGCCTGGCCTTGGGCACTGCCAGGGATCCAGGGGCAGCCACAGCTGCTCCGGGCACCCTGTGCCAGGGCCTGCCCACCCTCAAGGGAAGGATTCCTTCAGAATTTGCTCCTTTGGTTTTGCTTTTCTGCACACAAACATTTCTAACTCAGATACTGAGAACAGAGGGGGCACGAAGCCTGCAGTTTGGGTTTGTTGATTCATTGCTGCCAACGCCACAAACCCCAAAATCTTCAGCCCTTGTCAGAGCTGTATCCCAACCATCCCAACTCACCTGGATGGGAATCCACGGCTCCCTGGCCACCAGACCACCCAGGGCCACACCTGAGTCCTTCTGCCAGTACAGCCAGCTGAGCTGCTGCAGTTCTGGGACCATTGGGCACTTGGCAGCACTTTCACCCTTAATCCTGCCCAAAGCTCAGCTTAGCAGCCCTGACAGCTGCAGTAGAGGAGGCATCACAGAACTCCTCTCCAACCCAAAAATGGGAAGGGCTAAATATCATCATCATCACTGAATCATCATGGGATGGTTTGGGTTGGGAGGGACCTTAAAGCCCCACTCCTGCCATGGGCAGGGACACCTCCCACTGTCCCAGGCTGCTCCAAGGCCTGTCCAACCTGGCCTTGGGCACTGCCAGGGATCCAGGGGCAGCCACAGCTGCTCTGGGCAAGAGCTGCTCCAGCCCCAGGTCTGTCCAGGGAGCCAGAGCTGAGAACCCCATCCCCAGACACTCCTGCAAAGAGAAGGAGAAAACCTTGCACAGCAGCTTATGTTTTTCTATAAGCAGCTTATGTTCCTGCATAAAATATATTGAATTTATCTCATCTACAGCTTTTCTTCCTGTTTTCCAAATAATTAAAAGAGCAGCTTAAAAGCAGGGTTTTTGGCATTAAAAATATTCGCACTATCCCAACTAGAAAAGCAAAATATGACTTTCCCAGGGCTGTGCTGATTTAGCAAAGCTTATAAATAACCCTGGGCTTCCAGCTATTGCCACTGGAAAAAAAGAAATGAATACGAGGAAAATACTATCATGTTCACAAATAAACATGGCTGTTTCTAAGCTAAATTTCTACAATAATCAATATTATACATTAGCAAACATCCAGGACAGCGAGCCAAAGGGACCTATCCCAAATATTCAATCTACTATCAAAGTATTGCTTCCTCTGCACAATGGAATGTTTCACATGAAAACAAATCTTTCTTGATTATTTTTCTCGTAAGAAGGTATTACAAATGTGAAGCCACTGATACACAAAACAATCAGTCTTTGAGATGCAGGGGAAAGGACAGAGATGGAGCCACCAGAGTGAAAATATGGCTAAAAATACTGTCATTCCAGTGGCAGTGTTGGGAAAACCCACTCTTCAATATGCTAAATACAACTAGAGACACCTAAAAATAGCAATGGACCCACAAGTCCTCCAAAGATTTCTTCCTTTCTTGCTCCCATGCAACAAAAAAGGTTCTTCATAAAATCACAGACTTACTAAGGTTGGAAAAGACCTCCAAGATCAAGCACAGCGTTCGACCAATATCCCAATGTCCCCCCAAGCCCTGTCCCCAGGTGCCACATCCACACATCTTCTCAACACTCCCAGGGATGTGACTCCACCACTGCCCTGGGCAGCCTGTGCTGATGTCTGACCACGCCTTTCAGTGAAGAGATTTTCCCAATATCCAACGTGAGCCTCCCCTGGCACAACATGAGGCTGTGCCCCCTTGTCATGTCCCTTGTTTTCTGGGAGCAGAGCCCACCTTCCTCCTGGCTACATCCTCCTGTCAGGGAATTGTGGAGAGCCAGAAGGTCCCCCCTTCTTTTCCTACTCACATGCAACCAAAATGGTCTTTCTGAGCACCAGTTATTTCAGGAGGCAAAAAGGAGTTGCATTTTTTGCAAAGTCTCATTTCTGACTGCACGCAGCTGCTGCCCTCCCTCCCTCCCTCCCTCCCAGCCGATACTCACAGTGCTGTACACAGCCGAGACGGTCGGAGTGAAGATCCGATCCTCCAGGGGCTGCTGGACAGGACCTCGGGGGATTCTGCAACACAGCAAGTCAAGGAAAGCAGCGTGGAAGGCAGGGCCCTGCTTGGGGACACCCCCAGGGCCACCCCCACTCCAGACCCACCGTCCCAGCGGCTCCGACCCCTGGGGATCTGCCACAGCTCCAAAGGCACCTGCTCCCACACACAGAGAGAAGGAATCAGCACAGACTCGCCCCCAAATAATCCACAAAACCTTGGGCCTGGCAGGAGCGTCCCCCACCTCTGCTTTGATCTGAAAGAGTAAGGGAAAAACCCCAGAAGCCACAAGCCCTGGGCAGTGAGCGGGACAAACCCTGCGGATCAGCAGGGCACTGCCGGACAATGGCAGCTCCTGTTTTGCTAACCACGCAGGAATCCTGCTGGAATTGTTTCCTTGTTTGCCTCTCTTCACCCAGTGACTCCTTTCCTCATCCACCCACCAACAGAAAGCTCTGTCAGAGGGATGGGAGGTTTTGAGGAGCTGCTGCAGGGTGACTTAAAGGCAAATTCCAAGAGTTTTCTTAATTGTAAAGGCATTGTGGAAATCTAGGGGTGAAAAACTACACACAAAAAAAACCCCCGACAGAATCTGGTCCATTTGTGGAATAAAACAGGGAGATGCAGGGATGCAAAAGAATAAAAAAGCCTGACTTGGGTAACACCTTGTAGCCTCACACAGATCTAGACAATACCCAAAGCTCACTGCCATGGAAAAGGCAATTGCTGAAAAATTTTCCTAAATGCCATAATCAGATTTCACCTTTTTGCTGTTTTTATTTTACACACCAAAATTTTGTGGGAAATGAGAACAGCTGGATTGACCAAGGCTCTTGCACACACGGAAGGACACAGACCTCACGTGTTAACATGGTGGGATACTCAAAAAGAAAATAAGGTCAAGAAAACACCTCTTAATTTTATTCTAGCAAAGAAAAACACACTGCTAAGTTACATTCTGAGCCCAGATTAGTTTGAGCTAAAATTTCAAGAGACTCTTTGCACCCCAAATTTGATCTCCAAATTAACGCCACTGCCCAAAGCTTTGCAGGGACCAACATCACAGTGACAGGATCTGGCAGTGACCCTGCCAGCGCTGACACAACTCAACAGCCACCCCAAGCTCCACAATCCCAGCTATTCCCCTTAAAATGGACCAAATGTTAAGGCTGAAGCAAGGACTGCTCAAACACAACCTGTTCTGCCCCTGCTAACTGCTCCCAGCATGTCCCAGCTGCATCAGCCCCTCCTCCAGCAGTGCTCAGGCAAATTTACAGCATCACAAACACACAGACAGAATTAAATTTACAATCTCGCTCTGCTCTGGCTCTTAACTTGTCACTAGAAAGCTCCTCCTCACCAAACAGGCTCAGAAATTGCTCTAAAACTCTGTTTTGTTACATATTCAATCTTTGAGCACCAGACTCAATAAAAAGCTGCTTGATGGGATTATGCTGGGAAGAGCCCAGCCCTGACCTCTGCAGGGAGGCCCTGGCCTGTCACCCTGGCAGGTGACAGGGGACAGCCCGTGGCCAGCTCCAGGGCAGGAGAACCGGGAACAGGATCCGGCCCCGCTGGTGCCCAGGCTGGGGCTCATTCACCCTACATCTCTTTTTGCCTTTTTTCAACGATGGCAAGAGTTTGTTTGTAGGGTCTAAGGCTCATCTGCACTTTGCTCATCTGCCAGCTCAGGACCAAGTGGTGTCACATGACAAACTTTTAACAGCCAAATGGGGTCTAAAACCCTGACTCAGCCAAACAACAGCAAGATTTGTCACAAACTTCAACAGAGCCACTCCCAGCCTTCATCCCAGGGAACTTGCATTCACTCCCAAGTTTTGGAAAACAACAACAAAAAAGCCAAAATCTGGGAGAAGGATTAAAACACACTGGAAGACGGAATGAAAACTCCAATTTCCTGCTGTAGCACCATTCCCTTTTCCCCAGAGCATCCCTATGACAGGGATGACAGCCTGAGGCCTGGGATGGAGCTGCCCCCCTTGTGTCACAGCTGAGATTTCCCTTCTCCAGGCACTCCTGACAATTCACTGAAGCAACTGCTGCTTCAAAAGGGATCATTCCAGAGTTTGGAAAAACAGTTTCATCCTTGACAAGGTTGGGATTTATTTTCTTATTTTAGAACTTATATAAGTCAGGAGGAAATAATCTCCTTTGAGCCGAGCAACTGCTCTTTTTGCACCCAGGAAGAGCTGCCTGAAGGGAGGAGCAGTTTTGATGGACTTGCAGAGTTTGGAGTCACTGTTTAAGATCCCTCCTAGGAAGGGATGATTCTCACCAGATCCAAAAGAAACCTTTTAAGTCCCTTTTGCTAAAGATTTTGACCTGGACATAAGACTGATAGCAACAAAATGCCTTACACTCCAGTAAGCCTTAATGAAATAATGGTAGGAGAAAGTGATTATTTCCAGAATCCAACTTGTGGCATCCACAGACTGACTCTCTGCAAGAGGCTGGGCAAGTGGAAAGTTTCCTGCTTCCCTGAGAGGAGCTGGGCAAGTGGAAAGGCTCCTGGCTCCCACCAAACCTGTTGGAGCTTGTTCCCGCTCCCCAGTGGAAATCACCACCTTCCCTCTCCCTCCACCTGCCCAAGGAGCCTGTCCTGGGATAGCAGCTGCTGCTGCTGCAGGAGGGTGACAGCAAAGCTCACCACCACTCGTGCTGACGAGGCCCTTCCCCAGGAATGGGCTGAGTGACAGCACGGGTACTCCACCAGGGAGGTGAACGGGTCAGGGCAGACAGCTGGGAAGCAGAACCTCATCCAGCAGCATCATCCCATCCACCTCCACATGGACATCCACACCACCCCCAAGGCACTCACTCATCTGCTCTCACACACAGATTTTGGTGCCACATCCCAAAATGCAGCACAAGCCTTGGGACTGCTGCCCTGGGGCTGCCCCAGCACACCCAGGCAAGTGCAGGAGTTAAGTCCAGCCAGCCCAGCCCTGCTGCTGGATTCACTACAGCCAGGAACACCAGGAGACCCTGAGCAATTCAGGCAGCTCGTTCATGTTACTACCCTGCCATGCTGAGATCCAATTCAGGAGCATCCTGTGCCCTCCCTCTTCCTCCCCCTCCTCCTCCCCTATATCCTGCCACCCACAGCACTGATTTGTGCTCCGAAATCATCCAGGAGGCTGGGAAGGGAGACGGAGGGGGGGGAAGCAAAGATAATCCAAGCATCACACAGTTTTCAGAGCTCCTTCCAAAGGGAGAAAAGACGAGGAGAGCAATGAAGCAGAAGAGCAGAAGCAAGGAGACCCTGTTAAATCCAAGGAGAACCTCTTAAAGCACCATCAGGTTGGTAAAGTGGAACTGCAGCCTCTGCTTTGCTCGTGTCAGGCTGAACGACTCCTTAGAGCTCTCCCTGCTCCACCAGCATCATGCCAGGATCCAGGAGAAGGATGGCAACCCTTGCAGCACCAGCACTGGATTCTCCTCGTCGCTATTCAGGGCTCATTAACTCATGAAATATGTATTTAAAATCTCACCTAAGTGAGATACTTCTGGCAGATTCATAAATGCAGGCACAGATGCAATGGGAGTTCCACCTAGTCCCCATCTGGCTGCAGCAGTGATTACAAACTGGGGAAATTCAGGAGCTATTATAGACCCAGTGGGAGAAGGAACACTGGCTGGAAACCAAACAGAATTTTTCTGGAAACCAGAATCTCCCTAAAAAGAGGAGGATCTCTGTTAATTAGATGGCCACAGCCACACTCTGAGGAGAGGGGAATATGTGACTGCTCTGTAAAGCGATCAAGGAAAAAAAATCCAGCCTGAAGCTGCTGGAGCGATCAGTGACACTGCCAAATGCTGAGTGAAATGACAGGCAGCAGGAATTCCTTGCAGAAATCTCCTCCTCGTATCACATTTCTCAGTTTGTTCCAATCATATTACAGAACTGCAATTCTGTGAGATTTCTGTGTGCTGTTATAGCAATGAATGACCTGGAAACACACACCAAAATCAGCCCTTCCAGCAGGAATTTGTACAGGTTTTTCTGCTCCACTGAGATTGCTGGGAGAAAGAAAGAACATTATTCCATTTTCTCCCAAAACTGATTCATTTTCCCTCAAATGGTGCTTCTCACCTAAGCTCATTTCAGCAACTAGCAACCATTTTACCCCAAGCACTGCTGGCCTCTCCTCCCCTTCCAGCTCACAGCTCCGAGGAAGCACCTTTTTCCAGGAAGAAAAACACCTGCGGTACCCACGGGTGCCTATGCAAACACCTCACACAAAACCATTCCAGAACTCCTGATTTTCATCCCTGCCCAGAAACTGAGCCAGTCTCCAACCGGCTTCCCCAGGGTTATGTAATCCCCACACGTGTCCCCGCTTGTACCAAAACTGTGCATTAAAAACCCAAGGAAAAACCGTCAAGTGAGATTACAGAAGGGCAAGAAACCACATCAAATTTGAACATTTCTTTCAGCTTTCTGGAGCAAGAAATCTATAAAACCCCTCCAAGCATACAGGGATGTGATGGCAGGGAGCTTTCCAGGAGCGTGCTTCTCCTCTGCAGCCTCTTCTCTATTCACCATGCAATTAAAATGCAGGAGGTGAACATCCCAACGGCAGAAACACTTCAGTGAGCCGGCTGGGAAACCACACGGCTCTGAAAACGTTCAAAGGGAAAAGCTCTGCCAGTCACAGCAGCTGGAACTTCCCTGGCATCACCCCATCCCTCCCAGCTCCACCATCCTCCAGTTGCAGGGCCAAGCCTTTTGTTCAGCACGCTCGGTCCAACCTGGCAGCAAGCTCCGGAAGTGAGATCCAGGGAGCACCGGTAAGGAGAACCTGGAGAACACTGAAATCCCAGAGAGCGCTGGCAGTGAGATCCCAGAGAGCGCTGGCAGTCAGATCCTGGAGAGCTCTGGCAGTGAGATCCCAGAGAGCGCTGGCGGTGAGATCCTGGAGAGCTCTGGCTGTGAGATCCTGGAGAGCTCTGGCTGTGAGATCCCGGAGAGCTCTGTCAGTCAGATCCCAGAGAGCTCTGTCAGTCAGATCCCAGAGAGCTCTGTCAGTCAGATCCCAGAGAGCGCTGGCAGTCAGATCCCAGAGAGCTCTGGCAGTCAGATCCTGGAGAGCTCTGTCAGTCAGATCCCAGAGAGCTCTGGCAGTCAGATCCCAGAGAGCTCTGTCAGTCAGATCCCAGAGAGCTCTGGCAGTCAGATCCCAGAGTGCTGGCAGTGAGATCCTGGAGAGCTCTGGCAGATCAGAGAGCTCTGGCTGGAGAGCTCTGGTCAGTCAGATCCCAGAGAGCTCTGTCAGTCAGATCCCGGAGAGCTCTGTCAGTCAGAGGAGAGCTCTGGCAGATCAGAGCTCTGGCTGTGAGATCCCAGAGAGCTCTGGCAGTCAGATCCCAGAGAGCTCTGGCAGTCAGATCCCAGAGGGCTCTGTCAGGGACACCCCGAAGAGCTCTGGCCGTGAGCGAGCTCAGTGCTGCGTCCTCTCCCCGCATCCATCAGCGAAGCCAACAGCCACATCCCATCACAGCCACATCCCATCACAGCCACATCCCATCACAGCCACATCCCATCCGTGCCACGCCGGGCTGGCTCCGGAGCTCTTCCTGCCCATCCCCGTGCAGGCAGAGCCTGAGCTCTTAAAGAGGCAGCACAAGGGGCTTTGGTACCCAAACACTCCAACGCCGCTGCAATCTCGCTGCTTCCCTGATTTTCCTGCTGTGCACACAGTTGAAAAGGGATGGGAGGCAGCATCGTGCTCCTCTCAGCAAGCTGATATGGGGTAATAATCAAGCCAAGCTTACAGAGGAAAGGATAAGGGAAAAAAATGAACTCCCCCACAGCACAGAGTGGTTTGGAAAGCTGCAGGGCAATGAATGAGGAGCTCGGAAAGCATCAGTGCCCGCTATCAGAGGGAGAATTAAATCGCAGCACAAACTCCTCAGCAGGAAATCTTGCAGCTTGTTTCCCCTCAGCTTTCATCTTGCTACTCCCAAACGTAGCACCACAAACCCCTTTACTTAGCAACTACTTCAGCAATCAATTTTCCCTTCAAAACTGATCCTTCTTTTGACAGATCACATTTCAGAAGCCTGAGGAAGGAATGTTGGCAAAGCAAACTACAGCCTTTAGAAAACAAAACAACAAAATCCCAAAGCAAACTCCACCAAGTGACAGATTACCTGGGAAAAATTAAAATATATAAGAACAAAACAGTGTTGTCATCTCTCCATGCTGAAATATGACAACCAGATTGACTTCTTCCAAGAAAAAATAAAATTCAGGTTACAAAGCAAGTAACTCCAAACTTAGGGAAAGGCAGGATTGATGTTGCCTGGGTGACCATAACTCAACCCTCCTGTGTATCTGCAGAATCCAGCCCCTAATTACAGAGGTCCGTGATGAATTTCCCCATTCCCTGTCACCTCCATGCTTTCAGTTCTTACAGGACTCAAGCACTCTGACCCTTCACAGCTGAGCCACTCTTGCTCATAACAGATGAGAGATAATTAGTATTACAAAAATCAAGACCAACATAATTCAAAGACTTTGGAAAACGTTTAAAGACCCCACCTAATAAAATGCTGACCCTCCCTAAGCCTTCCCCTGCCTCCATCCAAGGATGTATCCCATCTCCCATCCTTGCAGCCATCGCATTTTACTTTAGGGTGTGTTTGGGTGGGGTTTTTTCTGGTCAGGGTTTTTTTGCTAGTGGATACCCAACAAGGGGATCAGGCCTTTTGACTGAGTCTCAAAGGAATGCAGTGGCCTCTGTATGAAAGGAGTGCTTTTATTTCCGTTTTCTCAGCAGGATGCAACTGCTCTTGCACAACCTGACAGGATGTCAAAACAAAGCACAACTCCGAGCCTGGACTGTAGCACAGGTCAAGCTCCAATGGGGCACTGGTGTTTCAGTGTTTGGAGTTTATTGTCATTATACCAGGGAAAAACAAGCACAACTTCTAGCTGGCATGAGCACTCAGGAATATGGTCACAGTTAAGAGCTGCAGGTGAGGAATTCCTTAAAAGCCCATGGCAGCTTTAGGCCAACACTTAATTCTGATCTAAGGGCTATTCCTGGCAAGTCAAATGTTTTAAAAACAGAGGAACACAATAAAAAGTGTTTGTGAAGTGGCAAAAATGGGGTTCATGGTTTAAAACTACTGAGATTTCTAACAGAGCAGTACATTATTCCTGTGAAGAGAGGCAAACCTCCAGGGTCTGCCACTTTCCAGAACGACTTATCCCCAGAAGGATCCGATGGCAAAAGCCATTATTAAGCTTGTTTCAACATTTTATGGCCCAGTATAAAGCTCCTTAATGCCACATGTATAGTCAATGTTCACAGCCCAACTGCCATTTATCAGACATATAAATTTTAAGTGGATCAATGAAGTGTTTGTACAAACAATCTCTTTAATCCTTCATGCATTTTGTGTATTAAACTGCATCACTGAATTCTCTTTAAATTCTTGTTTATGGGCTATTTTATACTTGGAACAAAACCTTAAATAAGATATTTATCTTCTCCTTTTGTACCAGAAATGCACCTACATAAATATTGTTGATGTTTCACCACTCCTTTATTGCCTCATTCAAAATCCCTGACTGCAGGACTCGTTCCTTGCTCTCCAAATGAACTCTGAGATGGTAACTGGAAGTCATCATCCTGTCCATCCCTCTGCATTAAGTGCTCCTTGTTAAATCATCCTCCCCAAGCTCTGTCTGGATCCAAATGTAACAGTGAGGCTTTCCCTGTTTATCCCAGCTTAGGCCACGCTCTAAATGAACACTGTCTTCAGAACAAAACTTGCCTCGAAATACATCTTGAGCCTTTTACCTAATTATGCATCATTAATCTCAGCATCAGCTTCCAAATAATCCCAAACACTTTTCCTTTTCCTGCTGTCTGCCACACAATGTCCCCTGAGCTGTGCTCAGGAGCTGAATGGGAACAGGGAGAGCTTTCCAAAGAAGAGGGGCACACAAATCCCGATGAGCCTCAACGCCTGTTGGAAAACAAACTTTCCAGGGCCAAAAATTGCAGCTTGAAAGGAAAATGTGACCTTCAAATGCTCACTGAACGGCGTGCTGCCCCGCTCCTGCCCCCAGCAGCCTGCTGCTGTTCAGATTCCTGCTCCCCTCCCTTCGGGAGTCCCAACACGTTTTGGGAATCCGCGGATGCGGGCGCTGGCACGTCCGACTGCACGGCCAAAGCTCAGGGGCAGAGCCCACCTGGCACATCCCCAGCCCTTCTGCCTGAGCAGCCACTGCAGCAGCCACAGTGCACGTCCTGTTTGTACCCGAGCACGTCTCCAAATCCTCCAACTTACATCTCTTTAAATAGCCATTCCACAAAATATCCCAGGATCCCAGACTGGTCTGGGTTCTGAGGATCCTCAAAGCTCATCCAGTCCCACTCCCTGCCATGGGCAGGGACACCTCTCACCATCCCAGGCTGCTCCAAGCCCTGTCCAACCTGGCCTGGGGCACTGCCAGGGATGGAGCAGCCACAGCTGCTCTGGGCAACCTGTGCCAGGGCCTCCCCATCCTTACCAGGAAGAGTTTCTGCCCAGTATCCCATCCATCCCTGCCCTCTGGCAGTGGGAAGCCATTCCCCTTTGTCCTGTCAGTATCTGCCTGTATAAAAAGCCCCTTTCCCCTCATCCTTTCCCTTCTGTCTTTGGCCCATGTGTGATCTCACAGTCAAACCAAACAGGAATGCCAAAGGAAAGCTGGGGGCTAGGGGGAAGAGAACAACAAAAAAAACCCCTTTGTTGCAAATTATCTGTATTCCCAGCATCCCACTGATTCCGTGATGCTTTCAAATACAAACCAGCAATATTGGGAGCACCAGCTGCAATAGTTCCACCTGCAGACAAGCACCTAATTAGCCAGAGCTCATTACTCGCAGGCTCAGTTTTGCATCTCTAAATTAACCAGCACTGAGACAGCTCACCTGCACTAAATCACCCCAGACCTCACCTCACCCCTGCGTCTCCTCCCAGCACAGAGAGCTCCCAGGGGCTGGCAGGACCCCACAAAACCCCAATCAATTCTTCTACCCAATACAAACGTGTTTCTAAGGGCAAGCTGATTTTGTTAGTTCGTCTGTGTCTCCCTTCACTGCAACCTCAGCATGGAGGCAAACTGGCTGTTTTCAGCTGAGACGTGGAAAGGTTGTTTGGGGTGGAAGAAACTGTGTCTAAAGCCTGCTAATCCTGCAGGGATTTTCCTTGAAGCAGGGTGCTGGTGGCTGGGGGACGGGTCTGGAGGCGATGCACGGAACATTTCTGTAACTGTGAACTTTGAGGTGTATTTTTAATGCTCCCAGAAGTGTTCACAGCACAGCCTGAATAAGGTTAAATCCAGGTTTGAGCCAAGCTGTGAAATATTAGTAATTACCAGAAAAAAAAAAGCCACAGAGACTCCCTGGGTCATGCCTGTGCTAGCTCAGGTAACAAGGTGAATGACATCCAGGAGAGCATCTCTTGCTCAGCTACAGACAACTTCCACCAGCTGACTTGTCCTCTTTCCTCCATAAAACACCAGCCACTTCCAGATTTTTTCAATTCACATTTTATTCTCAAAATATATGGACTCTTCTAAGAGATGAAAAAGTCAATACATCTCATCAGCTCCCTTCAGCTGGAAATCATGGCATTGCCACAGAGAGGCAACAGCATCACGGGGAAAGTGCCGATGTAGCCTTAAAATTCCATTAATTTTAGGAGCGTTATTTATGATTGTACTTGTCAATGTTAATTGAAACTCCCATTAGGCTTCAGGAAACAGGCAATGCTCAGGAACCTGGAGCAGCCCTATTTGTCTTCCAACAGACCCTGCTGCTCTGAGTAATTCCTCACAGATCTCTAGCCACAACCCCAGGACAGGCACCTTATAAACAGCCCAAAATATTAAGGTGGGGGTGAAAGGGTCAACAAGGTGAGCTCTGGAGACTCCAGCTGAGTTCTGGAGAATCAGCTCTAACACAGGACCACTGGTGGGCTAACATCCCACAGAGATATTCCAGGTGAGGTCTGTGCTCCAAAATGCACCCAATAAATTGGAAGCAGAGCAGTTTACGCCAGCATCATGCACACCCAGGCAGCTCAGAACAGACTGGCCCCAAAAACAGCCAAACGTCCCAGGCAGGGCAATGCCAGGAAGATGGGCTCATGCCATGTGTTACAGGGATAAGTACGTCCCAAAATTCCATGAAATTACTACAGATCTCTGCTGCAGCTGTGCTGCTCTCAGCAATGATAAAGCTTTTCTTTGCTTTCTGCCCAAGGAGAGAGCCAATGCATGAGAATGAAGGATTTTGGTACTGCTGCTCTTTACATCCATATATTAAAGGAATGCCTCTTTTGCATTCCAATAGAGGGACTACAGACCAGGCTCTTCCTACACACCATGCTCTTCCCTTCTTCCCTGTGTTTCCACACCTCCACAACACTGGTGTTGGAGCCGGGAGAACAGCCCCGAGGGGCCAAAGTGGATTTTGAAGCTATGAGAAAGGAAGTAAAGCAATGGGCATGTTCACAGCAGCTGGAGTCACAAGGAGCCCTGTGATTCTCCAGGATTATTTTAGTCCTTCATGTGAGATGGCAGGGAGGTGACTCCCGGTAGGATGCAGCTTATTCCAGAGGGATGGAGTCTGTGTAGGTGAAGGGAAGTGGTGCAGACCAAATGAGCAAGAACCAACACAGGCACCACAAGGACCACTTGAGCCTCAAGGCTGTTCAGGCCCCAGGACAGGACACAAAACTTGTCACGCATTTACCAAAGAAAAAATAAGGAAATATGTGGGGAAAGCAACACTGTATCTGAGAACAGATTTCCCACTGCTTCGTTCAACACTGAGATTGTTCTCTACACTACGAGCTGATTTGAAGTCTTCTAATTCTTTAATGAGCAGTTCATTTCAGTGCCATTAGTTCATTAGCATGCTGAAGCTTTCAAGGGATGTTTTACACACCACCTTGAATGTGCCAGCTCTTGCCTCCTCTGGAAAGACACTTTGGGAAGGGCACCCTTCCATCCAGAGCTGTGTCCAGCAGCACACAACCCCATCCTGTTCTACGGAACGGGTCCAAATCCTGCAGCTCCACCCCTGCAAATGCTCCCAGTATTGTTTAAAAACAGCCAACTGCTGTGGTCACAAGCCAAGCTGCCATGGGTGTTTGGGATCTGTCCCTTTGGGATCTGCCCCTCCCCAGCCCCCTGACCAAACAGCACATGCAGAATGACCCTGTAATGCAGGAGGGTGTTTAGAAGGGACAATTCCGAGGGAAGACAAGTTTATGCAGGGGTCAGGCTGCAATTCCACATCATCTGCCAGGCAAGGGGCTTTAAACTGTTCCTCTTTCTGGTTTAGGGATTAAGTGCTGTGGTAAAGGAGATCACCAGCACTGGGAACAGGGAGCGAGGAGAGATCACAGACACGGTCCAGCCTGGAGCTCATGAATTATCCCAGCTCCTGCCCCTCAGTGCACTGGTGGGAACAGTATTTATAGGAAGTGACACTAAGTGGAACACTGAGCACTAATTTACATTCCGGGAATCTTTTTAATGGACATGACAAGCAAAAAACAGTCAACACTAGAACAAAACAAAATCAAGGAATCTACAATTGAAATCTAGGCATGAAGGTCTCTCAATTCAAGATATGGGGCATTCCCAGCTGGCACAAGGAGCTACAGGGCACTTGTCTCTTTGTAGGCAGTTCCCTCCAGCCATCTGAGGACTTCAAAGCACAAGGCAGGGGAGGGAGGAGGTGACTATTTGTGCTTAACTATAAAGTTCTTCAGCAAAAATTCATGAAAGTTTTAGCCCAATGGAACTCGAGACAGAAGGCTGAAGTCCTCCCTCATCCCTGTACAAGGAAACCAGGAGGTAATTGTCATTTAGCCTTCCTCCATAAGAGAATTATGCCCAGAAGCTGCTGAATGTCCACAGCACCAAACCTGTGGCTGCTCCCAAGCTCAAGTCCAACATAAGCCCATATATAATCTACCTACATAATAAAAGTGACCAAGAGATAAGACTTTTAAAAATATCCCATAATACCAGGGATATGCGGCTGCTACTCAGCCAGCTTCCTCTTTTTTGTGATAATTTCATATGAAAGTTCTCAGAGGAAGCAATGCTGGTATTGGAGGACAAATTGCTTGTTAAGGAAGGAGTTCCCAGCTTGTGCTACTTCAGTGCAGGAAGTTTTCTGGCACAGCTTGAGAAAGAGCAATTTAGCAGCAGCTTGTGCCACTGGCTGCACTCTGCTCTGAACTGATGAGGGGATGCTGTTATCTGGGATACTGGACCTGTGCCTTCCTTAGCTGAGGGGGTCCCTCGAGGTGGGAGCCAGCTTCCAGGCCCAAGATGCCAAGGAGCAGCTCACCAGCACTAACACAGGGTGCAGCTCTTGGGAAAGCTCCCGGGACAGGATTACAGCAGGAGCTCCCTCACAGAGCCACAGAACAGGTACAAAGATCACAAAGCATTTTGGGGCGTTTGTCCTCAGTGCACCAAGTCAGGCACATGGATATTTAAACCATCATTGGAAACTCCATGCTGGAGGTGGAAGTTTTATGCCTGTTTCATTGGAGATATTCAAGCTTCTTTAATTCAGGAACAATTAAAGCATCCCCATGCTGCACAGCAAAAAATACCGAGCGACGTAGATTTTTAAGCAGATTTAACTGAAAACAATTTTCCTGGATGCTCGAAGCACCACATGTGGCTTTTCCAACAGTTATCACATCCCTATCTGCATAAAGAGCTCTCATTCCATAATCTTCCATAATGCTTTAAGATTAAAAGTATCCCGCCCTTCCCATTTCTCCTGAGTCATCTCACTCTTCAAGCTCCTCTATTTTCCCAGCAAATGCCAAGGTTACAACACACCAAGATTTTCCTGGGCAAACGGTGTCATTTGATGGCACAAGAACTGAGAGGTGTAAGAACCACTTACGCAACCAAGTGGCTTTAACGTAAGCCAGGAGTATCCAAGGTCAGCGCTCACCTGGGCAGCACAAACACAGCCCTGATTTTCCAAGGGAGGAAAAGCTCCTCGGGATCAGACAGCAGCACAACACCCCCCCATTTCCAGTGCAGTTATGCTGCTGCTACCAGTAAAGTAACTTTTCATTTCCCTAGACACTGCTGAAATATATTCCTTAAATATTGTACAGGAACAGCAATTCAGGAGCATTTATAAGATTTGCATCCAAGTTTGGACAAAATCTTACCTGCGTATTTGCATTATATCCAATAAAAGGGATGGATTTACGACTTTTCCACCTATGATTAAAACCCAATATTCCTTTAAAAAGATAAAATACAGGCTAATCAGGAATACCTGCAGCATTTTTGCCCCAATTCTGCCAGCACAAGTTTCACTAACCATATCCTTGGATTGATGTGCAATTCTGTACCTGTTATGTAACATCAGCAGATGTTTCCTGCAATTGGTGCTGAGTATGGGCACAGCCAGACCTGCACCCCTGAATACTCCAATCCCCCAAAATCATCAGATTTTTAGCAACAAATTATCAGAATGCAAAAAAACCCCCAAGAACCTAGTTCCCTCAAAGCCAGGCAAATTTAATGTAAAGCACTTTGGTTAAGTCTGTGTCTCTTTGGCTGAGCCTGTTTACTTAAAAAAGGAATTTTTAAGGACCCATAGACAAGGAGTCTGTAAAACTGCAGAGATAACTAAGTTTTCCTATAAGGAAAAAGCAGAAACAGATGCTGTAAAATTCCAAAGCATCCAAGCCCAGCTAACCCACAGAGCTCTTCAGAGACCATCCCCATTAATTAAAGTGTGCTGAGCTGAGCTGTTCACAACTTCTCACAAAAGTTCACTAAATGGATTAATTGACAATACAGACAATGATAGAATCATTTATAGTAAATACAAATGTGATTTCAAGATTTACTTAATTACAAACCACACATACTACCTGGATTTGTGTGAGGTTTCTTAGGGTCATGACTCAGAGTTTGCTTGAGAAGCTGCTTCTCCAGTTAAGTGGAATATTAAGCATGCTGCCTGTCCATATTTTAAACATAATCAAGCGATTGTATCCACATCCTGTGATGTGTTCCTCCATATTTAAGAGCACACAGTCAAGAGAAAGTGTTTTGCAAGGTCAGCTATTTCATCAGCCATCCTCACTTTTACATAACACACTTTCTTCCCTTTCATCCCACGGGTTATTAATCTTTCCCCTATTCCCCCTCCCCCTATAATCAAGGGGACTCTTGAAGGGGAAACCCAACTGGAAATCCCCAGCAGGAGCTCCACATCTAGAATTCCAATTCATTTAATCACATTTGCTATAGCCTGAAGTACCTGGCCTTGGCTACATAAAAAGGTTTTCTCCTCTTGCTGTTGAAGAGGACACTTCCTTTTGGGTTGACTCAAACCCAATATGCCCAGAGACTCTCCTGAACCACCATGGTGACCCAATACAAGGCCTTTTGTAAAAATGAGAAAACAAAAAGCTTTTGGGAGGGCAAATGAGGATCTGTGCACAGACAAAGGACAGATAAGGTTGTTTTCCAAGCAGAAGTGGTTGCTCAGCCAGGTGGGTAAATGTAATCCTGGTCTGTACCTTGCAGTGACAGAGCCCTGTGCAGCGGGAAGCACATCATGGAACGCAGGGCAGAGCAAAGAGCCCACGTGGCACTTTAAGGACCATCTCTGTCGCAGGTGGGGTCACACAAACTGTCACAGGTGAGGTGAGGTGCTGCCACGGCATCCAAGGAAAAGCCAACACCTATAAACACGGGCTGATATGAACCACAGCAAACCCCAAAGCAATCCATGCAAGACCCCACTGACAGTAGGGAGTTACTTTCTGCTATTTACTAGAAAATAAATTCACTGTTATGACAGAGAAAAGAGTCCTGAAAAAGAAAAATCCTTTAGGAATCTCCTCCCAACTGAAGGGATTTGGGTAGTGAAGCTTTGACTGCTATTGTTGCTTCCAGGGTTAAAAAACCCTCCCGCTGAGGAAAGCCTCACCTCACTCAAGCACACCCCAAACGCTTCATCCTCACCCGTTTCCTTAACAGAAGAGCTGGTACCCATCCAGGAAACCAGGGGCTCTTGAATGGAAAAATCTGAGCACTTTCTAGGAGCCTCTGAGCAGCGCTGGGAACCTGAGATGAGCTGAGCTATGGAAACACCCACACTAGGCCATTTACTGCACAGCAGGCACAGAGTTGGGGCCAGTGGCCAAGGGGAGAAGGAAATATTAAGGCACAGAACAGTGCTCAAGCAAAAAAGGTTAAAATTTCACCATGTAGCTCCTATGAAATAGTGAAGAATTGATTTTATTAAGGATAAACTGATTGCCACTTTGATTATTTTCATTTTATGTTGCTTGGCCTGATCTGCTACTTTGTAAGGAGTTGCTGAAATCAACACTGAACAATCAGCTTTTGCATGTTTTCCCAGCTCCTGGGTCTCTCACACTCTTGCTGCAGAAGGACAGGGACTCCCATATGAGCAAAAGTTAATAATAATTATCATCATCATCTCAATTTTTCCTTCAGTGGCATTAATCCCCTTGGCTCTGGACGTCAGAGGAAGAGCACAGCTTCGTGACGCCTGCAGGAGTGTCCCTGAGTAACGGCTGGGATGTGTCTGCCTGAGCCCAGCTGATCCACACCTGGAGCTTCCATGCAGCCCTGGAGCACCTCTCCCCTATTGCCAGCCAACCCCCAAAGCACAGTGACCAACAGCATCCCCCAGACCCTATCTCAGGATTTTTGCAAGTGCAGGGACGTCTCCTCTGTAACCCCCTGCAGGTGGGGCAGGAGGAACAAGGCATTTTGGAACTTCCCAAAACTGCCACAGCAAGAACAGTGAGAAACAAGGTTTGAAAGCCAAGCTGAGTGAGCATTTGGTTTGTTCCCCTTACATTGCAGCTCCAGCCCTTTCTCCTCCTCCGTCACGCACCAAGTGACAACCAAGGCTGGGTTGAACACCACCACTGCTCTACCCAGCTCGCTCCAGTCTCCACACTGGAGCAGAGCATCCCCAAGACAGCCTTCGCATCCTGCCCTAAGGAACTTTGGGGGGAGTGGCTTCTCACTGCCAGAGGGCAAAGTTAGGTGGGATATTGGGAAGAAATCCTTCCCTGTGACAGTGGGGAGGCCCTGGCCCAGTGCCCAGAGAAGCTGTGGCTGCCCCTGCATCCCTGGAAGTGTCCAAGGCCAGGCTGGACAGGGCTTGGAGCAGCCTGGGATAGTGAAAGGTGTCTCTGCCCATAGCATAAGCCTTAAGGGCTCTTCCAACCCAAACCAGAAGCCGCTGCATTCCGCTCACTTGTGAAGCCTGATGATTTTTAACACTGCTCAGCCTTCAAGGGTGAGGCGCTTACACGGATTTGGGAGCAACCCCATGGAACGTGGCAAGGCTTTGTTGCCTGAATTAGAAACCTCAGCTCTGAGCCTGGCACTTACACACTCTGCAGGGCGAGTAATGAGCAGCACTAATGACTCTTTGCTCATCCCCAAGGGCAGAAGAGCCCCGTGGGATCCTGCCTTCCCCTCGTGGCCTGGGGCCTCCCAATCGCTGAATGAAGCACTCCCAACAGCCTGCGCCAGCTTCCGGGACTCAGGCTCCTCAATACTGCCTTTGAGCAGGGACAGCTGACTTGCTCTTTCTTTGGAGAGATGTGGGTGATGGCAGAGCATAAGAAATGGATATTTATGGCATTTGGGAAGAAAAAAAAAAGGAATTTGGGGTTCTCATCCCCCCAAAAGCTTTTGAAATCCAGTAACTACTTAGTAAAAGGAGCAAACAGCACTGTCAGATATTCCTTAAGCATAATTAACCACCTGAATTGTGGTTCCCTACCCCACTTCCTGCACTGATTTTTGGTATGATGTCATGACAAATCATCTGTACCCCCACAGAATAAACCTCCATGTACCTACTTCCAAGGAGGTTGTCTTTCAAATGAAAAAAACCAGTGTAAAGAGAACTCAAGAGGACAAACACCTGAAACAGAATTGTGTGCATGAAAAGTACCGTGACAATTAGTAAGAGGGTGTGAAAAAACAAGTTCATACTTATTTCCTAGTAGAAGAGCTGGAGCTGAAAACACACTGATGGGAGGGGAAACTCAGGAAGAAAATGCAAGGACCGGAACAAAAAGGAGAGTTGATCCAATTCCCAGCAGCTGGGTGCGAAAGCAGCCGCTCTCAATACAAGCCCCACAGCAAAACAAAGGAGCAGCTCCTCTTGTCACTCTCTGACTCATCTCCTGCATTCCATGTCCGGGAAACAGGAAAGCTTTCTCCAAGATCAGCCCAAAGAGGAAAGCAGCCATTGCCCCAGCTCCCGTGGCGTTTTCATCAGCACCCAAGTCAAACACACGCGTTTAATTTGCCAGGTCCTTCCGCTCCGGAGGCCTCCGCGGCTGCGTTTGCCAGGTCAGCTAAGCCACTGTAAGAGGCGTGCAATTGGATTTTATGTTTCTGGATAGCAAAGGCTTAAGGGACTAAAACAGGGTTTGTCCCTTCCCATGGCTGATGGAGAGACAAACTCCTACAGTTTAGAGGGTCACGCATCACACAAGTGTGGTCAAGACCCCTCCTAACACAGCTGCATCAATCCCCTCCCAGCCATCCCGGAGCTGCTTTCCACCTCCGCACTCTGACAACATTCCCACTATAATTAATTATCTGATTTAAGGGTTCCAGGCTAATGGTTCTGCATTACAAAAATCTCTCTTTACTCTAACCTAATCAAACTGAGGCCGAGCGCTGGTGTTTTAAGTCCGGAAGCACAGCCACGTCTGTCTGAGCACAGCACACGCCTGTGGAAATCACCACAAATATGCAGCAGTCCAACATCAAAGACAGGAAAAGAAGAGCAGTAAAAAGGGCACCCAAGGTCAAAGCCAACACCAGGGCTGCTAAACCCAAGGTTTTTATTAGAAGAAACCTTCCTGAAAGACTTGCAGAGGAAAGTGGCAGATTTCCTCCCACCAGAAAGAAAACCAAGATCTGAAAACCTGCATTTCAGGAGGCAGAACAAAGCCATTGGGTAGATGCCACGGGTGATGCTGAAACACGCTGTAGTTTGGGTGGCTTTGGGAGCACGGGGGATTAGAAGAGCATTCCTTGCTTCAGTCAGGGCCGTGTGTGCCAAAATCCAGCTCATTTGATCCAGTCCTGAGGTCCAAACCCTCTACCACTGAACCAAAAAGTGTTTCACTCACTGAAGATGCCAAGGAAACAACTTATTTTTACTTTGTTGGGTAAGTTTGGGCATAAATTTTTTAAAAACTATTAAGAAAGGACCATTTGAGTGTTGTCTCATGGACACATCTCACACTTTTTAAGCAAAGCAAAGGCCCCAAGGGCTTCAGATTCATTTCCTTTTTGATTTACAAGCCCCTACATTTATTAGCCTTCTGGACATGTGGTGAGGCTCATCCTTTGTACAGGAAACTGGAAGGAATTCAGACAAGGCTTTAGTTAAAGTTCACACTCCCCCTATTGGGCTCCACTGCCGCACAGGGATTTTACCCCAGGCACTGACTTCCAAAGCTAAAAAAACCCCAAAAAACTAGAACCAGACCCTCTGACAAGAATAACAGAATTAAGACAACGTTTACCAAGGCAGGAGGAGTGTTTGCATTGTGTGGTTGATCAGTCGTGAAGTTGTTTCTGGATAAAGTAACCCTTTCTGAGTAATTAATGAAATATTAGTGCCTTTCTTGGTTACAAACCCCCAGAATGGTGTGCGTTGGAAGGGCTCTTAAAGCTCATCCCATTCCACCCACTGCCATGGGCAGGGACACCTTCCACTATCCCAGGTTGCTCCAAGCCCCGTCCCACCTGGCCTTGGACACTTCCAGGGACGGGGAGTTCACTCCAGGATGGAGCACACTGCAATCAGACAGATCCACAGCCCTCCAGACAGGCAGCAAAGAAACACCAACCTAGGGGATTCTCCCACCTTCCACCCCCATGTTGCTGCATCTATCTGAAGTTGGTTTAATTTATTTAAGACTATGGATCTTCAAGCCTTAAAGTCATTAAAAATCACAACCCCCTCACACAACAGAGACAGTCTGGGGTGACGCCCAGCGAGTTCCCAACTGTTGCACAGCACCCCCCGACTCGGCGCTGCCACTTAGCAGAGCAGCTGTTTTAATAAGCGCTTACGTCTTTAGCTGCCTAATGCAATAACAAAATTAAACAGGACAACATGGAGCCTAATCCAGAGGGGTGGGGGCAGGCCAGTCAGTGTTCCCAGGCACTGGAACGCGGCGCCGGGCTGGGCGCGCAGGCGCTGCCGCTGCCCCGCACGCTCCGCTCGGACACGGATTTGCCAGGATCTGTTTACACAATCCACTTTTCCCTGCGAAAGGCATGAAAGAAAACTCTCTGCGGAGAATCTAAGAGGCAACATGTTCTCTCTGCAGCTTTTTGCAACTTTTCCTGCGAACTGAGCAAACAAAATGAATTCAGAACTATCAGTGCTGCTCCGGAGCTGCATTAACAATGAGCGTGAGGCTGCCCGGAGAGAAAGGGGGGACTGAGCGCATTAACAAAAGCCCAGAGCGCGCTGGCTGTGCTGAAAGCCGGAGCCTGAAAGGCTCCTTTGTCTCTCTGGTCAATGCAAACCCATTCAGCGGCCCATAGACAGCAGAAAGAAAGTGAGGGTGGGAGGAAGAAGAGTCCTGTCTCTTTAGGGGACGTCTCCTCAGCTGCCAGGCTGCGAGGCAGAGCAGGGATTCGCATGGACAGGGAGCAGCGTTCCAAGCACCCGTAACCCCGGCTTTGTGCAGAACAAATGCCCACTGAGGACATGCTCTGCTCGCACCCAACCTTCCTCGACCAAGGAACACACATTCCAGGAACTGGACATCTAGTCCCCAAAGAGCCTCCAAATGCAATATAAATAGCAAGCTATAGAAAATAACCCCCTATTTCTGAGTCTGCCGGCTTTTCTGCAATCCCTTCCTCCCAACAATGAGCTATTGTTCCACTCCTGGGACTGAGGAAATGTTTGTGTTCGTTCTCCGAGTCCTTTACATTTAGGGACCTGCTCCTCATTTCAACATCATTCCCCACCGTGCTAAAAGTACCCGGCCTTTCACAGTTCAAGAGAAAACACATTCAGTATTGACTTCACAAAAAAAACCCAACACCCCCTTCCTCGTTTTCTCAGTGCTACCACAAAACTCAGCAGAGCTCAACAGCAAACCAAAACATCTAGAAATGATCAGAGGATGGTCCCATTTGAACATGGACACATGCGACCACCAGTCTGAAATGCAGAGTGATAAAGGTGAGCACCACCTCCAAGGCTCTGATGCTTACTGGGCATGTTTCTCCTCTCAGGTATTGAAAAAGGGGTACAAACACTCCTCACCTCGGCCACCAGCCACCAGGAGGGTCCATGAGGCAGGACCCTCCATGTGGTGGAAGACGTGGCTGTCATGGACCTTTTTGTGGCCTGCATGTCCCAAGAACTCAAATACTCTCCTGTAAAACCCATGAATTCACGCTGGGCTTCTCCTCTCCCATTCTGGGTTTTTGTTGCACTTGGGAGCCTCTGGGCAAAAATCAAAGTTTGAACTCTCTGTGCTTCAGCAGAGCCAAGGTTCTGATGCAAACACAGACTCTACGAAGAGATTTCTGCGGGGAGTCTCACCCATGCACAAAAGAAACATTTAAGTGAGCAAAACCAATAATGCTGGTTAAAGCAGTCTATTTCCACTGCTTTAACATTTGTCTTCTCTCGGCACCAGGATCACCCAATTATCCTGCTCTAACCAGGGAGCTCCTGCATGCTGCACACACAGGACACACACACTGGCTCAAAGGAAACTGGCTCCATTTTCCTTCAGCAGCCTGATTTGGGATAACCACACAAAAGGCAAACCTGGCTAAATCCTGTCCTTTTGCACCACCCCATGAACTAATCCATATGCTGCATTTAAACACTTCACTTTCAGGGACTCCACATCTATTTCTGGAGACGGCCAAGGGACAAGATATTTCTTTATACAAAGAATTAAGCTAATTTATTTTTGCCTAAAACACAAGGGTTTCTTAATTGCAATCACGGCAACAACTTCTGCAAGAACAGTTTGTAAAGATAAAAACTTTTTTTTTCCCTATGCTATAGCTGAACTAAAAAGGAGGAAAACGCCGCCATAACCAGAGTTTTAATTAAACTGATTGATAGCCCATTCACACGGGCCACAGCTTACACAGGATGCCGTTTCCTTTCGGGATCTTTCAATATAGAAAACTCCTGCTCTTCACCACTGAGATAAAGACCTTTCTAGAGGTGCTGATCTGTTGCTTCATTGGAAAATGAAGGAAGGTCTCACTAGAAGCAGCCAGCTGTGCAAAAAAAGTTACTGTTGTTCAGGCATCCAGAGGGGAAATCCACTCAGAGGGACCAAGGCCGGAGCCGTACCCGAACATATCCCTGGCAGCACAAAGAGGCATTTCTGTCACTCACACACACTCCTGCCACTCTCTCCTCCTCCACTGCACGAGTATTTGTTGCCTCCTTTGTTTCCTCACAGGTGGGGAATGGCAACATCAAGTAGGCCGCTTGTAAAGAGGGGAAGAGGAACTTACAAACCAAGTCCCTTGCACAGCAAACAGCCAAGGACCTGTGGCTGCTGCAAAAGTGGGAATTTAGAGCTGCTTTTGCATCACATCTTTTATTTCTCCCATTTTTTTTTTTTTTGGTCAGGCCAAATACTCTCAAGTCCAATTATCAGAACATCCTCAAAGGTGAGAAAGAACAAAGAAGAAGAGAAAAAAAAGAAAGTTATCCTTGGGGTATAAAAGAAAGTGATCCCTGTGGTTGTTTTGTGCAGGGCCAGGAGTTGAACTTGATGATCCTTGTGAGTCCCTTCAAACTCAGGATGTTCCATGATGATCTGGCGTGAAATCAGGTAAGTCTTTGTGCACTCAAAACTCCTGTGAAGGCAGCAGCTGCTGCAATACACAAGCTTGAAACCAAAGTCTAAGGAAATGTGGAAACAGACACGAAACAGAGAGAAAGTCCCTAAAACACCAATTGTGACTGGCAATGACTTGGGCTTCCACTGGCAACTCTGGCATGATGAACAGCGATGGGATACAAAAAGGAAATTCCTTTTCACCTTCCTAAGGTAGAGCTGCTGTGCTGGTCATTGAGAACAAACCCAGAGAGTCAGTTGTATTTATTTATATTTCAAATCACAACATGCACCACACAGCATTAAATAACAACTCCTTACTCCAAAGCTTGTGTTTGCACCATGAAAACATCAATAATCTGCAGCAAAGTACACCCTGTTTCCAGATAAAGCAAGATGCATGTGTTCTACTTAATTCTGCTTTGTACAGTCCAGATAACACACGTTCTGAGATGCAATTATGAAATGCCAGCATTTAAAATCAATCTATGATAAAAGTTAATATAACAATCAAGGGGAAAAAAGCAGTTCTCAAATATGCTAATACATGGTACAGGAGAGCTCCAAGATGCTGTTTATACCTGAATATTCATGTGGAACAAAATTAAGACCTAAGAAAAGCCACACAAAAACCTCATTGGTTTTTAGGGCCACTAGAAGAGCTCTGAGTGTAGAAGTGCTCCAAGGTGCCCCTGAGCAGATGGACTTAAGTTCCAACTTTGCTGCTTTCAGTACAAACATTGCTGCAGACACTCCACACATAAACAGGCTCAAAGGGACAACCAACACAAGCAAAACATGTCAACCAAATGAGCTTCTTCAAAGCATCATCTGTAGAGGTTTCCTGGTTTTATGTTCTTTGCTTTTACTGAGGGGTGAACTGCAAAGAGGATGATGCGTATTTTGGGTATAGAGATACTACAATCTCTGTTCACTGAACTCACCCTATTTCACAGCTGCCCAAGTCAGCTCTGAGACTGGGATGATGTTAAAATCCATCCTGTCCCCTGGAACCATGCAAAGTGACCCCAGAAACTGTGCTTTTCCCGTGGAAATGAAAGCCTGCCCTCTGATCCTACCTGCTCCTAATGCTTACAACAGGCAGCACACCTGAGGCCTCCCGAGAGGACTTTCTCTCATGGGTAACTTCACATCCTGACTGCTCCCACCCTGTGATTATGCTAACCCAAAACCCCAAACCTACAAATGGACACCCCAGGCACAGCAAAGACAAGGCCAGCCTGGGAATAATGCAGAAAAAAGTCACAATTCCAGCTGACAGATGAACAGCTCCTTGCTTGAGGGCACCACGTGATGAACCATGCAGGCTTTGGCCTTTTCTGCCCACTGACACTGAAGGTTGCAAAGGGAAATCGATATCATTACTAGACACAACCAAAATTACAATATCATGCAACACCTGCAGCTGATCTTTACTTTTTGGTCCCTGGAAAGACTGTTTTGTCACAATTCCCTTGTATCTAAGAGGAATTTAGCGAGACAGCTGCTCTGATTCTCTCTGCAGTCAGGATGTGTCAAGAAAGTGAGGAAGCTCCTTTAAAATAATCCTGATTCATTCACCTCCGATGCAAGTGACTCCACTTTCTTCCACTCGATCCTTCTGCAACCTGGCTTCTCTGGAACAGCAAGGAACAGCAAGCAGCCTCAGCTGTTTCACAGAACCACAGACTGGTTTGGGTTGGGAAGGACCTTAGAGACCATCCAGTCCCAACACCCTGCTGGGGGCAGGGATGTTACTCCCCAGGGCTGTGTCTCCACCCCTCCTGGCCTATCACTGTCTCTTAGGCTTTAATCCAGATAAACTTCCTAATTTCCTGAGTTGAAGATAGAAAGTTACAGCGAAGAAACAGCTTTGTTCTCACCTTTAGGCAAGAGAAAATAAAATACCCAGCCGAACCTCAGTTATACCACACATCCCCTGCAAGATGGCTCTGCAGTGCACCGGAGAGGGCCAAGGCCTCGAGCTGGACAAGACCAGTTTTCCTTGAGGCACTCACTGAGAAAACCAACACGGGCAAAAAGTTCAAGACCTCACACTATGACACCAGTGGCAACAAGGGCAGTGCCTAAACTAAGTGACCAAAAGGTGAGGTTTAGTGCCTCACCAAATGTTTCCAAGAACCATGGAATATCCTGATCTGGAAGGGCCCCACAAGAGCCACCCAGTCCAACCCCTGGCCCTGCACAGACACCCCAACAATCCCAGCCTGTCCAACACTCCTGGAGCTCTGGCAGCCTTGGGAATGTCACCATTCCCTGGGAGCCTGGGCAGTGCCCAGCACCCCCTGAGATCCAACCTGAACCCCTCTGACACAGCTCCAGCCCTTCCCTCAGTCCTGTCCCTGCTCCCAGAGCAGAGATTGGACCTGTGCCTCCACTGCCCCTTGGGAGAAAGCTGAATACAAAAGGAGGTGAAGTCCCTCCATCAATAGTAGCTCAATGTTTTCAGGGATATATCTGAGCTGTATTTTGGGTGGCAGCCCTCAGTGCTGCAGTGGAATCCCCCTGCTCTGACTTGCCAAGCTTTGTCACAACATGTTTACTATGGGCTGTGTTAACGGGATGCAGCTGCCAGTACCAAACTGGAGCAGATCCACTCTGTCCAATGGCATTTGGATCAGTCTGCCTTCAGAGCCATGGTAGGGACAACCTGGGGAGCAGCACATCCCAATCCCCACCTAAAAATAACTGCATTCCAGGAGCGACAGTCAATTCTAACTCCATTACTCAATCTTGATTAAATCTAATGTGTAGTAGATTTCTTAATCAACTTGCCTCAAGTGACTACCATAAGGTAAATCTCTCAAAGCCTTTTTCAGGAGAGAGAAGAATCTTCCACTGCCTGAACACACCAAGGAGCAGGTAGAACATGAAAATGATAATCCACAAAGCTTGTTCTTTCCAAAAATATTTGGCAAAGTACTGGGGGGGGTTTTGTCTGTTTCATATAAACAAGATGTAAAACGAAGTTAAAACAAAGTCTCAAAAATGCTCTTCAGCATTTAAAAACGATACAAACTTGGAGGAAAGAAAGCATTTTGAACAAGGCATTTCGCAGCATGGTGCAGCAAAGAAAAAAGTCCTTCGGATACTTTTTAACTGCATTTATTTTTGCGATTAACTACAACAGAAGGAAAAATAAATACAGTACCTAACAGAGACACATCTTTACATTGCTTTCCTTGATGAAGTTCTCCTAGAGCAGCCTTTGGCTCCCAAGCATTTGGGGTAAGTGTTAAAAACCATATTTATGTATGGAACAGTACAGCAGAGAAATGGGATGCCAGCTTCCAGACCCCCGAGCACACATGGAGGCACCTCTGCATGCTGCAAACCCCCCTCTGGAGATGGAATGCAAAGGAATGGAATGCAAAGGGGCTGCCAAAAACCCTCCAGCTGCTGCTCAGGAAGGCATTTCTGCCCCAGCTGATAACAACCCCCACAAAGCCAACCACACCCACCTCCCGCCTGGCAGCTCAAAAGCCCTCCCTGATCTGCCACAGCAAAATGATCCTTGCCTGAAACAGTTAAACATGGAAGTGAATGGAATCACGGAATCCCAGAATGGTTTGGGTGGGAAGTGACCCCAAAGTTCATTCCAACCCCTGCCACGGGCAGGGACACCTTTCTCTATCCCAGGTTGCTCCAAGCCCCATCCAGTTTGGCCTTGGACACTTCCAGGGACCCAGGGGCAGCCACAGCTGCTCTGGGCACTGCAGAAGGGTTGAGAAAAAAAGAAAAGTACTGCAAAAAATTCCTGGGACACTTTTTCAAGCAAAGCCACCAACCAAACTAATTTCCGCCATCCCTGGGGAAAATGGAAGATGCTCATCGCAGACAGGAGGCAGCTCTAAGGTCGTCAGAACCATCGTTCCCAGAGAATGGGGAGTCTTCAGAGTGAAGAAAATACATTGTGTTCAAGAAATGAGGGAAAAGCAGGAATCTCTAATGGGAGACACACATTCAGAGAAAAACATCACACACACAAAATTCCCAGGCAGTGGCCAGGAAGAGCCAGGGGGGACAGAAGCAAATCTGACATGAGGCAATGTCAGAGCCAGAACTTGTGATGATAGTTTTATTTTCATTTGTTGAATTTTCAAGCAGAAAAAAAGAAGTAACAGTAGTAGTCTCACACTGAACAGTAGCTAAACAAGGCTAAGACTGAGCAAACCTCCTGGTAAATGCTGTAAAAATACCCAAAGCAAGGCTGTGAGCAAGCTGGCTTGATGGAGATGACAGGGAGTGACTGGGAGGAGACAGCCAGGGAGAACAAGGCTTTGATCTCCTGCCTGGCCAGACACACACACCAGCCTACTCCCTTCTGGAGTAACCCTGGCTTTTGGTCCATTCCAAAAAGAACAGCAATGGTTCTCCAGCAGTTCTCTGCACCTCTGGCTGCATCAGGTGCCTGTGCACATCTAGTCTGGCAGAAAAGAGGTTTTTGAACAAAATGCCACAAAGCAGACAACACTGCTGAAGCCACACCCATCTTCCACTTTTCTGAAATGCAACTGCAGATACAACAATTATTTTCAAATACTCCTGAATTTCAATCATTGAGCTTAAAACAATTCGCATCAAACAGCCAGAACCAGGCACTATTTCACACAAACTGAATCACAACCCAATGAAAACAAAGGTCCCCAAATTAAGTGTAGCTGTCCCCTGACTAGCAGCTGAAACAGCAGTTTCTGGCCTGATACCAGCTCAGAGAGAGGCTCTGACAGGCTCAGTCCCCATCTGTGAGGCCGCCTGATAAACACACTCTGGGTCTGGGTTGGGAGTGTGGAGCCAGTGTCACTGGGGACCGAGGACATTGACCAGGAAACACGCTCCAGTCCCAACAGCCCCACCAGGAAGAGAAAACTGGGATTGGGGCTTGTTTCCTTCAGAGCAATTACTTAACACACACACACACACAGAGTTATTTCTATACCAAGTTTGCCCTGCACACACATAACCAGGTAAGAGCATTAAAACCCCAAGAGCCAAAGCAGACAGGGCCAGGTGACATAACTAAAAAGGCACAAACAGAGGAAGGCAGAGCAGGAGGAAAAGGATCTCATCACAGAGAAAGATTCCCAAGCTTTTCTTCAGTCCTTATTCAGCTTACAGCCTGGAATAAACTTCTGTGTGGGTATGAGAGCTTACCTTCCCTCATGCTGAATTCACAAAGTAAAACCTCCCATCTCTGGCCTCCCTTTGGTGCCAGCAGACACTGCAGCTGGAGCACGTTGTTACACGACCAGAGAAGAAAGTTCCCATCCAGGCATGAGCACCACAGCACTCGTTCATGGCAGCTTTCACCCAGGAGTCTGGATTTCTGTAAAGTACTAAAAACCAGATGACTTTTCCCTTCCTGTCCATGCCATTAACACAGAACTGCCCCTGCCCACTCACCGCAAACTCTGTGCCCTAAAATCACAAATAAACCACTCCAGCTTACAGCACCTCCCATGCCTCTGCTCCACAGGGATAGCCCCTGCTTGTGTGCTGGGGGCTGGGGACCCTGCAGCAGCATCCATCTATTCCTGAGCCAAGCTCTCCATCTCTATGATAAGCAGGAATATCCATCACTCTGGTGTTTTACCGTCTCATTCACTCAGCTGCGTTTCCTGTGGTGTCTCCAGTACTTCACGCTGTGACCTCATGGGGAAATGCAATGCTCTGCTGGTCACTCTGTTGTGGTGACAGCAGTCTTGTCACCCAGAGTGATGGTCCTCCCGTCAGCTGAGCAAGGAATTCTAGAAGGATGATTCTCCGGAGTGCTGATGCTTATTTCCATTCCCAATTCTGTAATGCCTCGTGGTTTTCGGCCCACAATCTTTATTTCAGCACTTTATCAAAATGAAATTAAATTCTAAGTCCCTTCTTGCCACGTGCGGAACTTACGACTTCCCCTGAGTTAAAATCCTGTGTCACACAAAATGAAATCCTGGGAAAGCTGGCATCCAGGGAGGGCAGTGCAACACATCTTACGCTGCTATACAAAAACCAAGGTTCACAGGGGGATGTAGGTAGGACGGGAGCCCTGGGTCTCCTCAGTTCAACCCTCTCCACCTCTTAACCTCCCCTCCTAAGGAATCTCAGGGGCACAGTTCACACACACCTCTGCAGGGGAATCCAAGAAAGAGTAACAGCAACGATATATTCACCCCTGAATATGCTGAAGATGAGCAGTAACTTAGTCTCTGAGCATTTCCCATTTAAAGAAATCCTGGTTTACCTCCATTGGCTCTGCCTGTTGGATCCAAGTCCAGGTCAGACGGGGCTTGGAGCAACCCGGTCTAGTGGAAGGTGTCCCTGCCCATGGCAGGGGGTGGAACAGGATGAGTTTTAGGGTCCCTCCCAACCGAAACCCGGGATTCTATAAATTCAGGCCACGAACAGGGATAAAACAGAGGGAAGGCTGCAGCTGCTGCAGTGCTCTCTGAAGTGATGCCACACAGCTGAACCAACACACGGGCAGAAGTCGGTGAGGATGTACCTGATGCCCTATCCCAGATGGGAAAGAAATGGCAGCTTCAGGACCTGTCCCTGCCTGGTTGCTCAGGCCTATCTGCACCACCAGAGGCACCACGGTTCTTTTTCTGATGAGCATAAACCCCAGCTGTGCTGATTTCAGACTGCAGTATTTCCATATAGTCACAGCAGGGCTTTAGGACTGAACTTTCCACCTACAAACACTGCCCAGACACTTGGATTTCACCCCCACCACAGCCACAAGTGCCATCACCACCTAAAGCATGGACAGGGAAGCTCTGAGGACTGTGTGCTATTTTAGCAGCCTTTTTTCAAATTAACCATAGTTAAGACAAACACTGTGGATGGGAGGAAGGGAAGAATAAGAGAAGTATTTTTCCCTTAAATGCTGATGTTTTGAAACACAGCAGAACAGGAATGGACCAAATCAAAAATATTGGTTATCCCTAGCACCTCTGACATTTTCAGGGGCTGCAGTGCAATTTGGTTGACCAAACTGGTTCAAACACACTTCATCTTCTTCCTTTTTCCCTGCAATCCAGAGACATTTTGGACCCACTCGCAGACAGTGTGGATGATACAGATTCCATTTCTAAGCAAAAACATCTTCAGCACAACATCATAAAAGCAAGGATGGAGCTAGACCACAAAGAAAAGCAATCCAAGCCTGATGAGTGAATTCTCCTCCTTTGAGGAAATATTCACAACCCTCTCCTCCCGGTGGTGGAAGTTCAGCAGACTTCTCCAAGAGCTTCCAAAGCATCAGTGACCTTTAGGAGTTTTAGCTCAATCAGCAAGACCTCAAACTCCCTGATGGAGACCAAGAGTTATCCCTGCTTTCAACACTTCAAAGCCTGGCTGCATTCTTCCTCCCAAAACTCCTTTCAAACAACAAGACAGAGCTGATTTGACAACAGAGAAGCAGCTCTCCCCAGTCTCCATGTCTGTCCCGCTCCCTTGCTTTATTGCTGTGCTCCAGTTCCTTTCTCCACGCCCTTCCCAGGTTGATTAATACTCATCCTGGACGATCAGATGTCTGGTAATTCAAGCTTTTACAGTGCTCCACGCCATAACTCTCTGTAAGGCTCACACATTTCACCAGAAAGCTTTTCGCTGACTGTTCCCACTCCTGACATCCCAGGCATTCAATAAGACATTCTGGACAGAGGTCCCAGCTATAAAACTCTCATGTTCTTCGGCTGCCAAGATGGGAATTTGGTGACAGTACAATTCATTCATTTATTTAACGATGCAAACATCAGCCTGAGTGGATGAAGTGTGCTTTGGCTGCAGCAAGGCAGGGAGGGGGCTGTGCCAAGGGCCAATTGTTTCAGTGGATGCTGGTGACACCAGGTACCACTGCCATGAGATGGGGTGGTTTGGGGCAAAATGGGAATCATTTCAAGTTAAACACGGTGAACAACCTCACAACCAAATATCAAAATATACAGGAGTTTATTTGTGCAGATGAACTTTTACAAAATTGAAAAAGTGTTTTGGAAATGTAATCAATAAAATTAAGGTGACCAGCTTAAACTAATCGTAACTTAGGCTCTGTGATATTTGCATATCAGCAAAAATTAGGTCTTTGTTTCTTTTTGAAGACACAGACATAAAGGCACTTTGAAATCGACTTTAAAACACAACACTGAAGGAAAGCATAAAACTCCAGTCAGACAGGTTGACAGCTGAACTATTTGCATTCACAACTCTAAAATATGAATAGAGCCCAGAAAAACGGAATATTTGGAGAGAGACTGTCCAGTGACAAGTATTTATAACTGTGTGAGCACTGGTGAGAAAGGGTGACACAAATCGAAGGTGGTTTTGTATTATACAGCCAGTGGAACTCAAGATGTCCCACCAGCTCAAGAAATACTACATCCAAATGCACCTTCCACACGAGCCTTGCCACACTAAAGCTGCTGAAATCTCCGTCCCAGCACATTCCAGAGTTCAAGGTGCACCATGAATTTCACATTGAAAGTCACAATTCACAGGCTATAAATTTTTTTTTTTTTGTTTCACTTCTTGAATTCCCCCCAAATAAGTGGTATAGGTTACTCACCCTCAGCTACAAGAAGCCTGCTGAGTTCCCTTTCCAATATGATATATTGAGTCAGCCCAATGATTCAGCTGTACATTGCAAAACAAAGCGTCCAGTGTGGAGCCTGTACATCACCCCAAACAGGAATTCAAGACTTCCAGAAAGTTTTCGGGCCAGATTTCAGCCTAAATTTCACATCAGACACGATGGTCCTGTGGAAGATCTCGTGGCAGTCCCAGGACAGAAGGGCTGGGTCTCACCACTCAGTAGAAATGCACCTTTTTTTTTTCTAGAAAGGTCCTTTCCTCAGGGTGCTTAGGAGCCTTCCCAAGACAACAGCTGAGTAAAAATCCAAAGCTGAAAGTAGCATCACTAAAAAAGTCTTTCCCTTTGATGCACATAGGAAGAGCCTCCTGCTTAGTCTGCAAGACCAAAGACTTCTCTCATTTTTGCCTTTTGGCAAGAGAACAAAATAAGCCCAGAAAAAGCCAGTTTCAAGGCACAGTAACTTCTACAACTTACTAATAACACATAAAAGAGGGAAATCTGTTTTCAGACCGCCATTAGCAAAGCCACAGCACCAGCTCAAATGGATTTTCACCCATCACCAGCGACACAGACACTGCCATCAGACTCCTCTGGCTACTCTGAGTAACTCTGAAACTCACAGTCACCCTCACGTGTAAATCAAACCAAACACACAATCATCATCTGGCAACCCCAAACAGAGCAGCCCTGCAACGTTTATTCGTTTCCACATTCCAAAAGCTTTCCAAACTTAAGAAAATCTGTGTTATTTAAGACCTTTAACTGCATTAACTCCTCCTTGCTTGCTGTTTTCACAGCACCAAGAGCTAACTCCGAGGCTGGCAGGGAAATTTCTGTTCCCACCATATTCAGTCCCCTCCCCTGCTAAAAGTAGGGATAGTCTTTGTGCCTCCAACTTTTACAGCTATACCTGTGCAGATACTCTTCCTCCAGAGCACGGGAGCCTCATTCCTGCTGAGCTCAAGCACTTGGAAAGGAGCATCACTGCACCTCGACAAGTCCTAACCCATTTCAACACTTCACCAACAGACTTGGAGAGCGCTACCGGGATCGGCTGAGGACGGGATAAGCTTTATTTCCAAGACACACATTCTAGAAGCCACTTGGCCTTTTTTTTCAAGCCTATGTAAAGCTCTAGAAATATTTTAACTCTCATGTAGATAAAGGAAACACAAAGGTGTTCCAACCAACAACCGAAACATCTTATTTTTGGTGGCAGAATTGATTTAAAACTGATACAATCTCAGTGTGGGGAAACTCGTCCTTTTCCCTCCACCTCAACTACGCAGCAAACAAAGCTAAAAACAACTCCTCGGGTACAATCAAAATACAGAGCGTGTAATTTTCCTTTCAGGAAAGAAAAAAAAAATAATCATGCTGTCCCATTAACCTAGTTACATGCCCAGCAGCAATTTGACTCAAGTCCCATCAGCAACAGCGTGCCATCACCTATTCCAAAAAGAGAGAGCGTGCCCTGGGACACCTTCCAAAGGTAAAGAATAAACCAGAGGAATAACATGCACCAGAAAATTGCACTAGCCTAAAAACTGATTTTGCTCTCCTCCCTTTGATCCTTTTCTTTTTTAAGAACACATTCTGTTTTCTTCTTCCAGCTGTTCCACATCATCAGCTCCTATTTGGGAGGCAAAACCGAGGCCAGGGTTTGGGAAGGAAAGCTGTACAGAGAAGTGCTTGAAATTGCAGCAAGTGTAAAACACAGCACCGTGAGAGTTTCATCAACTGTACTCCCTTAAAAAACAAGAAGAAAAATTAGTTCCCCTGGTTCCTCCAGACCACAGGGCACACGACTCCTCCCCCCACATGTTCATGCCTTGGAACAAACACCAGTTTTCTCTTCCCCATTCATTCCAGAAAAGCTTTTGCAATTGCCAGCAGCCACATTCAAGTCACAGATAAAGTTTCCTACCAAAGCAATGCCTGTAAAATAGTGATACTACCCATCTGTAATTCCCCAGAGTAAAAATTCCAGCAGCTCTAATCATATTAGCGGATTTACACACAACTAAACTTGATAGTTGACTAGCCCTGAAATTGCCAGATTAGGAGAAAAAGAAAATATAGGTTACCTCTGCCTTCTAAAGGGAGATCTTAACTGCTAACTCCTACTACTAAACAAAAGTGGAGCAAATGCACCAGCTCAACACATCCCAATGTTTGGTAATGACACAGAAAAGCCTTTCAGCCTGAAAATGATGGACAAAATCCACTCGCACACAGATAAAAATCCTTCTACGTCCCAACACCTAAAAGGGAAGTTATTTGTTCTGAGTCTCCTGTTACTCTCTCAACAACTTCTTACACAAACTCTGCTCCCAAATCAGAGCTGCTCATTAAATACACATATATTTAAATGGATAAAATAATCTTCTCCCACAGACTTCTGCCAGAGAACATACACAATCATGTCCTTGGATGTGAGAAGAAAATAAGCCACCTGAAATCATATTTTTGGAATGGCTTTCTCCAAGAGATTTCACCACAAAAATCTTACAAAGCTGGTAAAGTGACATATCTGCACTCTAACATGATTAGCTTTTGTCATTAAATAAAGCTATTGCTGCTTGAAAGAACACTAAGACGTGCCAAGGCTGGGGAACATCAACAGGGGAGATGGCAGAGAGGGCTTAAGGCACTTAATTTTTTGGCAACATGCTCCCCAATCCATGCCCATTCCTCCCCTGCAGAGGAGCCACCATCACAGAGCAGCAGAGAAAGTCTCTTTTCCAAGCTTTTCTCCTGCTCCGACCCTCCCAAGATGTCTGATCTCCACAGCTTCAACACTTCTAAACAGAAACACTTCCCAGGCAACACCTCTGCCCCCTCTTCCCCTTCATCCAGCCGAGATCTCAGAACGTTCCCTCAACCCAGAACCACAGAGAGCAAGGGACACCTCTGACCTCAGCCTGGTCCCTCACCATTCCTTCCCTTCATGCTCCCGACACCTTCCTGACACGCGGCTGCCACTGGCACCTGGAAGAGGATTTCCAACTGCTCCGGTCGATGTCACAGGCGCACAGGGAGTGCTTCATGCCAGAGCCACCACCACGCTCTTCAAGCTGACTTTTGTACCCAAGCAGCTTCCAAATGCCTTGTCCTCAACTTCACAGTCACTTCAAACCCCAGAGAGCACAGAGCTGCTCCCTCACATAGTCGGGGAAAACACCACTCAAAACGGAAGGGAGGGAAGGTGGCATTGGCTCCAAACCTCCAGAGGGGATCACAGCAATCCAGAGACCCCGACCCTTCGGGGTCAGATTCTCTCCTGGGAAAAATTATTGGGCACTTTCTCCTCCAGCTCAACTCTGTGTTCACAGAGAGACAAAAGAGAAGCCCACGCACCCAAATCCTCCTCAGGAATCTTGATTTAACCAGGTCTCCAAGGCAGGTCTACTCTGGCCTGAGCTGCATCCTGACACTGGGCAAGCATGGCCAGAAACTCCCCCCGCCTTCTCACACAGCCTCAGGCATCCCTGAACGCCATCCTGTATTTCCTCCTGTCCTCTGGGAAAGCTACTTGCTTCCAGAAGATGCCACCCAACACAGCATGAACCAGCACACCACTGCCTGAAAGGGACTGTAGCACAGTTAGCTGAACAATGGAGGAAAAAGTAAAACTAAATTACTGAGGAATTGTTAGCAAAACACACCTTTTCTTGCACAGCAATGATGGAATTCACACAGAAATCAGTCCCTCAAACACTGATCCTTCCTCTCTGCTTTTCGGAAATGGAATTAACAAGGAGGGAGAAGAGAAAAAAAAATTAGTAACGGTCTGTTGACACCCACCCTGAGCCTGCCACAACCTGCAACAGACTGAGGAACACCCAGCTTTTCAGAGATGCCCAATCCCACATGGAGGCAGCCACAGGGATAGATTAAAGTCAAGCTTATTGGTGCCTACATATCAACAACCAGGAGCTCCCTCCAAATGTGAGGAAGTTGGGAAAACAAAACCCTACTGACACCAGCCCTGAGCTGCAGACAGCTCTGATTTGGCTCTGAGTGAACAGTGTCACATTAACCAGCAGCCGGGGGACCTCACCCCAGGTGCCACCCACCAACCTGGCTGGCCCTTAGAGGCCAATGTTTGCCCATGCCTAGGCTGGGAAGAAACTGGCGACCTGATTATATTGATCCACAAAACTCACAGCACAGGGACTTTCGGAAGAGCAGCTTAATGTAAGACACACACAAAAAGATACTTCACTCCTACGTGAGAGAGTAAAGAACAGGGTGGAGTGTGTGAGAAGTACCATTGAGGTAAAACCACAAAGGCCCACAGTGCCCTTGCAGCACCTTTGTTACTGTACATTTTTATGGAAGATGTCTCACTCCAGACTTCACTGAAAGAAACCCTTCCTGCAGAAGCAGTCTGGGTGTCAAAGCCAAGGAGGGCAGATTGGGATTTATTTTTTATAATATCCCTTCTGTGTGTCATTTCACCCTTGCTGTCCTTTCCGCACAAATAAGGGTCAGAATCCAACTGAAGGATTTATCCATACTGACAACTTTTGAGCACAATTTCTACCTGAAATCAGGCTTGGCTGAATACTCGCCACTACCAGAGCCACAAAATTATCCCAACTTACTTTTACACAGGAAATGTAACTTCTTGAAGCCACTGTGCTAAGGAAATTCCTCACAAGTCTGTCTTGTCTTACAGCAGCTCCAATAACTTCCTATTTAGCAGGAAACAGAATGCATCTCACATCCAGACATTTCTGCTCTTCACGTCCATCACTTTCCAGCTTCTCTTTCTCTCAAAAATACTATTTTCTAAAAAAATTCCTTCTTTCCCCTGTATTTTAATTTTCCCTCCCTCATGCCTTGTTACGTGCACATGCTGAACACTTCTCTCTTACACAATTCTTATTTTTTTTCCAATTACACAGATATTGTTTAATTTCATGATACATTAAGTCTGAAACCACAGGTATTTCCAAAGTTACAAAGTTCACCACTAAGAAACTGTTTTGGTTTAAAAATCCCAAGTCAGAGAAACCTGCAACTCTTTTATCTGCTGTGAGGTAACAGTGGCTCAACAGTTGTATCAAAACACAGAGAAAAAAAAGAAACCGAAGAGGGCTAAAAATAAGGCTGAACTCAGATGACCCCCTGCACTCCAGTAAATCAGGGATGAACTCTGCTCCCCGAGCCTCAATCAGAGCAGCACTGAGAGGTAACGGCTCTTGTTTGTAATCAAACACAGGTTTTGGTGGAGGATGAAACCAGCCAGGGCACCTGAATAAACTTCACCAGGACACCTGAATAAGCATCAAAAATAAAGTATTTGTATATATTCTAAGCACATATCAGCAGTTTAGGAGTTAAGGACAGATATCGGTGAAACAATGTTTTCAAAACAGACATGTCTAGAAATAAAAATGAAACTGTGCCATTTTAACCTCCTCCCTGTCATAACACCAACTTGTCATATCCATCTAACACCTCTCCTTCCCACAGTGTCCAGTTGGGTCCCCAGGATGGGGGGACACTGCCACAGTAGCCCCAGCTCTCCTAGGAGCTTCTCCAGGCTTTCCAAGCCCTTTTGTTTCTAGGCTGTGCTCAGAGTAAACCCAAACTTCATCCCCCGTGTGCTTCACGCAAAACTCACCAAAAGCAACAGCCACAACAGCCCAGCCCCTCAACCGACACACCACCAGTCTCCCCCTCAGCAACACCCGGAGAAATATCCCAGGAATAAAGTGCTTTGGAAAGCCCAGCACAGCCCCAGGGCCAGACAAACTTCAGCCTTCAACTGTCAAGGCATCCAAGTGCCACACTCCCCGATAAAGAAGCCCCTCCCCAGACAAACCAGCACCTTGCTGGGAAGATCAGCTGGGCACAGCCTGTGCACGCGGGCCAGCATTCCCACTCCAACTCCTGGCACGTCCCTCAAAACTGAAGCAAATTTTCCCTGAGCAACAGTTTTACTTACCACCAGCCCGCTGACACTACTGACAGCACCTTCCCACTTTCTGTATTCCTAAAGCACCCGCTGGAATTACGGAATAGCACAAACCAGGCAGAAATCAGCCAGCAAAGAGAACGTCCACGGGTTTTCACTTGACCCAAACAAATCTGTAACGTCAACAGTCTCATGATTTAAGCCGTGAATTTGTTGTCATGGCAGGGGTGATTCTTGCCGGAAGCTCAAGAAAACAATGGACCTAAACTGATTATAAAAGGGCTGGGTTTTCCCACCTCCAAAATGAAAGTGAGAGCAGGAAAATGCTCATACACAGGGAACACAGTTCTGAGAGCACAGGCAGCACGGCACAGCCCTCGGCACCAAAACCACCCTGCACTTCCACCTTAAAATCCAACACACCGCCAAACATTAATAGGAAAACACACTCCCGAGCGTCCCTGCACCATTCCCGAATAACACAGCACGGAGATATTTCACAAAGTGTATTTTTCACTTCATACTCCCCCCAAAACTCCAGGGAGGGGGGGAAGAGAGCAGCCAGTTTGTCACGGGATGCTGTCGGACGCTGGAAACAAAACCTCAGGCCGGCAGGCACTTTCCTGCTGATCCCTGCAGTATTTCCCTCCTGACTCGGGGCCTACTCGCAGCACAGAACCGAAGACCTTTAAAAAACACTCGCAGCCCCCGCCGGCCTCTCTTTGTAGCAGCGGCCGCTTTGGTGGGGGAATTTTGGGGAGTGGGAGCTTCCTCCTGCTCCTCCCCATCACGCGTGGCCTGGCAGGGAAAGCTGCTCAGTGAGACGTTCCACCGGAGATTTATTCCCATCAGCCAAGCAGGAAAAATTAAATAAAATAAAATAAATCACATTAAAATCGTCCCCAGCTGTAAATTTTAAAAACTGGGTTTAAATTCGCCTGGAAAAACAACAAAACCAAAGCACTTACCCGAGTAGGACCAGAGGCAAAACTGAAGAACGATTTATAATTAAAAGTTTACCCTTGGGGTCACCGCTGCTTTGAGGGAGGGGGAAAAGGGACCCCATGGAAAGGGCTGAACCCCCAGACCAGCCCACTGGGGAGGCGGACGGTCCCCCTTTCCCCGCACCATCCCAGCAGGTGCAGCCCCCCTTTGCAGGGGGCCCCACACACAAACACACACAAAAAAGAACCGGGAACCCCTCAACAACCCCCGCCTCACACACACACCCCCGGCTCTGGGGGGCCCCGCCACCCCCTACCCTCCCCCTGTCTGGGGGACCCCACGACCCCTCACCCCCCACCGCCCCCAGGCCTGGGGGTCCCCGCAGCCCTCACCCCCCGGCTCCGCTCGCCGTGGGGAGGGGGTGTCACCCCGAACCCCCGGGGCAAAGGATACTGCTGGGGCGGCTGGGGCGGCAAGGCCCTGATGTTGGGGTGAGGCGCCGGCGCCGGGTGAGGGGGAGCCGGGGGGGGAGGCGGCCCCGCCGCCGCCCCGCTCCCGGGGCCGGTCCCCGCCGCCGCCGCCGCGCCGGGTTTCAAAGCCGCCTTCTGCGGTAAACTCATGGCCAAGCGCAGCCACCACCCCGCGGCGGGGAGCGGAGCCGGGGGGAGCCGCGGAGCGGGCCGGGGGAGAGCCGGGGCAGCGCGGCGGGCCGGCACCGGCGCCGGTCTCCGTGACAACGCGCCTCCCGGAGGGCTCGGGAGAGGGGCCGGCGGGGAGGGAGGGAGGGGAGGGAGGGAGGGAAGGGGGGGCGGCTCAGGCCGCGCTGCTCATGAGCCGGCGGCGGGGGGTCGCAGTCGCCCTCGCCGGGGGCAGCGGAGCCGTTCGCGGCGGCGGCTCGGGGGCGATGCCGGCGGATTTTCCTCACTGGAGTAGCGGAGCATCAAACATGGCGCTGCGGCCGCCTCCAGCTGTCCGGCCGGGCGGGCGCGCGGGCGCTCGGGCGCCTTCGGGCCGCTCCGGAGCCGCTCGGCCCAGAGCCGATCGGCGACCTTCGGCTCTTTCCGGAGTCGCTCGTCAGCCAGCGCCGCTCGGCAAGCCTCGGGTTCTTCCGGAGATGCTTTCGCTCGCGCAAGCGCCCTGCCCTGCTCCCCCCTCCCTCCCCGCTCAGCCCAGCACCTCCCGTGACCCCCGCGCTCGGTAAACTTCGGCTATTTCCGGAAGACGAGGGCGTGAGACCGTTCGGGAAGCTTCGGAGGGTCTCGGAAGAGGGATTCCCGCCCCGCTCGTGATTCTTCGGAGTTTCTCGGGATCGGCGTGGACGCAGCTTCGGGCACACTCGGCTCGGCTCGGAGAGACTTCGGCACCGCCTGGCGGTGCGGGATGGCCCGAGGCTGTGAGGGGGCCATGGGGTCCCTCAGCACCCGCCCCACTGAGCGGCTCCCCTGCCCGAAAACTCACCCCCAGCCCCAACTCCTGGCTTCTGGAGGGGCTGGAAGGGGCAGCACCGCAGCCCCCCCTGAGGCGTCGTGAGGGCCGGCAGCCCTGAAGGCAGCATGGAACCTCTGGGACCCCCTTGGCTGTGAGGGGTCCCACAGTATTCATCCCACCGTGGGCCCGAGGAAGGGGCTTACCTAAAAATCCTCACCGCCAGCCCCATTACCAGCCCTACAGGCCCCAGCCCCAATTCCCAGCTGCTAGGGCAGCTGGCAGAGGCCACAGTGCGGCCCTGCATGAGGGCAGACAGTCCTGAGGGTGACCGGTGGCTGTGAGGGACCCCAGGGACCACCAAGGCAGCACACCTGTGGCACTGGGGCCCCTCCAGACCTGTGGGCAGAGGTGTCCACCTGTGGCACTGGGGCCCCTCCAGACCTGTGGGCAGAGGTGTCCACCCACCCCACCACCATCTTCAGCACTTCACATCCGACCTGCAGAACCCTCCTCACGGCCCCCACCTGAGCTTGGCAGCGGCCAGGGTGGTTTGTACCATCTCGGGGAGATAAAAAGCACCTCAGAACAGATTCCAGCAGCTGCCAGATTGTTCTGACTCGTCCTGCCTCGCCGCCGGCTGCCGAGGGCTCATTCCACGCCGCTGGCACCTTCCAGCGTTCCTGCCCTGCTGCACGTCCTGGGGAGACGCTCCCAGCACCTTCGCTGTGCCCGCAGGTATTGCTGCCCCAGTCACCCCAGTCCGGGGTGCTGCTCCAGGAAACCTTCCCAGAGTTTATTTGTGTCCCGTCTGCTGCAAACTCTGAGCAGCTGCAAGTTTAGGAGGAAGATAATGCTTTAATGCAATCACAAATAAACCCGTAAACGTGAAAAGCTTCTTTCACTGAAGTGAACAGCTCTCGTGGTGGTGTATTCAGGCACCTGGAGAGTAACTGGCACAACCACAAGCTGAGAGAAGAGAGATAAAAGTCTTGTGCACTAAAGAAAACCTACCTGAGGAGTAACATCTGTCCCTGTCAGTGCAATGGTCCTGTTTCTACACAGAGAAATAATTTTCAGTTTTAAATATAAATCTGAAGGTAGCGAATCTGGACTGGGTGTTGTTCACTGGAGCAGAACTCAGCACAGTGGGCAAAAATAGTAGAAGGGTCTTGAGTACATTTTGCCTTTGGAGTCAGACTCTGAGTCATCGAACAATGGGGGTGTGCAGGGCAGGTTTAGGACACACAAGGATTGCAGTCTATGCAGAAGCTCTCCCTCCTCCGAGGTGTGTTCGCAGAAAGAAAGGTGGGAACTGCCACGTCCGTCTCCATTAAAAGAAGCCCCGCAACTGGAATATTTTCTTACTTAGCCACGTGCTACTGGAGGGCACGGGCCCCTCCTGCAGTGCCAGCAGGCATCAGTGGGGCAGGAGAAGGTGCGGCTTAGTGCCCCTTTCTGGGGTCTTTGTTCTGCACTGGGGTAAGGGAAATACCTGTGAGGAGGTGAGCTCATACATACCTCACACTGCCTGTGGGAAATGGGGGGAAATAGGAAACACTGAGATTTCTTTTGGGGGGGAAAGAGCTTAACCAAGCCCTGCCAGTCTGTAAATAAGTCCTGAGTGGGGAATATTTCCATCTGAACCCAGGAACAAATATTTTGAGGGGGCTCTGGCTGTTTTTTTCTGAGTCAGTTTTCTTCAGCAGCCTTCAGCCTGCCATAGTAACTGATTCCCCACCAGGAAAACTGAAGAGAGAAATAAGAATGACCTGAAAGAAAGGCCAAGTACTCCTCCACTCTCTAAAAATGGGAGAACAAAGGAGGAACTTCTCTCACGGTGTGGAATTTGCCCAGGTACTAATAGATCTCCCAGCATCCCAGAGAGCTGCTGTGTTCACAGCTCACCTCTCCTGCTGGGAAGGCAATTCTCCCTCCACAGCTGGTAAAGATTTGGCTGTTGTTACTTGGAGGGTGCAAGCAGAGCTGTGTGTTCTGGGGGGGCTGGTGCCAGTCCATGGCCACCTCCTGGCACAGCCCCTCTCCGGGTACCCCCCTTTGCACGGAAGGAAATTCATCTCAAAAGAAAATTGACATCCATGGCTGCCTCTGTTCTACAGAAATAGCTGCCTGTAAACACAGCTGCGAAAGAGCTTCTGAGCTCCAGGATCTTTGGATATAACAATTTTTGCCTGTTTAGAAAGGGGAAAAAAAAGGCATTTTCACCATATTGTCTGATGAAGCTCCCAAAATGAGCTGGCCAGGTGAAGGAACCAGGTTCTGCCTTAAAGCTTTTCCAGAGACAATGTCTCTCCCCAGACATGTTTTTCCCTTCTTTTTTGTTTTTTTCTGAAAAGAAAAAGCAGATATATCTCCCTTCTAGCCTACGTAGGATGATTTGGCCAACAAATCCTGCAGATTTTAGAGCCTGAGTGAGTTCCAGCTGGATTCACACTCTTCTTCCTGCCTCTCTATTTCGTTTTTCCTCTTCTTTTTCCTGCTAGCTTTATTAGCACCTGGGAACCAATGTGCCACTGTGGGCAGCTGGAGCCTACAGTGCTGAGCTCCTGTTCCAGAGCATCACCAGCCCTTTCTCCAGTCCCCGCAGAGACACAACTCCACAGCACAGAGCGTTGTAGGAAGCACTGGAGGTGTTGGTGAGCTTAGGAAAATACAGGATTGGGGTACTACTGGGAAATGGCTGTTTTCCTGAAGGGATACTCATGAAGAGAAAAGCATAAAGCACAAAGCCTCGGTCCTGGGAGTGAGCAAGGAGACACAGCCTTGTTGTTGCTTGGCTCCGAGTGAAAACTCACAGTGATCAGAATGAGCAGGTCCCAGCTGCAAGGTGGGATTTAGAAACCTGCTCCCCACCTCCCCCTCCCCATCCTCCTGCCTTCAGGAGAGTGTGGCTTGTTCAGGGAAGCTTTTAGCCCTAAAATCTGGTTGTCCTAGTAGGTGACCTCAGCGCTGTTGTGATGTGTGAGGGGTTAGATCCTACCTGGAGGGAACACAGTGGGAAGGAGAAGGGCAGTTCAGATGGCTGGGTTCAGCCTCTCGCCTCTCAACAGCTGTCTGGGCCCCACCAAACCTATGAACAGCCCCCATTTCCAGCCCAGTTTGGAGGCTCCAGCATGCTCTAGATGCCCGCTTTCACCCAGCGCAGCACAGCAGCGCCTCCCTCTTTTGGCTTCTCCTGCTTTTCCCGCACGGATCCTCTTCCAACACCCTCCAGACAAAAAAAAAAAAAACCAAAAAAACAAAAAAACCAACACCCAACATTAAAAAAACAACAACAAAACGGTCCTGCTTGGAGCTTTCCCCATTCCTCCCCCTGCCCAGGCTCAGCCCTCGGCAAACGTCTCAGCCCTCCAGGGCACAGCTGAGCACAAAATAAAGCAAATAGCACTCAGGACCAGGCAAGCCCACAGCAGGCGCTGTCATAGAGCGGGATGATTCACCTCCTGCCCGCTCTCCCTATGCCCGGCAGCCTCCCAGGGGGGAAAACTGCCGGCACCCGCTCCCAGCCCGAGCGCGGCGAGCCTTGACTGCAGTGTCCCCCATCACAACACAGCTGATGGTCACCCTCCAAGTCCTTCCTGCCCTGGGGCTGTCCCTGAGCCATCACCTGCCTGGTCCGTCCCTGTGAGTGAGCCCCAGAGAGGCAAAGTATTTCCTTTCTGGATGGTTTAACCGCCTCTAACAGCATCTGCACGTGACGCCTGTGCTCCCTCCCCTGCTCCTTGCAGCTGGGAAAACACCCTCTCACCCCAGCCCCGCTCTATTCCTCTTTGTCTTACACCCACGCTGCTCCTCTCTTTCCCTAGGAATGCAGGTATTCCACCACAATTTAAACATGCGGGGCCACATCCAGACCGAAATAGGACTCTGGTAACATCGCTGGCTCCTGCCAGCCCAGCACTGGAGTGTGCAGGCAGCGATTTTCTCGGCTCCACCGCCCTCTGCGGGTTTGCGCCATTTCCAGGCAGATCTCAGGGAAAACAACGGCCACGGCCGCTCTCCAGCGCGGCAGGAAGTCGAGGGCCTCACACCGAGTCGTGCAAGCAGAAAGTGAGTGCTATTACTACATTTCGATTCTATCTGGGTGAGAAAACACGGCAAAAACAGTCAGAAAGGTATTTTAATGTCTTACTTACGCAACACCCGTGTCCCCAGCTCACTGCTGGCTCAGTCCTGCCTGTCCCAGCAGGAGAAACACTCTGTATTCCCAAAAGTTTGCTACCAGTGGGCGGTAGTGTCCTAGTTGTGCCCCAAATCCAGCCCCCGATAACAATTCCAAGGCTAAATAGCAAAGGAGTACCCAGCGCTTGACTTGTTTTATGGCCATCAGCCCTGCCAGGTCCTAGGGTGAGGCTTACAGGGAGCCTGGAGTCCAGGTCCTGCCTTGCATTTTTTGGGCAAGCCTGATGAAGCCATGGAGCATCTGCTCAGAGCAAACGCTGGCCTGTGTTATGGAGCTGGCAGCATCCCACCAGCATCACCAAGCCATGAATCAGGGAGTTTGAAGACAAACCTGTGCAGGGCCTGTGCCGCTGGATCCAAGAACAGCCCAGATGGCCAAAAACTCACCCAGGAGGAAGGAAAAGCATCTGGGAAAGACCTCCCTGGCAGGGAGCTGCGTGGGGCCATGCCACAGAGATGGAAAGCAAAGAGCCACCCACAGGGAGAGTGAGGTTTTTGTGCAAAACCCCCTGGATTCAGCCTCCAAGAGAGGCAGCAGTCGCCAAGCACAGGCTGGGAAAAGCCTCCTTGGCTCAGTTTTGTCAGCACAGGACAGTCTCAGTGGTGTGGACAAGGAAAAAAGCATAAATAAAGGGATGCAGACTCTTCTGCTATAAGAAAATATGAGTTGCAATCAGCTCAAAATCCAGTAAAAAGCATTTATTATTTCAATTACAATAAGCCCCAAGCGTAGGGTGAAAAAATAGTTAAAAAAAACAGCCCCTTCCATCCCTCCCTTTTACATATAAATATTAAAAATCCTTCTATGTCTCTGCTTTGTCTAGAGCAAGAAGGTGACAACACACAGCACCTGAGCTCCTGTCCGTGCTTTCCCCTCGGAATGAGTATTAAAAACATCCCTTAAAAAAGTATCTCAGCCCCATCCTGATTACTTCTCACACCGGTGCCAAACCAGCTGTGGAGGGACAGAGTTTTGGGGCCAGGTGGTGCTTTTGGGGCTTGCAGTTTCCCGGGCAAGAGGGCAGGCTCGGCATGAGAGAAGCAGCGGCAGGAACCGCCTGCACTTGTCTGGGAAGCTTTTGGGCCAGGAAATCCTGGCTGGCCTGGCTTCAGAGGGGACAGGAGGGAGAACAGGATGCTTCATCCACCCCATCACCACCTTGGTTACATCTTTGGTTACGTCAATTTTTCCCTTTACACTCTGAAATTAAAGCTAATCCCAGGAGCTGCAGCGTCCCAGCACAGCCTCTGTGACTTGCAGCATCCTCCAGCCCTGTCCCCAGGCCTGCTGTCCCTAATGTCCCCATCAGCATCCTCTGAGGATAGTCCCTCCCAGAGAAACACAGGATCCACGACTGGAAAGTTATATCCACGGCCCTACCCAGCTTCCCTGGCCAAGGGACTGTCAACACAGGGTACTGCACCTACAGCTGCACTAAGTAAAAAAAATTAATAAATATACTAATCTTTTACTAAAAAAAGAAAAAGGTTTTTAAATGTATTTTCCCTGAAAGTTTCCAGTGTATTCCACAACACATGAAAAAAAATATATACATTTCCCCCTCCCAAAAAAAATACATCTTAGAATATTTTCCACCCTCGTGTGCGCATCTTTGGAGAGAAGGCGGTACATTGGGTATTCAGACACGCAGACAGACCTGCCACTGTTGGGGGTTCCCTTCATCACCTCCAAAACAGAGGGGTTTTCTGGGCGGTGAGTCGGGCTGGAGCGCTGCGTGTGTAAATACAGGCAGTGCCCACGGACTGCGTGTGCCTCAACACGTGGCCTGGCCATGCTGGGAAAGAAGAGACCCCCAAACCAAAGTCATTTCACCAACAAGCAGGGGGATGAGGAGTTTTCACAGTGGATTGAACCTCGGACAATGCCGGGGACGCAGACACCGCTCTGGCTGAAGAGTCGGGCTCTCCGTGGCATGGAGAAGTGGTTTGAGCCTCGAAGGACTGGGGAAGCTCAGCTGGTGGCACAGGATGAAGCAACCGGCCGCTGGTTCCCTTGGGCACTCGCCCATCACCAGACCTCACACTTCTTGAGGGGGTTCATGGGGGAGCCCGGGGGACAGCTGAAGTGCTCTGCGAACTCCTGGGAGTTGGAGACTGTGCCGATGACACGGAAACGCGAGGGGCTGTGGGGATCGGTGATGAGCCCCTCGTGCGAGCTCTCTGGTGTGCGAACGGAACACCACACCTGCAAATGGAGCATGAGGGGCCTGAGTGCTGACACCCACCATCACAGGGCCAGCTCGGTGCTGAATCCAACCTCTCTGCCTGCGTGATGGGCACCAAGGCAGCTTGAGCTTCGGCTTTGCCTTGCTTCGTAACCAGCACCACCCCAAGCTCATTCTCCATCCACTACACATCATCTCTGGAGGACTCAGTTTTGCCATCACACCCTCCCAACCCCATCTGGACAGGCTCCACCCCCAAAAACCTGTGTGCCCACCCTCTCAAGGTCACCACGTGACCTACCTGTGCAAAGCCAACAAAGAAGAGCTGGTAGTTGGTGAGACCGAGAGTTGGGAGTGTTTCTTCATCCCCATTCTTTTTCAGCCAGTTTTGATACGCCTGAAGACCAGAGAGCACAGTGGGCTCAGGAGACAACACAAATCCCACCACACACCATGTCCACCCTTTGAATCTCCCCAGCCCCATGGTCCTACCCGGTAGGCGGCCTTGAGGCCCCCGTTGTCAGCGATGTTCTCCCCGAGGGTGTGCTTCCCATTGACTGCCTCGCCGTTGACAGTGTAGTTGCTGTACTGCTCCACCATGCACGCTGTCTGACGCTTGAAGGCCTCCACCGAGGAGTTCTTCCACCAGGGACGCAGGTTGCCATCTTTGTCATATTCCCGGCCTGCAAAAACACAGTGGATCCTTCATCTCATCCTGGCCACCCCTCCAGCTGCCCACCCACCCAGCCCTAGCCATACCTTGGTCATCGAAGGCATGTGTCAACTCGTGGCCCACCACCACGCCGATCCCACCAAAATTCAGGGACCTGCAGGAGGGTAATGCAGAGGTTAAGCAAGCAGCCTCTGCTCCCCACAGCCACGAAACTTAGCCTAAGATTTGGATATAGGAGGAAAGCTGGGAATCCTGCCCTCTCTGTTTTCCCATGGCTCTTACTTGGGGGATGCACGGGTGTAAAAGGGGGCCTGGAGGATGCCGGCAGGGAAGACAATCTCATTCTTGGTGGGAGAGTAATACGCATTGACTGTCGGAGGTGTCATGCTCCATCTGCAAGAACACAAACATGGCCAACATGGCAACACAAACCATCGCTAGTGTTTGCTCCAACAACATCACCTTTGTTGCAAAGCCGTTGTCCTAAGTTTATCTCCCCAAAACCAGCACAGGCTGGTGGACATCAAATCCCAGTGCTCCAGATATGCTGATATTCCCCACTGAGTACAACAAGGAAGTGGAGCAGAGGACTTACTGGTCCCGGTTTGGCGGTTTCCGGAGCTGGTCAGCCGTGACCCTGGCTGAGAAGTTGTAAAACTGCATGACGTTCTCAAAATAGAGGTCGGACACAGCCTCATACTGCAAAAGAACAAGGCGTGAGTGGTGTGCAGTGATCGCCCAGCCCCACTCCTCCCTCCACAGCCACGTCTGAGCCTCCAGAGCCAGCAGAGTTATGGCTTCTCCTGTTTCTCCTCCTCTCCAACATCTGCGGAGTCTCTGGAGGGCAATGAATCACCGTTACAGAAAATGGTTCCTCCTTTTCCCAGGCAGGGATCCCAAGAGCGCCAGCCACCCCAGGACTGGCCCACAGCTCTCTGGGAAGTCCCCAGAGAAGGGCCAAGGACATCAGTGAGACCCTTCTGAAAGAAACCCGGGAGTTCAAGGCTGCCCTGAGGCCATGGTGATATGGGCACATCCAGTACATCCTACAGAAGACCCAGGGGACATATCTGACCGACTCACATCATTAAAGACTTTATCCAGCTCCTTGGGGTCCATGATGAACTTGGGATAGCCGATCATGTTGTAGATGGCATCTGCCTGGAGGGTGACAAGGACCAGAGTGCTTTTGGCGCTGGAGACGAAGGACAGGCTCGCCTGGTTCCACCATCCTCCACCCTCACCCTCTCCCCAGCACAGCCACCAGCGCCTCACCTTCTCTTTGGCTGATTTCCTTGTCTCTTCGTCCATCCACTGCAGGGTCTCCAGACTTTCCTCGAAGGCAGTTTTAATCTCCGCAATCATTTCCTCCGCCTAGACAAAACAAGGCAGCACAGTGTCGGTCCAGAGAGCTGGCTTCCTGTCCCAGAGAGGTTAAGGACCTTCACACCACAGGGAGGAAGAGGCTGGGAGGCCAAGACGACACATGGTGAAAAACTCAGCACATGGAGATGCACAGTGAACACACGGAGGACAGAGAAACATTGTCTGCCCTGAGAGTTCCACCAATGTAGAGGCTTTCCCAGCACCGTGACCCGCACGCTGCTCCCTTGGGGACGTACCACCTGCTTGCTGTCCTCAGCAAAGGTGGCCTTGACAAACATGGCCCCCAGGGCGAAGCCCAGGTTGTTGTCCGTGTCACTGATGCAAAACTTCCACCGCGGGAGGCAGCTCTGCATGGGACAAGAGGTGGTCATCAGCAATGGCATGGAACAAAGCCCTCCACATTCCCACCCCTTGCTCCACCTGGCCCATCCATCCCCCTGCCACCCCAAAAGCTGCTCCGCATCTCTGCTGTTTGGATGCCACATGACAGGGCCTTGACATAAAAAGCCATCACCATTCTATTGGTGATTCAGGGGCACTGGGGACTCCACCCTCACCTTCTTTGTCCCATACATCACTTCCATGAATTTTTCCTCAGCATCCCGGAAGCGCTGGTCAAGGAGCGGGCTGGTTTTCCGCACCAGGTTCCAGATCATGTAGTTGTTGAGGAGACTATGGCGAGAGGTGGTGAGTAGGCAGCAGCACATTCCTGCCCACCCTGGGTACCCGGGTCTCCGTACAGGCTGGGGGCTCTCACCACTTATCTGTCTTCAGGATGAGGTCAGAGACCTGCTCCAGGTACTCCTTGGCATAGACCACAACGGGCTCTGACTCATTGAGCTCCACAGGGTAGAAGACCGTGGAGAGGAAGGGCATCCAGTCCACAGCCGGTGCCAGCTCCTGCAAAAGCCACAACACTGCCATGGACCTAAAAACCATCACAGGGGGAGGCAGCTGCTTCTTGAGCTGGAATTGGCTGCATCAGTCCCCATTTGATGGATTCAGCTAATTTTGCAGAAGCCAGTTCCTGTAACAGCAGCATCCTTGAAAGGTTGGAGGGGAGTAAACAATTTCCTCACACAACGGAAAAGAAAGTGGGGTCAGTGTCAGAAATGTTGACACAAGTCATTAGAGCCCCTCTGGGGACACTGGGAGGTGACCAGGCTGACATCCAGGGACAGCAGTGCCAGGAGGACATAAGTGCTGCAGTAGGACAGCTGCCAGCCCCAGGGGTGGTCTGGAGGCTGGGAGGAAGGGTCGGCATGGGATTTCCCTAAGGAGGACATGGGCCAAGCTGTTGCACAAGAGCTTCCCAGGCTGTTGTTAGCTGGTGTCAGGATTCCTAGAGAAGCTGGGTCACCTCCACTCATCCACCCCTCTTCCCAAACCACAGCAGAATGGGGAAGCTTGCCAGCTCATCCCTACCTTTAGGTCTCCTGCTGTCATTTTGTGGTAGATGACCTCCTCATCCCGGTGCTTCTCCTGTGGGATGGTGATGTTGGCCAAGGCTGTCTCAAAGTCTAAGATCTGCTGCATCTGCTGCCGCGTTGACTCCTCATCGGTTCCTCCCAGGAACATCCCCAGCTGCACCATGTAGTCCAGGTACCCGGCAAGCACCTGTGTGGTCAGACAGGTGGGATCAGCATGGCAGGTGCCACCCACCCACAGCATCCCCCCAGCCAACCCACATTTCCCCTGACACCCTCACCTTCTCATTCTCGGTCTTGTTCAGGTAGTAATCCCGCGATGGCAGGCCCAGCCCTGACTGGTCCACCTGGATGACGTTGCTGTTGGAGTTCTTGGAGTCGGCGCTGACGTAGACGGAGAAGAAGGGCGAGGTGCGATAATGCGCCGTCACCTCCCGCAGCGTCTCGTTGAAGTTGCCACCGGCCCAGGTACCTGTGATGTTCCAGCCACCCAGCTGGGGACAGACAGCAGCCAACTTTTGGGTAAGAAACGGCCACCTGGAATTGCTTCAATATCCCCTCAATATCCATCCTGGGGGGAAACATCTTTCAAGGGGGCTAAAAATCCCTGCCTCTGCCTGTCTGACCTGGGGATGCTCTTCTGCAGGCAGCACCAAGAGTGGAGTCTGGAGGGTGCTGGCACTGCCCATGACTGAGCTTTCCCCCCATTTTTCAGAGGGAAGATGGCTTTTCCACAAAGAGTGGGACAAACCTTTTGGATGAGCTCCTTGAGTGGGGTGGCACGCAGCTCCTCGATCTTGCTCTCATTCATGCAGGCTTGGTAATAGCGCTGTGCCTTGCGCTCTGCCTCGCTTGACACATTGGCCGTGGTGTTTTCTGTGGGAGGTACCCAGGGAGAATCACAGGTGGTCCCAGGGATGGGCATCCGCTGGAGCCAGAAGGATTCATCCCCATTTCGGGCAAGGCTAGGTTCCAAAAAGGCACCAGAGACTGTCCCAATAGTCCCCACCATGCCCCAAAGGGCATCCCATTGGCCCCATCCCTTCCTGGCCTCCTGCCCCCTGTCTCCTTTCCCACACACAGTGACTGCTCCAACTCTTTGGGGACAAAAGATAAAGAAAGAAAAAACAAAAAGCAATTTTTCCAGCAGCTCTGATATTCCCAGCATCATCCAGCCCCGGGTGCTGCCCTTGCCTCTGTGCTGGTGCCCCCCAGCCCTGCATTATTTATTCCTGTAGAAAGGAACAATAAACCCATTTTTCTCCTTTGCCTCCAAAACCTTCCTTTCATCTCCCCAGCTAAAATTCTGCTTCCCCAGAGGGTTTTTTTTATTTATTTTCCTGATGACACAGCTTGCACCTTTGGCTTCCCAGCTGTGTGGTTTTATTAACTAAAGGTCCCTCAGCTCCAAGGAATTCAAGGAAATGCCGAACGCGACCACTTGGCTGGAGGCCCAGTCGCTTCTCCCGGTAAAACCAGCGCCAGATTTCTGCGGGAAAAGCCAGGGACGAAGCTGTTCCCGCGCCACCCCCTTTCTCTCAAAAGGCAGCACTCTTCCCAAACCTTCTCTTTCCAGATAATCAGCCCTGGCGCAGTGGAAAGTGCTGATAAGGAGCCAGTTGTTTGCTCAAAGCTTGAACAAACCGTCCCCGCCGGTTGCTCGGATAAGCCACTCTGCTTCGGTGCTCGCACGCAGAGGCTGAGCCCGGGATCCTCCCTTTGCTGGGGGAGTTTTGGCCCCCCAAAAATGGCCATATTGGCAGCCAGCCCCCCAGAAGGCTGCTCACAAAGGCTGGAAGCTATAGAACAGGAAAAACACGTATCCTTGGGGTGATAGTGGGGCCCTACAGCCTCTGGGTGCAATCTGGAGTGCAAATCCTGAATTTCACAGTCCCTGAGAATGCCACCATGGGGTTTACAGAGCAGAGGCCTTTTCCCTACTCAGCACCAAAGACTAGCAACGCAACAGTCAAAAATCTCAGGACCATCTAGGGGAGCAAACACTGCCAGGATCTGTTTCTCAATGTCCTCACAGCATGTGTCACAGGCTGGTTTGATGCTCCAGTTCAGTTCTGACTTCATATTTCCACGCATATGTTTTTGGCATCCCCTGGACCTAATGGTGCCCCTGAGCATGGCAGGATGCCACCACTCCCACACACTCACCCAGCAGGTGCTTCATGATGGCCTGGTTGTGCTCCCAGAGGCTGTTGAAGGTGCCCCAGCGTGAGTGACCGTCGGGGAGGGGGTTGGCCTTGATCCAGCCCCCACAGGCATAGCTGAAGAAGTCCTCGCAGGGATTCACGGCACGGTCCAGCGAGCTGAGGATGGAGCTGGTGACGGAGATGCAGGCTTCCGACAGGCACACAGCGGGTGGCCCTGGGGGGACAGGGACAGGTTCAGCTCCTCTGCTGCAGCAATGAGCAGCAACTCAGAGCATCCTGCCCCGTGCTGAAGGATGAGGGCAAGTACCCCACCTGGTGCCAGAGCATCCCACCTTGTGCCTTAACATCTTGCTCTAGGACAAGCAATATGGACTAGCACCCTGACCTATGGTCTGAGCATCCTGCCCAACCATCCCACCCCACAGCAAGCATCTCATCTTAAGCCCAAAGACCCTGCCCAGTGCCCAGTCATCCACACTGGGGTGAAGGATGCAGGGAAATGGTCCATCCTGTGTTCAAGCATCAAGCTTGAGGATAAAGGATCAGAGGGACACCTTATCCTGCTATCTGAGCGCCTCCTCCTGGGGTTAAGGGGTGCAGGTGACCTCCTATCTTGAGCCCAAAGATCCCACCCCACATCTGAACATCCTGTTTGATACCCAAGAATCCTATCCTGGGGTGAGGGGTGCAGGTGAGCATCCCACCCCTGCACCAAATATCCCTTTCTGGGAATTCCCCAGCAACGCACCCTGGTCAAGGGGGCAGGATCCCTGTGCAGTTGTTTGCTCAAAGCTTGAGCAAACCATCCCCGCTGGCTGCTCAGATGAGCTGCTCTGCTTCAGTGCTCGCACGCAGAGGCTGAGCCCAGGATCCTCCCTTCTCTGGGAGACTTTGGGCCCCCAAAAAATGGCCAAAGGACTTACTGGCTCTGTACTGGAAGACGAGTCCCAGCAGACAGGCCACGAGCAGCACCGCCAGCACCCCCACCAGCACCACCAGCTGCTTCTCGGTGCGCGTCCGCTCGGCCCAGCACCCCCAGCTGCTCCGTGAGCTGCGGAAGTTCACCTGCGGGAAGAGCAGCGTCGTCTCCCCACTGGCAGAAAAACTCACTGATGCAGCCCCCATTTTGCTTCCTACAGCCCACAGCACGAATTTAGCCCCAGTGAGGGATCTGTCATGGATCGGGCTGGGAACAGCAGCAGCTGCCTTCCAGAAACCGGGCAGGAAGGGCGGCACAATGGCAGGAAAGGGAGCGGGACGAGCGTTTCGGAGGGCTCACCTGCTGTCTCGTGCCACCCTGAGCCCCTCCTTGAGCACAGCATAACCCCACAGCTGTCCCCGTCCCCACTGCCAGCACTGGGACAGGGTGGAGGCTGCATCGGGAAGTGCCTTAACAGGATACTCCCACTCAGCCAAAAAACATCCCCAGGAAACATCTCGATGTGACGGCAAGCGGAGATGGCCCCGCCGGGAAAAGTAAAAACACATTTGGGGCAGAAACCACCATTCTAGAGACTGATGGAGCTGGGATTGAGGCCAGGACAGAGAGGATCTCTCCAGACCTGAACCTTTCCAGGTGAGGCCGGACACTGGCAGCCGCAGGGTTTTTTCTTGCCACCCTCAGCCCTCTTTAAGCTGCTTTCCCACTGCCTGGGGAAGAATTAACCTAATCCTCTTTTGTGTGGGGACAAAACTCCCAGTGCTGCAATAACTGCTCACCCCAACCATGCTGAGGAGTTTGGCAGCAGAAAAACTGGGAGGTGGAGTGTTGAAACAGTGGAGGCAGGATATGGCCCTGCTGGCTCCCTGTGCCATGAAGGGAGCGAAGGGCAGCAGTGGCAGGAGCCAACACAGCTCTGCCCACACTGGACTTTACACCCCAGACACTTGTCCCAGGTGAAAAACCCTTCTGCACCCCCTTTGCTGCTTGCCAGGACACAAAACCCCTGTTTTCCTCCCTAAAAGACAAATGAAGATATACCTGAAAGCCATTGGGGTATCCATCACTGTCACCAAGGGAGTCCAGGGGGTCTTCGTCGTCCAGCGTTGCCCGCTTGTAGGTCGACATCTGCACAGGGAGATCAGCAACAGAGGTGCTCAGTGCCCCGGGGTTGAGGAAGAGGATGAAGGACAAGGAAGGTTTACACACCTTCTAAAGTCACCTCCTCCTCCGAGGAGTAAAATCCCGAATGGCTCTGAGGTAGTAAAGCACCACACAAACGCCGGAGGATGATTATGGAAAGCAAAGAGGGCCGGAGCCAAGAGCTGAGCAAAGCCTGAACCCGCCTCACTTTCCCCCGGGGCCGGGTTGTGCAACCTCCCCTTCAGCCTGGAATAAAGCCGGATCCACCTCCGCCCTGCAGCGGGGAGAGGGACCCCCCTGTGCCAGGGAACCCTGGAGTACCAAGCACCTGGGAGAGGCTGGCAGCAGAGAAAATGGCTTTTGACTCTGACACTACCGGCTCGCCCGCGCCCTCCGCCCCATCTGTGAACCCTGCGCACCGTGAAACACCCGGGGACGTCCGTGCGAGCACCCAAAGGCGACAGCTCCAGGAATTTCAGCTGCGGACGGGCTCCCTCCCGGCGCCGTGTCCCCCGGGCATTATCTTGTGCCTGTGCCCGGCTCTTATCTCATCCCCGGCAGAAAAACAAGGAAAACCTCACGGGCTGGCAGCCGGCCCTTATCGTGCCGCCGCCGCTGTTTCCTTCCCCTGGCACTGCCCTGCCATCCAGCCGGATTGTCTCCCGACGGAGCAAACAACCCTCCACTCCCCACCGAGGGGCTGAGCACCCCAAAATCCACCCTGACGCTGCCACCGATGGCCTGAGCGGCACCACTCACAACCCTTCACCCGCAATCAGCGCAGGGACGGGGTCTACACCAGTCTGGATGTCCCCATCCCGCTGCCATCAATCCCAAAGGGATGAGCTGAGCTAAACCCCCGCACAGCCGTGCCTCAGTTTCCCCTGGCAGAATGAAAGCACCGGTTCTCGGCCTTGTTTCCAATAGCAGCATTCCCAAACCTCCCTTTGCACGCTTAATAACAAGTCTCATCCTCTCCCTGGATCCCAAATCCCAGCCTCAGTTTAATTAACCACAAAACCCACCTGGTGAAGAGAAAGGGTTAAAACAAAGGTGGTTTCCCTCCTTGGTTGTACCAAAATCTCTGTTTGCAGCCCCAAAATCTCCCCTGGGCGCCTGCCTGGAGCCTGAGAACCGTGCGGCAAAAGAGCCTCAACTGCAAGATTTTATCGTGGGGAAAATCTCTGTTTAGATCCTATTTTTTCCAACCCCTTTCACTTTTTTCCACCTATTTTAGTACTTCGCACATGGCTGAAATTGGCAGCTCCGGGCACAAATCCCCGCTTACGCAGTAGGGGGATCCGTGAAGCCCCCATGGCTCCGAAACACCAATTCCTGAAATCCCAGCTTTCACTCCATTTCCTCAGGAAATGCAATTCTTTTTTTCCTCAGCGATCCCCCGCCCCACCTACCCCAGCCTGAAAACAGAGGGAAAGAGACCAAAAAGTAATCCCTTTCTGTTCTCCTTTCACAAGGGATGTGCTGGCTCAACCCTGTACCAGCCATCAGAGAATCTAAACTGAGCCCGAGTTCCCCCAAAACACCCCCGGGGAGGCACCGGGATCGACTCCCAGCATCCTTAATTTGAGGGGAAATCGGGCCCGGGAGGTATTTTTAACACCCATATCCTCCATGTTGGGGGCATAGTAGCACCTACGGGTGCTCCCCATCCCTCTCCAGCAGGAGCACCCCTTTTCTGAGGGCAAAAAGGGGGAGTTTTTGTCATACACCTTCCCCCTCCAAGCCGCTATTTCCTTCAATCCGAATAAAAATGCATTTTCCCACCTCCAACACGGTGGGGGGCACCCAGGCGTGCACGGGGGGGGACACACCCACACTTTAATGCCCCCATGCAAGGGACTTTCACTCTCTCTACAACTTACAAAAATCTCAGCATTACCTTAAATAGCCTGGTTTTACCCCAAATCGCTCCTTCGCTTTATAAACAATAAGCCCCACGTGCTCGGAGCCCGCACAGCCCCGGGAAGGCTCGGGGGGCACCCGGAGCCCGGCTGTGCCCACCCCCCCGCGGGAGCCCCTCGCCGGTACCGGGGCTCCCCGAGCCTCCGCCGGCCGCTTTCAATTCCCGTCCGGGCGCCATTTCGGAGCAACCGCGGCCCCGATCGCGAGAGGCGATTCCTCGCCTGCCCCCAGCCCCTCCAACCCCCCAGCTCCACCCCGAGCCCCCCCAAGTCACCCCCGCGCCCCCAAAGCCCCGCCTGGCAAAGGGGTGCCCACCCGCCCCACCTCCAGCACCCACGGATGCCCCCGCACCTCGAGCCCGGAGTCAGCGCCCAGCCAGGCTCAGCCTGCTAATTACGATGTCCGCGGATAATTAGCAACCCCTGCTGTTAATTAGGGGCGCCGCTGTTAATTAGGGGTGCTGGGAAAGGGGGATGGGGGAGTCTCCAGTTTTGAAGGGAGCCCTGGCTATAGATAAACTAATAAAAAAAAAAACCCAAAAAACCAAAAAGCTTAAAAGCAGCAAAAAAAAGGGTTAAACATGGCCAAAAAAAAAAAAAAAAAAAAAAAAAAGTACGGAGGAGAACAACCCAGCTTGGGGGTGTTCGCAAACAGCCTCACAAAAGTGGGTTCAGCTGGGTGGGGGGCGCCTCCCCCCTTTGCGGAGGGAAACACGGTGCAAGCCCCCGCGGGTGTGGGGCAAGAGTGGATTTGGGGGCGGCGGGGAGGTTGAGGGGGCACCCACTTTGGGGTCCCCCACCTGGTGAACCCACTGGTCACAAAGAAAATGCGGCGGGGGCGGCCCGAGCGGGGCAGCCGCGGGTGTTCGGGGGTGCAGGGGGGTCCCTGGCAGTGTCTTGGGGGGTCCCCTGGGATGCAAAGGGGGATCCCTTAAGGGTCCAATGAGGGTCTCATGGGGGTCCCTCGGGTCTGCAAAGGGGGTCCCGCGGGGATGCCGGGGGGTCCCCTGGGATGCAGTGGGGGGGTCCTGTGGGGTTACAAGGAGCATCCCATGGCAGATGCATCACCCAGCGCACCGCTTCGGCCAAGCGCCCCCCATTCAGCATCCCAGATTTGGGGGTGTCGCTGGCCGCCCTCACTCACCATGGCTGTCACCCCACTCCCGCCGGCCCCGGCCCCGATGGGGCGAGCGCCCGCTGAGCCCCGGCGCCGCTCGTGACGCCGCTGCGGCCTAGCGAGAGCGGCGAGGGTGACGAGCAAAGGATGTACCTGGGATGGGAAACCAATGGGGCCGCGGAGGGACGGGCTTCCCGCGCGCCTCCTTTAACTCTTTCGGGGGGCCCCGAGCTCTGTTCGGGGGACCCCCACGTGCCCCGGCGCTGCTGGCAGCATCCCCCCGAGGAAGCCCTGGCTCGCCGGCCGCCGGGGGATGTGACGTCTCGGGACGAGCGTGCAAGGCGCGGTGCCGGTGGCGGGCGCTTGTGCAAGCGCGAAAGCACGCGGGGCGAGCGCACGGGGCTCCGAGCCGGCGGCCGTGCAAGCGCAGCCGTGCAAACACGCGAGCGTGTGACCGCCGAAACCACGCGCGTGTGCGAGCCAGCGCTGCCTCCGACAGCCCAGCGCGCTTCTGGGACGGGCACACGTGCGGTTGTGCAAGAGTGTGCACAGGCGGCCGTGCGAGCGTGCGAGAGCTCGAGCGTGTGCCGCTTGCACGCCTGCAGCCGCGGGTGAGCGCACACGCACACACTCGTGCACGCCTGCGGTTCTGCAAGTGTGCAGTGTGCCAGCGTGAGCTTTCCCGCACCTAGAAGCACCGAGGGCTGCAGTGCCGTGGTGACGGGGATGGGGACACGCGGTGCCACCTCTTCCCCGCGGTGCCGCCACCCCCTGCACTGCACCGGCGGGCTGAGCCCTGGCACACTCATCACACCCACGGGCCGCGGGGCTGCAAATCGCTTTGCTGGGCTGCGAAAGTGCTGGGGCGCTACCAAGGGCTGAAAGGAGGGCTCCGCAAGGCGCCGTGCCCGTCCCTTTGGCCTCGGGGCGGTGTTGGGGTTGCGCCCCGAGGCTCCCGGGGAGGGGAATTCTGGGCTGAGACCGCCACCTTCTGGGAAGCCACGGGTGGCTCCGCAAGCCATGGAGCCCCCCGGACCCCCGCCATGGGGAAACTGAGGCAGGGCTGGGAGTCACCCCCCGCCCTTGTCACCACGCCGTGTTTATTGTAGGACCTACAGTAACGCCGCGGGATCCCAGCAGGAATCTCTAGTGGGCTGCTGCAGGAGCCCTCATAGGGAAACTGAGGCAGGGAGACCCCACTCATCTCCATCATCCCCACGCCAATCCCTCGCTGGTGTGGCTAGCACGGTTTGGGTGAAAATACTGCAAAATCCAGCGAAAACACACATCTACCCCACTAAGAGGCACCCCAAACTCCCACGTGTGAAGTGGAGAAGGGTTGCTCAGCACTTACCGCCAAGCTTGGTGAACCCCAGTCCTCCCAGTATAACCCGGCAGAGGGCACCAGTAAGCCCAGTTTGTGGCCTTTTCTCCCCCCCCGCCCCCCCTTGCTGGCAGCAGGGGGAGGGTGGAGGAAGGGGAGGAGGAGGAGGAGGCGAAGGCCGGGTGCGGGGGGATTTAAGGGCTCGCGGTCCCCCCGGCCCGGCCTCCTCCCGCCGCCTAGAGGGACGTGGGTGTCGGGACCCAAGTTTGTGCGGGTACGTGTGTGACAGCCCCCATCCCCGGTAAGGACCCCCGGGGCCACCGCTGCCATCCCGGGGGAGGGGAGGGTCTCCGGGCAGCGAGGGATGAGGGGGCGTGCAGCGGAGGGGAGGTGCCATGGGGATGTGGGAGTGATGGGGACAGGAGAGTGCCATGGGGACTCGGAGGTGCCGTGGGAACACGGGAGTGCCGTGGGGATGTGGGGGTGATGGGGACAGGAGAGTGCCATGGGGACTCGGAGGTGCCGTGGGGACACGGGAGTGCGATGGGGACACGGGGGTGTCGTGGGGACATAGACATGTGATGGGGACGTGGATGTGCAACAGGAACATGGGCATGCAACGAGGACACAGATGTGGTAGGGACACGAGTGTGCAACAGGGACACAGACATGCAACAGGGACTTGAGTGTGCAACAAGGACAGACATGCAGGAGGGGCACGGGTGTGCAACAGGGACATGAGCGTGCAATGGGGCCACGAGCATGTGATGGGCACACAGACATGGGATGGGGACATGGACATGCAGCAAGGACATGTATGTGTGATGGGACATGGTCCTGTGGTGGGGACATGGGTGTGCAACAGGGACAGACAGGCAACAGGAATACAGGTGTGGGATGGGGACATAATGGGAACATAGGCTGGGGATGGGGACAGGAGTGTGTGGTGGGGACACGGGGGTACACTGGGGACATGGTGGGGACAGGGGTGTGGGATGGGGACATGGGCACACACAGGGGATGTGGTGGGGACAGGGGTGTGGGATGGGGTTGCAGACGTGCAGTGGAGACATGCACATGGGATGGGAACACAGACGTGACAGCGACACATGATGGGGACACACAAGAGGTACACAAGCACATGATGGGGACATGGGCATGGAAGGGGAACACGCATGTGATGGGGACATGGCCATGTGGTGGGGCACGGACACAGGATGGGGTCATGGCCATGTGATGGGGACCCCGCTGTGCCACGGGGGCCGTGCCGCCTTCCCCCAGCTCGGGTTGGTGACAGTGAGGTGACGCCTCATGGGACTGATGGCCAGGGGAGGCGGGGAGGGGGGGATTAGTTGGCATGTCCCCAGCGGTTCACATCGGTGACTGTGCAGGGAGGGGGCATTTCTTTCTGTCCTCGCTTGGCTGACCCCGGGGCAAAGGTCTCAGCCGGGAAACTGAGGCACGAGCGGGTGCCACCCACCCCGCAGCTCTCTTCTGGCAGCACGCGCTCAGCGCCGCAGGATGAAGGCTCTGCTCGTCCTCCTCCTCACCCAGCTCTGCTCGGCATCGCTGGTCCCGGGTAGGTGAGGTTTGGGGGGGCGGCACCCCAAAAGCAGGTGCTGTTGGGTGCTATGAGCCCGGTTCCCTGCAGAGAGGGAGAAGGACCCCGAGTACTGGCGACGGCAGGCGCAGGAGACGCTGCGGAACGCGCTGCGGCTGCAGCGCCTCAACCAGAACGTGGCCAAGAACCTCATCCTCTTCCTGGGGGACGGTGAGATGGGAGGGGAGCACCCACCCCGGGGCGGGGGCGGCACGGCGGGTGATGAAGTGGGTGCAATAAAGTGGGTGCTGTGATAAATTGGGGCTTCAACACATTGGGTGTTGTGGAAAAATCGGTGCTGTGGTGAGTTGTGTTCTGGGATAAACTGGGTGCTGGGATAAACTGGGGTTCCAGTAAGTTGGGTGCTGGGGTAAACTGGGTGCTGCAATGAGTTCGATTTGCAAAGTTTTGGGTGTGCTGGGGTAAATTGGGTTTGCAAAAAGTTCTGTGCTGGAGTAAACTGGGCGCTGCAATTAACTGGATTTACAAAAAAACGGGTGCTATGGTAAACTGAGTTTACAATAAACTGAGTGCTGGAGAAACTGGATTTGCAAAAAATATTGGTTGCTGCAATCAATTGGATTTGCAAAAAAAAAAAAAAAGGGTGCTCTGGTAAATTGAGTTTACAATAAACTGGGTGCTGGATAAACTGGATTTGCAAAAAAATATTGGTTGCTGCAATCAGTTTGGTTTGCATTAAGTTGGGTGTTGGGGTAGACTGGGTGCTGGTGTGAGCTGGATTTAGAGTAGGCTGAGTGCTGCAATAAATTGGGTTTGCAATGAAATTGGGTGCCGAGGCAAACTGGGTTGCAATACATTGGGTGCTGGCATAAACTGGGTGCTGCAATGAACTGTGTTCCCAGTAAACCGGGTGCAGGGACAAACTAGATATGCAAAGAGTTGGGTGCTCAGGTAATTTGGTTTTGCCATAATTTGAGTCCTGGGTTAAACTGGGACTGCAATAAAGTGGGCGCTGGCATAAATTTGGTTTGCAAAAAAATCTGAGTGCTGGGATAAACTGGGCGCTGTAATGAATTGGATTTGCAAAAAGTGGGGTGTTGGAAAAAACTGGCTTCTGTGATAAATTGGCTTTGCAATGAAAAGGGCTGCTGGGATAAACTGGGAGCTGGGATAAACCGGCTGCACAATAAACTGAGCTTGCAAAAAAATTGGTTACTACGATAAACTGAGCGATGGGATAAACTGGATGATGGGCCAAAGTGGGTGTGCAGTAACCGGGGCTGAGCGGGGCTTGCACGGAGCGGGCTGCGCTGCCCGGGGCCGCGGGCTGTCCGTGCGCGGCTGACGCTGTCCCGCAGGAATGGGCGTCTCCACGGTCACGGCCGCCCGCATCCTCAAAGGGCAGCTACACGGGCAGGGCGAGGAAAGCCTGCTGGAGATGGACAAGTTCCCCTTCGTGGCCCTGGCCAAGGTGAGCCCCCCGGGGCGCCCACGGGGACACGACACCCACGGCAAGGTCACGGGCGGGCGGCATCGACCGAGCCGAAATTAGGTCAGGGGCGGGCGGAGAGCTGGCTCTGGTGCCCGCTGTCCGTGCCAGGGGCCGGCCGTGGGAACGGGGGGGCGGGGGCAGGAGGAGCCCGCCGGCTGCGGGACGCCACGGGACCCTCCCTGCTTCTCCTGGGGTCGTTTTGCTGAACAGAACATTTTAAAATAATAATTAAATTGGAAGTCAGCAACCACCTCCGTTAACCCTATGGGGATGCCCAGAGAAGTGGCTTCTCTCCCCCTGCCAAAAGATGGACTGAAAAAAAGGCCAAAAGCAGCAAAATGCAAGGGGGGGGGGGGAAAGGTGGAGGCAGGAGGGGGTAAAGGGGGGGGGGCAAAGGACACAGGTGGGGGGGGGGTGCTGGTGCAGCACAAACAGCAGAAGGCAGGGGGGGGGGATGTGATGTGTGGTGATGATGGTGATAACTGTGGTGCTTTATCCATCTCCCACCTTCCAGACCTACAACACCAATGCCCAGGTGCCCGACAGCGCGGGCACAGCCACCGCCTACCTCTGCGGTGTCAAAGCCAACGAGGGGACGCTGGGGGTCAGCGCCGGCGTCACCCGGGACCGCTGCAACACCACCAAGGGCCAGGAGGTGACCTCCATCCTCCGCTGGGCCAAGGAAGCTGGTGAGGGGCTGAGGGACACCTGGGCAGGAGATCAGGTGGGGGGTCTTGGGGCTGTTCTCACCATTGTCCCCTGAATGATGGCCCAGGCAAGGCCGTGGGCATCGTCACCACCACGCGCGTGACCCACGCCACGCCCAGCGCTGCCTACGCCCACTCTGCCAACCGTGACTGGTACTCGGACGGGGAGATGCCCCCGGATGCCCTGGAGGGTGGCTGCAAGGACATCGCCCGGCAGCTGGTGGAAAACATCCCTGAGATCGAGGTAGGGATGAGGACACCAGGAATGTGCCCTGGAGTCAGTTGGGATGGGACCAGGATAGCCTGGGGTGGTGGTTGGAGCCACCCAAGGGTGGGGACAGGGCCGTAGATAGATGTGTGACCAGGACCACCAACGGCTGGAGAGCCAGGACTCCCAGGAGATGCTGGGCTGGAACCACCAAGGAGCACAGGGTCAGGACTGTGAGTGGGTACAAAACAAGGACCACCCCTGCAAATGTGAGGCTGAGACCACCCGTGTGTGCAGGAGCAGGATTGCGGGTAGATTGGGGCCAGGACCACCAGTGGGTGCAGAGTTAGGACCCCTCTGTGATGGTGCACTGGGATGACCCATGGGTGCAGATCCAGGACCCCCAGCAGATCTGGGGCCAGGACCACCCAGTGGTGCAGAGTCAGAGCCCCTAGCAGATGGGGGATCAGGACCACCCATGGGTACAGAGCTGGGACCCTCATCAGATGTGGGACCAGGAGCACCATGGGTGGGGTACCAGCCCTGTCAGGTAGACGTGGGACTAGGACACTCAAATACCAGTCTGGGACTACAAGCACCTGTAGAACCAAGCCCCAGACCCACAAATCCATCTTAGCCTCCTCCCTTCCCATACTTCCCAGACCCAAAACTCTTCTTTTCCCCCCCAGTTCTGCTCCTTGCTGTGGATTTCTGCAGAAATTCAGCACTGTAAATAAATCTTCTTCTGTCCTTCAAAATAGCCCCAAAGCAAAACATCCCAGCCTGTTATTTAGCTCTTTAATAGCCTCTTTTGCTGTTTTTTTCCCTTTAATATAATTTTGACTCTGTCCCAGGCTGGAAATAATTATACAGTGGGGAAAAGACTTTTTTTTCCCTTTTTTTTTGTTAATAATTTTGGCATTGGTGTTTTGCAGCTTTATAATTCACCTTCTACGCAGAGAAAGGGTGAAAAAATACAAAAAAACCATAAAATCTCTGCTAGGTTATAAATAACAGAGGCCAAATAAATCAGGCTCCAAAGCAAACAGGGAGAGCCGCGGGACGGGGCTCCATCCCAGCGGGTTCATGTGGGGATCCCGATGTGGAGCATCCTTCCCACAGATGGGGGGAAAAAAGTATTCAAAAAGCCAAATCCCTGCTGGAAATGGTTATTTTTGTCCTGGGTTTTAATTAATAGGAAGAGATTCAGGGTTATTTTGAGCGAGGTGAAATTCCTCGGGTGTTTCTGCCCACAACGCCAGGGCTTTCCTGGACGTCCTGCTCCGCCCCTTCGGGTCTTCCCCCATTAAACCCCGGCTGGAGGGCGAAATTCAAAATAATTTAGAATTATTTAAAACTACATTTCCTCTCCTCTTTTGCAGGTGATCCTGGGTGGGGGGCGGAAATATATGTACCCCAAAAATGTCAGTGATGTGGAATATCCCCACGAGGAGAAGCATCGGGGCACCCGCCTGGACGGCCGGAACCTCGTCCAGGCATGGCAGGAGGCCAAGCCCCGCGGCAAGGTGACAGCCGCTCTTTGTGGGGTGGGGGCACACACACATCCCCCCCGTAACCCTACAGAGCCGTTCCTGGGGGATGGAAGATTTTGGGGAGCGGCTGCGGGGATGGCAGAGGCGATGGAGAGGTGACAACGCCTGTCCCCTGTCCCCAGGTTGCCGAGTACGTGTGGCACCGGCGGGGGCTGCTGGCGCTCAACCTCAGCCGCGTCGACTTCCTACTGGGTGAGTCCCTACACCCAAGGGTGCCCTGGCATCAGCTGGGCGCTTTAGGGGGACCCCTGGCCGGTCCTGGGGTGCTGGGGCAGCTGCAGTGGCCACTTATCCTCCCAAGGATGCTGCTGCCTCCAGGGGATGGTGCCACCCTGCCCTGGGGATGCTGGTAGCCCCCAAAGATGCTTCTATTCCCTTGGGGATGCTGGTACCCCCACCCCAAACAGTCCTGTGACCTCTCTGGGGATGCTGATATCCCAAAGGGATGCTGTGACACTCCCAAGGGTGCTACTGCTGCCCCAGGGATGCTGATACCTCCCAAAGATGCTGCAATTTCCCTGGAAATGCTGGTGTCCCATCCTGGGGGTGCTGGTACTTCCCAAAGATGCTGCAATTTCCCTGGAAATGCTGACACCTCCCAAAGATGCTGCAATTTCCCTGAAAATGCTGGTGTCCCATCCTGGGGGTGCTGGTACTTCCCAAAGATGCTGCAATTTCCCTGGAAATGCTGATACCTCCCAAAGATGCTGCAATTTCCCTGGAAATGCTGATACCTCCCAAAGATGCTGCAATTTCCCTGAAAATGCTGGTGTCCCACCCTGGGGGTGCTGGTGTGCTCTCAGGGATGTGCTGCCCACCAAGGATGCTGTTACACCCCCAAGAATGCTGCTGCTCCCACCCTGGGATGCAGTTCTTTTGTCAGCAGTGAAATTCCCATCCCTTCCGGAATGTGGAATCCAGCCGGGAAGGAGGAAGGAAGGGCTGGGATTATCCCCCGGCTTCTATCTAATCTTCCTGGATCCCGTGGTGTGTGAAACACTTGAGTCAGCACGAGGAGCAGGATTCGGCCCCCCCTTTCTCTTTTGGTGGGAAAAGGATGTCCCCAGCAGTGTCCCTGTCCCCAGGCCTCTTCGAGCCAGGGGACATGGTGTACGAGCTGGACAGGAACAACGAGACTGATCCATCCCTCAGTGAGATGGTATCCGTGGCCATCAGGATGCTCCAGAAAAATCCCCGAGGGTTCTTCCTCCTGGTTGAAGGTGGGGAGTTCACGGGGGTGCAAAACTGGGGGATAACAGGGGGCAATGGGGGTGCAAAAAGGGGGGGATTCGATAAAAGAAGAGTGCAAAAGGAGGATAAAGGGGGTGATGGAAGAACAAAAACGGGGATTAAGGGTGATGGTGCAAAAAGGAAGGATAATGGGGAGATGGCAGTGTAAAAAAAGGGGATGACAGGAGGGAAGAATAAGGGGGTGGTGGGGGATACACAAGTGACAGATAAAGGGGATATGGGAGGTGTAAAAAGAGGGGTAACAGGGGCAATGAGGGTGCAAAAACGGGGGGATAAAGGGTGAAGGTGGAGTGCTAAAACAGATAAAGAGTGAGGGGATGAAAAGGAGGGATAAAGGGGCTGATGGGGGTGTGGAAGGGAGGATGTGGGACGTAAAAAGGGAGGATAAAGGGGGTGGGGGGGGGGTGCAGAAAAGGGAATAAAGGCTGGGAAGAGGAGGACAATGGCGAGTGGTGCCGGGCTCCGCAGGCGGCCGCATCGACCACGGGCACCACGAGGGGAAGGCGAAGCAGGCGCTGCACGAGGCCGTGGAGCTGGACAGGGCCATCGGGCTGGCCACGCGCCTCACGTCCACCCAGGACACGCTCAGCGTCGTCACCGCTGACCACTCGCACGTCTTCACCTTCGGCGGCTACACCCCCCGTGGGAACCCCATCTTTGGTGAGCCCTGCCCGGCCGTGGCGCTGGGGACAGCTCGGGGACGCTGTGGGGACAGCTTGGGGACATGGTTTCCATCCTGCTGACTCTGCCACACCGCCAGGTCTGGCCCCGATGCAGAGCGACGTGGACCGCAAACCCTTCACCTCCATCCTCTACGGCAACGGCCCCGGCTACAAAATCGTGGCGGGTGAGCGAGAAAACGTCTCTGCCGTGGATTTCGGTGAGTACGTTTGGGCCAAAACCCCTTAAAATCATCCCAGCTTGGCTGAAACGAGCTGGGTTCCTGAACGATTCTCACTCGTGCTGTTTTCCCCAGCACACGCCGACTACCAGGCGCAGTCGGCGGTGCCGCTGCGGCAGGAGACCCACGGCGGCGAGGACGTGGCCGTGTTCGCCCGCGGGCCCATGGCTCACCTGCTGCACGGGGTCCACGAGCAGAACTACATCCCCCACGCCATGGCTTACGCCGCCTGCATCGGCTCCAACCGAGGCCACTGCAGCGCTGCCGCCCGCCCCGCCACCCCCCTGCTCCTGCCGTTCCTCGGTGTCCTCCTGCTCCTCCTCTGCTAAAGTGCCTCTTGCGAATCACCAAGGGGGATTTATTTTTAATTCATCCCCCCGTTTTATTTTTTTTTGTGGGCAGCAGCGCCCGGGAAAGAGGAGAGAGAGAACAGAGAGACTCAGCGGAGCAAAAGCAGCCGCCGGCGGTTTGGTGCTGGGAGCTGCCTCTGTAAATACATGGTTCCTTCCCTATAATTAGCAGCGTTCCCTGGCCTATCCCAAACCCACCGCGGGATTTGGGATGGCAGCCGGAGCCTCGGCGGATAAAACCCCCTCTTTGAGCGAAACGCGATGGGGCTGGGTCCCAAAATGCCTCTGCGGTCCCTTGGCTGAGGACTGACCCTGGTGCCTAACTCGTCACATGTGTGGGGAGCCAGAGACCACATGAAGATGGGGAAAAAAATTAACTCACGGGGTTAATTTGTCCCTAAACTTGGGTTTTGTTGTCTCCTCGGTGATTTATTTTGTTTTAAAATTCTTCAGGTTAAAGAAATTTGCTGCCCCGGGAGGGATTTGGGAGTGGTTGGGGCTGGGATTGTGGAAGGGAGGTAAAGGCAGCAAAGCGGGATGTAAGGAGTGGGGCGCCCTGGGACACGCCCCCTTCATTAGGGTGAGGTAATTAGGGGTAATTAGTAGGTGGGGTCACCAGGGGAAAGGGCTTGTGCAGTTCGAAGGGTGCTGGGGGCGCGAGGGTCGGGCAGGGAGGGGGACCCGGGGTGTGCAGAGGGTGCTGGGAGCGGGCAAATGTCCCTGTGCTTGTGCCAATGTCGCCGTGCAAGGGGGGACAGTGCCTTGCACATGCAAATGTCACTGTGCCAGTGTCACCGTACACTTGCAGACGCTGCCTGAGCTGAGCAAAAGGTGCCTTGAGTGTGCAAATGTCACTGTGTTTGTGCAAATGTCACCGTGCTTGTGCAAGTGGCTCAGGGCACACGCGGATGTCACCGTGCTTGATTCCCCTTTCCATGTACAAGGTCACTGTGTACGTGTGACTGTCACTGTGAGTCACTGTGCACGTCCATCCAGTGAAAATGTACAGTGCAAAGGTGCCACACTCGCTGTGCTTGTGCAAATTTCCCCGTGCCCGTGCAGACGCTCCTGTGCACACGTGAAACCCCCGGTGCTCGTGAGTTCCCGTGATTGTGCAAATGGCTGGGAAAGCAAACACCACCGCATGTTCCCGTGCAAATCCCACACACGAGCAGCTCCTTGCACGCTCCGGCTGCATCGGGCCCCTCTAACACCCCCTGAGCACCCCAAAACTCCCCTAAACCCCCCACAAATCCCCCAGTTCCCTCCAAAACTCCCCTAAACCCCCTTCCTCGTTTTTTATTCATCCACCAGTTTTATAATTAAAAATCCAGTTCCTCATTAACCAGAATCCTTCAGAGCGGGTGCAGGCGGTGACCCCGGCAGGGCCGAATCTGGGGGGGCTCTGATCCCCCCCCTTTGCCCAGTGCCCTTTGCCCCCCCCCAGCATCGCCGGCGTCGCCGGATCCCAACCGCGGCCGAGGCGCTGGCGCTTCCCAGAACTCGGCAGCGCTGAGCTATGTTTAAGCACTCCCGGGGTGCCGCGTGGTTTTTGGGGGTTCAGGGGGGTGGGAACCACTTTCCCTTGGCCGGGGTTTTGGCAGAACGCCGGTGGCCACTGGGGCTGTGGCCAAATGCCGCTCCTGACGCCGGGCTGACCCGCAGAGCTGAAAGAGGCACTTTTTTGGGGGGGGTTGAGGACAGTGCCTGCCATATTTTGGGGTACTCCCAGCACCCCAAAAATAGGGATCATCAAATAAAGGCTTTGCTCAGCCCAGCTGCTGTGAAACTTCAACATTTGGCTGAATGACCCCCAAAATGAGTGTTTTTACAGCCCCTACTGATGTTTGGGGTTTTGGGGACCCCCTTAGGTATTGGAGACCCCCCCCACTGTAGCGATAAATAAACCTTTATTTTATACAGGACTCACGGGAAACACAAACACAGTTTGGGAGGGTGTGAAAAAATATTGCTCCCCCTCCCCCCAATTCCAGCCTCCAGCCCATTCCGGACCTTTTTCCCTTAAAATAAAGGGGGGGAGGGGGAGCTTCACTTTGGGGTTACCCTGGATTTGAGTCCCCTCTTTTTTTCGGGGAGGGGATGATGCTGGGGTTGGACCCACTCTTCATTTTGGGGTCATGGCAGAGGGGGGGCCCTTTGTGGTGCATCAACCCCCCCACCCAAGGGGTTTTCGGGGTGACAGAGATTGTCTGAAGGGAGGAACATCCCAATTTTTTGGGGGGGTCCCCCCATATCCTGCACCGGGGACGATGGCTTCAGCTCCTGGCACGGGGGTGGCACACAGAGGGGGCGAAGCGGTGACACCCCCACGGGTGGGGGTGGTGACTACGAGCCCTGTGGGAGGGACATCAGTGGGGGCACCCCAATGTGGGCACCCCCATGCTGGGGTGCACTGCTGGAGGGGGGGCACAGCCTCACCGGATTATGGGGGGGCTGCTCCAGTTGGATTTTGATCTCGGGACAGGGGGGGTCAGGCGGGCGGCGGCCTGGGGGAAAGGGGGTGGTGGGGTGGTAGTGAGCACCGAGAGGTCCCCCAGCCCCACGGCACCCGACCCGGCGGCGCTGGGCTACCTGGGGGGGTCCCGGGGGGGTCATCCGGCCAGGGGGTGTCGGTGAAGGCGTCGCGGTGGCTCCCCGAGGGCGAGCGGCTCTCCTGAGGGTGCAGGAGGGGTCAGACGGGTGCTGCCCCACCCCGACTGCCCCACCGGACCCCCCGGACCCCCGCCCGGGCTCCCCGTACCCGTCCCGGCTCGCCGGGCTCCTCTGCGGCGCTGCCGAAGCTGCTGGCGCTGGAGGAGGAGCGGGAGAAATCCGGCGGCTCCGGCTTCTCGGGCCTGCCAGGGACAGTCCACAAGGCCAGGGACAGTCCCCAAGGCCACAGCAGGCTGGCACCGCGCCCCTTGGCCACCACCATGGCCCGCTGCGATGCTGTGCTGGCCCCGGGACACCCTGTCCCCACACCACCCCGTCCAGGACACGGGATCCTCATGTCACTTTACCCCTGGCATGTCCCATCCCCATGCCACCCTGTTCCACCCCGTCCCATTCCTGGGAGGTCCCAACCCTCCACAATCCTGTCCCCACCCCATCCCATCCCTGGGAGGTCCCAGCTCCATGCAATCCTGTCTCCATGTCTCTTGTCATCGTGCTAACCACGCCATGTGTCCCTGTGCCACCCACCTTCATGCCAACCTGTGTCCAAGCCCCCCAAGTGCCACCCCACAGCCCCCTGCCACCTTTTCCCTGGGACATACAGACCCTGTGCCACTCAGCTCCTGGGTGAACCTGTCCCTGTGGCACCCTGTCCCCATGCTACCCTTGTGGCAGCCATCCTGGTGCCACATTGTCGTGGTGTCATCCTATCCCTGTGCCACCCCACCCCGAGGTCACCCTGGCCCAGTGCATTCCTTTGCTGTCCCATCCCTCCAGTCCCTGTGTCATCCTGGTATCTCCCTGTCCCAGTGCCCATCCCTGTGCCACCCCTGGTGTCCTGGTGTCCCCCTGTCATTGAGCTGCACCATCTCAGTGCCCTCCAGTGCCCGTGTCACCCGGATGTCACCCCATTCCAGTGCCACCCCATTCTCGTGCTGCCCCATCCCAGTGTCCTCCAGTCCCCGTGTCACCCTGTAATCACCCCGTCCCCATGTCACCTCGTCTTGGTGTCACCCCCCACCGGTGCCACCCTGTCCCCTTGTCACACCATCCCAGTGCCTTCCAGTCCCCATGCATTCCCACCCCAGTGCCACCCCATTCCAGTGCCCTCCTGTCCCGTGTCCCTGATCCCGGTGCCAGCTGCGGGACCTGTCGGGGTTCCGGCGGCTCTCGGGTGAGCTGTGTGTGGAGCTGGAGCCGTCGGGGGCTGCGGGGCCGTCCCTGCGGGGAGGCGACGGTAGTGAGGTGACAGCGGGAGGTGACAGTGGGAGGGGACAGCGGGAGGGGACAGCGGGAGGGGACAGCGGGAGGGGACAGCTGCGGTGCCGGTACCGGCGCTCACCTGCCGGCCGGCGCCTCCTGGATGCTCTCGATGCCGATGGCGCTGGAGCGGCGGGAGCCGAGGGGGCCAGGCCGCCGCCGTGATGGGCTCTTCCCGGGCACCAGCAGCGCCTGCGGGGCGCCGTTAACGGGGGGACACCGGGGACCGGGGGTACACCGAGGGGGGACAGCGAGGTACCCACCTCTTCCACCGAGCCGAGCCCGATGGCGCTGCCGCGGCGTCCCCGGCGGCTCCCGGGCACCAGCAGCGACTGGGGGCGGCAGCGAGTCACCGACCGGGGCCACGGGGAGGGGGGAACCGGGCACGGGGAGGGGAACCGGGCACCGGGGGGAGAACCGAGCACCGGGGGGAGAACCGAGCACGGGGAGGGAACCGGGCACCGAGAGGGAACCGAGCACCGAGAGGGGAACCGAGCACGGGGAGGGGAACCGGAACCGGGGGGGGAAATCGGACACCGGGGGGGGGAACCGGGCACCGGGGGGGGGGGAACCGGGGGGATCGGGCCCCGGGGCGGGGCGGAGCCAAGGGCGACGTGGGAGGGGCTTATTGTGATGGGCGGGGCTTATGCCGATAGAGGGGCGTGGCTTTGGGTGTGGCTCGTTGAGAAAGGGGCGGGGCTTGCGAGCACGGGGCCGGGCCGGGAGGGGGCGTGGCCTGGGCTGGGCGCGGTCTCGGCCACGCCCCCGCTGGTTGGCTGCGCGCACAGGGGGCGGGGCCAAGACCGAGGGGGCGTGTCCTGGGCGGGGCCTCACGGGGAGGGGACCCGGGGAGGGGACCCGGGGAGGGGACCCGGGGAAGGGACCCGGGGAGGGGACCCGGGGAAGGGACCCGGGGAGGGGACCCGGGGAGGGGCTGGGCCCCGCGGTGCTGCGTGCGGGGCTCTGGGCGTGCGGGAGCCCCGCGCCCCACCTTGAAGGACTCGAAGAAGCCCGGGGCGGTGCCGCCGTTGTCGGGGCGCTCGTCGTCGGGGCCGAGCCCCAGCATGGCCTGGCTGCGCGCCTGCAGCTCCTCGTGCAGCGTCTCCAGCAGCGCCGCGCGCGTCCGCTCCTGTCACCAGCCCCGCAGTGCTGCGCCCACGCGGGACACACACCCCGCACCCACGCGGGACACACCCCGCACCCAGCCCCTCACGGCTGCACCCACGCGACGCCGCCCCCAGCACCCGCAGCCCCGCACCGCACCGCTGCCACCCACGAGGGAGCACCACGCGCACCCCCCCTCCCTGCTGCCCACGCGGGACCATCCCGCACCACACGCAGACACCCACCCACCCACGCACCTGCCCCGCAGCTGCACCCATGCGGGGCCTCCCCCGCAACCCCCTCCCCACCGCGCTGTTGCCACCCCGTGAGCCCACCCCACGGTACCCCCCACCCCAGCACCACCCACCCGCACGGACGGGGACCCAGCCCCTGCCCACCCACGCGCAGCCCCCACGGCTCCCACATCCACAGCCTCGTGTTGTGCCCTGCGGCTTACCCAGGCCCTCTGGGTGCCCCCAGCGCCCCGCGCCCCCCCCGCAGCCCCGAGCCCGCACCTCCAGCTTGGCGAACTTCTCGGCGCGGTAACAGGCGTACTCGGCGTTGATGAGCTTCGTCAGCAGGAACTCCTGGAACTCGGGGCCCTGCGGGGCGGGGGGGCCCTGGGTGGGTGCGTGGGTGGGTGGGTGTCCCCAGGGACTCCCCAGCGGCACCCACGGGCGCTCACCTTCCTGAAGACGGCAGGGTCAGGCAGCGGCGGCCCGAAGAAGGGCACATCGTCACGGGCGGTGACCGAGACCTGCGGCGGGCGGGGGGATGATGGGGCGCCCTGCGGGCCCCACGGGGACAGGGACACTGAGGCACGGGAGGGTACCTTGTAGAGGGTGCCCTGGGTGCCCCCCTGCTCCAGCTGCACTACCACGAAGGCGTGGAGGAAGTTGGAGGCGATCATGTCGGGGACGAACGGTGTGTTCTCGTCCTGGAAGACGATGGCCACGATGTCGTTGCCAATGTGACGCTTCCGCTGCAGCTGCGGGGACAGGTGGGATGCAGAGGGACACGGGACGACATAGGGGGCAGGGGGGGACACAGCAGGACACGAGGGACAGAGGGTGGCCACACCAGGGCCATCAAAAGGAATGAAAGCCCCTATGCCCCGTGGATGCCCCTCAGCTCCCATGGGTGCTCCCACAGCTCCCCGCTGGCACCCATGGGTGCCTTTCCAGCCCTCTGCATCCCAGAGATGTTTCCCCACACCCATGAGTTCGCTGCCATCTCCTGAGCCCCACAGATGCCCACCACCACCCATGGGTGACCCAGGAGTCCCCTCCATTCCATGGGACATCTCCCAAAGCCCAACAGCCCTTCCACCCCATAGAAGTGCCCCAGGACCACCTCCTCAAGCACCCAAGTGTCCCCCCTACTCCCCCTCCTTCCACCCCCCAGTACCGTGGGTGCCCCAGGAGCCCCTGCGTGCCGTAGAGAGCCCCCAGCACCCACGGGTGCCCACCTGCTGGGCGTCCCCCTCGGTGTAGGGCAGTTTGGTGGACACGTGGAACATGATCTCCTTGTCACGGAAGTGGCAATAGACCGACTCGCTGCCTGTCTGTCCGTGGGTCACATCCAGCCCCCCTCGGAACCTGCGTGGGTGGGTGGATGGGTGAGACAGGCACCCTGACCCCCTGGCTCCTTCTCCCCCAGCACCCCCTCACGCACCCCTTGAAGTCCCGCAGCTGCACCCGCTGACCCAGGACGTCAAGGAACTCGGCGAAGGCCGGGCTCTCCTCCGTGGTGCCGAAAAGCTCCTCCTCCGAGGTCTGCAGCGCGGTGGGGATGGGCGTCAGCACCCACACAGGGGCTTCCCCCACCCTAACCCCCACCCATCCCACCCCATACCTGCCCCAGTTTTTGGTAGATGACCCCAAATTTGAAGTGGTTGCTGAGCACGTGCTCATCAAAGGCGAGGATGAGGCGAGATGCCTGCGGGGTGGGGAGGGGTCAGATGTTCGGGGGGGGGGCACCCATGGGTGCCCGTGTGCCCCCTCCCTGCACCCCGTTCACCTTGGGGTAGAGCACGGGGTAGAAGCGATCCACGTTGACGTCCTCGCACACCAGCTGTGGGAAGGAGGGGTGATGCCACGGGGGCCCCGGGGTGGGGGGCACCCGTGGGTGCTGCTGGGGGGCGGGGTCGCACCCACCTTGGCCATCTGCACCACGTTGGGGAACTCGGCCAGGCAGGAGATGGGCACCACATCGTGCAGGGTGCGGGCACGGGTGCTGCGGAGCAAGGAGGGGGTCAGGGGGGCCCCCCACCCCCAGGCAGCTCCTGTGGGTGCCTCCCACACCCCGCTCACCGCAGCAGCAGGTGGAGGTGCTCCTGCTCATCGTACTTGAGGGAGAAGACGAGGTGTCCCAGCGCTGGATCCAGGGAGTAGTAGTTGAAGTGCTCCTGTGGGAAGGAGCCGAGCAGCCATGGCCGAGGGTGCTCACGCTGGGACCACTCATGCCATGGGACACCCGGGTCCCTGAGCACCCACATCCACGGGACACCCGGGTCCATGGAGCACCCACACCCATGGGACACCCGGGTCCCTGAGCACCCACATCCATGGGACACCTGTGTCCCTGAGCACCCACATCCACGGGACACCCGGGTCCATGGAGCACCCACACCCATGGGACACCCGGGTCCCTGAGCACCCACATCCATGGGACACCCGGGTCCATGGAGCACCCATGTCCATGAGCACCTGTACCCACCACCTATGGGGCACCTCCACATGGCTTTGGCATGGAATTTGCCATGTGAGCCACACACTCCGTGGGACATCCAGGTTCTATGGACACACAAACTTATGGAGGTCCCACATCCATGCAAACCTCTGGAGAGCCCATGTCCATGGGCACCTATGCCAGGGGCTGTCCTGCCCATGGAGACCCAACACCCACCTCCTTGACCACCCACCGGTGGAGCAACCATGTCCACAAGCACTCATGTGCCAAAGCACTTGAGTTTATGAGGTCTCCATGTCCTTCCATTCCCTGGAGAACCCATGTGAGCACCCTTGTCCTGGGGCAGCCGTGCCCAGGGCTCCCACACCCACGAGCACCTGTGTCCATGGCCCATGGGGCTCCCACACCCATGGATCCACACCCCCACATCCAGGAGCATCCATGAACATGAGCACCCCTTGCCATGGGACTCCCACATCCATGGACACCACAGGCACATCCATTAACACCCAAGCTTATGTGGCCTCCAAGCTCCTGCCCATCCATACCCATGGGACATCACCCCCATCTGCAGTGCCCCAGGGCCTCACCTTGCCCAGGAAGTGCTTGCGGTAGATCTTGGCCGTGTGGTTGCCCTCCAGCTTTGCCCGGGTGCTGGGTACCGGGGTGGGGGGTGAGTCAGGGGCCCCGCTCAGCTGGTGGTTGGTGCCCTCGATCCAGTAACCCCCGAACTGCGGCAGGAGGATGAGGGGGAACGGCCCCTCCCGGCCCAGCACCTGTGCCCACAGCCACAGTGGGTGCTCTGGGCACCCACCCACCAACCCACCCACCCAGCCACTGGCCCTCACACCCCTCTCTGGGGAGGGGTGGGTGCTCTACCTCGTGCACGCTGGGGTAGGGGATGTAGTCCTCCTCCGTCTGCAAGACAACAGGAGGGTGATGGCCACAGTGGCACCCAGGGCATTGGGACAGGTGATGCCCATGGTGGCACCCCAGGGTGCTGGCTGAGTGCCCCCCACCCCAACAACACCTACCTTGAGTGGTGGGGGGATGGCGTGGCGCTGCTGGGCCATCCTGCCGCCCTGGGGAGAGAGGGGCAGTGGTGCCTGTCACCCCGCCTTGGGGAGGGCATCCTTGGGTGGGGGCATCCCTGGGTGCTTACCTCGGGGTTGGGAGGTGCTGCTGGCTGGAGACGCGTCTAGGTGGTGTGAGGGGGTCCAGGGGGGCCCATGGCGCTTCCTGGGGGAGAGGAGAGCTCCCCCACAGCCCCTCTCTGGGATGCGCGGCCAGCAGCCTCACCCCCCAAGCCAACTGATGGCAGCGAGCCAGGTGCCACCCTGCCGGTGCCAGAGGCCAGCGGGGCGGGGTCGCTCCCTGGGGCCACTGAGACCCCCCAGAGTCACCGCACGCCCACCCCCGCCCCGCAGGGCGCCCTCTGCCGGCGGGAGGCGGCGGCGCGGGGCAGCACCACGGACAGCGCCGGGACCCCGCAAAAATGTCACCGACCCCGTGGAGTGTCACCGACCCCGTGGAGTGTCACCTGCTTCGTGAGGTGTGATCATGCCCCGGCCAGTGTCACCAACCCTGTGCCAGTGCCACCAAAGCCGTGCCAGTGGCCCCTCCATGTGAAATTGTCACCGACCCCGTGGAAGTGTCATTGGCGCCGCGCAAGCTACGATCATTTTCGTGCCAGTGCCACCGACCCCACGGTCTCTCCCCGCGCAAGTATGGTCATTCCTGTGCCAGGGTCACCGGCCCCACACCAGTGTCACCAGCCCCGGTGCAAATGTCACTCTCCCCGTGTCAATGTGACCATCCTCGTGCAAACGCCGCCGTCCCCAAGCAAATGGCACTGTCCCCATCAAACACAGCCCCGGTGCAAATGTGACCCGGCCCTGTGCAAACACAGTGACGTGCCAGCGCGTCCCTAGTGCAAAAGGGACCCTCGTGCAAATGTCACCGTCCCTGTGCAAACGAGCCCCGTCCCTGTGCAAAGACAACCCCAGCGCGAGTGTGACCCATCCCTGTGCAAACAAGCGCTGGTGCAAACACAACCGCAGCCAAGCACAGCCCTGGTGCAGGTGTGCCCCGTCCCCGTGCAAGCACGACCCCACGTGTCCCCGTGCCAATGCGACATTGCCACCCGACCCCCGTGCAAACACGACCCTTCCCCGTGCACCCCCTGGGCCACAGCGTGACCCCGCCGGGCTGGGGGGACCCTGGGGGGGCTTCCCTATCGCTGCCCACTCCCCCAACATCCAAGGTGGGGGGCTGTCCAGGGAGGGTGGGGGAGGGTGGGGAAGGGGGAATGTCTTAAATGTGGGGGCCAGACTGGGGGGGTGAAGAGGGGGAGATTGGGTTTGGGGGGACACGGGAGTCAGACTGGGGAGACTGGAACAGGCGGAGCAGATGACGGGGGCAGAAGAGGGGGGCAGGTTTGGTGGGGGGCAAGTTGTAGGGTGTGATTATGGAGGAGACATTCGGGGGAGACAGGTTGTGGGGCCAAAGGGGGACCGCTCCCCCCCCTCCCCAACCCGGGTCTTTTCCCCCAGGCCCGGAGCGTTTCCCCCCCATCCCCTCCCCCGGTACCGGCGGCGGTGAAGGTCACGGGCGGACGGACCCCCCGGTGCTGCGGCGGGGATGGGGGGACATCCCCAGAGAGGGGTCTCCGGGGGGACCGCGGTGCCCGCTCCCCGCGGGGCGGCACTTACCGGGGGCGGTGGGGCCGGGCGGTCCCGGAGCGGGGCCGGTACCGAGCGGAGCCGAGCGGGGCCTCGGCGCTCGCTGCCACCGCGCAGCGTCACGTGCGGCGGGGCGGGGCGGCCCCTCCGGGGGCGGTGGGACCGGGCACCGGTACCGGGAACCGGGCACCGCACCGGGGAGCGGCCGCGGGCACCGGGAGCAGACCAGCGGCCGCGGGCACCGAGGAAACGGCACCGGGAACTGAGATCCGGAACTGGGGATCCCCCTCTCCATCCCTGATGTCACCCCCGGCACCGCCTCGGTGTCCCCTCCCTCCCCAGGTCCCCGCAGACCGGGGAACCCCCCCAAAGTCTCCCTGTCCGCCCGGGACTCATCTCCATCCCCCCGCCAGAGGTTGGTACCGGGGCACCGCTCTGCCCATCACCCACATCTCCCCAAATTCGGCTCACGGAGCTCCCCCATTCTCCTCTTCCCACCCCTGCTGCTTCCCCGTGAACCCCGTTCATCCACAAGCCCCAACCCTGGGACTCAGGGACCCCCATCTCCATCCCTGGCACCCAAACCCCTACTCCCATCCCTCTGCATCCCTGGTGCCCCAGGAACCCCCTCATCTGTAATTCCCCAGTGCTGGTACCCAGAGTACCCCCAACCTTGACCCCTCCCCTCTCACACCCAGAGGCCCTCATCCATACCTGGGACCCCCACCCCTACAGCTCCCCAGCACCCACCCCATTCCTACCCCTCCCATCCCTAATGCCCATCCCTCGCTGCCACCCCGGTGACACGGTGACAGCCATCCCCCGAGGCCCCTCTCCTCCCCCAGGGGGACACCCTGGCTCAGAGCACCCCAAGGAGGGGCTGGCAGTGGCAGCCGGGAGGGGCAGGAATCCCCCCGGGGACACCCCAGGGTGGGGACAGGGGTGGATGTGCCAGGGCCACCAAATGCAGTGCCCAAGCTCCATAGCAGCTACTCCTGGTGCAAAGGAGGGGGGGATTCCTGCTCCAGCAGGGTCCCTCTTCCTCCCACCCCACATCCCTTTTTGGGACAGCTCCAAGAGGGATTTATGGGATAATCACCCCCACCTTGCTCCAACACCCTTGGCCCACACGTCCGCACTGCACCGAGGCTGCCGCAGCTCCAGTGACAACTTTAATCCGATAATATTGGAAAGAACAGACAAAACAGGAACGGGGCCTTGGCTCACACCTTGCACCTGCCCTCCGCAGGATCCGGCGCTGCCGGAGCCGCCACAGCCCCGCACGCCCCACGGGATTCCTTCCCACAACAGTGTAAGAGCAAGGAAGAGACTTTTTTATATATAACATTAAAAAAAATTAACAGCAACTTGAAAAGATGGAATTTCCAAGGAGTATGTACACAAGTGAGTGCTTCAGGTTGGGAAGAAAAGCCTCCTGTGGCTTTGGCATGGAATTCGCCATGTCTGTATCTTGGGAAAGAATCCACGGGTTCAAACTGCCTCCAAAAAATCACTTTTCAGGAAATTCAGATCCCTTCAAATGCTGCTGCTTCACCCCCAAACCCAGCAGGGACAAGGGAGGGAGGGACTGAGCAAAGGGCAACTGGAATTTGTTGCATAAAACATTGGAAATAAAACTCTGAAAATCAAAACTAGTGGGGTTTTGGGGATGGAATTTGTGGCCCCCACCCTCTTCTTGCACCCCAAATTCCTGCAAACCTTGAAAAAATAAAGCTGATGTGATCTCTGCATTGTGTTTTTCCGTGGAAACAAATTAAAAGGCTGGAAAGGAAGAGAATCTCTAATAAAGACATCCCTCAGCAGTGCCCAATGTGGCTCAGTCTGGAAGTGGGATACTATTTCCTGCTAAATATTATTGGGGAGAAAACTTTGCTGGCAGATGTTAAAAAAAATTTAAAAACTAGTGCATTACTGAAAAATGAGGAGAGAGGGATAAGAAAACCTCTTCCCATGGGAAACACGGCACCCACCCACACCCCCTCGCCAGCTCTGAGTGCCCTGAGCCAGGAAACGCTCCCAGCAGTGCCAGACTGGAGGAAAAGGCTCCAGAGTCATTAAAATACCCCAAATTTCTAAAAAACCCCACAGTCCCAGAGCCCAGGTGGTCACTGGATTGTCCAAGGTGTGGAGTGACGGCAGAGGGATGTGGAGAGGGGCGGCTCCCAGCCCCTGGGAGGGTTTGGGAGGCAGATCCCAGCTTCCATTTTGGGTTAAGTAAATCAAGTTTTGTTGTCTGAAAGCGCTAGACATTCCTCACGAAGTCACAATTTCTGCACTTCCATGCTGGACTGAAAGCGTAAGAGTGGATCAAAGACAGGATTATCCTAAGGAGCAGCATCAGGATGGTCTGGATCTACTGGATCACGACCCCTCTGCAGCTGGGCCGGGGGACACACAGGGCCACCCCTCGCCCCAAACACACCAACTGCTGCTCAACTTCCCAACCTTCCTGCTCTTTATTAAATAAACCCGGGAACGTTGTCCTGAAGCAGGATGTCCTTCAGTGCAATCTGCTTTGACATAAGGCATTTGTTTTGTTTTTTGGGGAGCAAACGTCTCATGATGGATTTTTGCCTTCTGGAAGAGTCAAAAAGTACTGTATCCACCTGTTTTTATTCTTTTAATGCCCTACCATATGACAAATCCTCTTCCCTTCTGGTCGCTCCTCTTGGAAAGCCATCAGTGGCCGAGTAAACCAGTCCCTGGGAAGGAAAGACACCACCAGGAGATGAGGAGGGAATGGGGTGGGGGTGGGATTCATGTGAGGGGATACAAAGGGGGCAAACCACCTGCACTCACCTTTAAATCCCTCTTCAGGCATACAAACTGGGATGGAAAGGGAAGGAAGGCGTTAGAAGTCGCTCTGAGGATCCCGTAGCCGGGGATGAGGAAGCGTCACCATCCCCATTTTCCACCTTCCCAACCCAAATCCTTGGCCCCCAGCCCAAGCCCAGCCCTTCCCCACCCCTCTCACCCTGCATAACGTCGTCCATGGCCGCGTAATCCGCGATGGGCTCATCAGCCTGGAAAGACATGGGAGCAGGGAATTACGCGGGGGATCCTGGCCCTGCTCAGGGGAGGAGCAGGGAATCCTGCTCCATCCTCCAAATGCTGGGAGCTCGATGGGAGCACTCACTCCCTGACTCAGTTCTGTTTTGGGTTGGTACCCACAGAGCTCAGCAGCCAAATCAGCTACAAGGGGCTCTTGGAAATAAAAAAAATGGGGGGTTTTCTTCTCCAAAACAAAGATTAAAAGGATTTACCTCCTCAAAAACAAGTAAAATTAAGTATACTCCTCCTTCTAAACAAAAACAACGAGGGTTTCCCTCCCCTAACACAAAAAAAATTAAGGCTTTTCCTCCTCCAAAACAGAACAAAAGGATATTCCTCTTCCAAAACAAAAAATTAAGGACTTTCCTCCTCCAGAACAAAAAAAATGAAGGCTTTTCTTCAAAAAAAAAACCCCAAAACAAATAAACCCCAAAACACCTAAGGATATTCCTCCTCTGAAACAAAATAAGGATTTTCCTCCTCTAAAACAAGAAACAATGAGGATTTTCCTTCCCTAAAACAAAAAAATTAAGGATTTTTCTCCTCCAAGGAGCTCCAACGAGGAGCTCCTTCCGTTTGCCCCCATTTCCACACACAGCCCCACACGCCTCTCTCGGCTCTCAGCGACCCCGTGGCATTCCCAAATCCCAGCCCGTTACCTTGAGCAGGATGACGGACTCGGGGATGACTCCCAGGCTGCCCAGCGTGGCCGTGTCGTCGCTCAGGATCTTCCCATCCAGGGACAGGTTCTGGTCGAAGGGGGCCACGGAGAAGGCGTGCATGATCTGGGGGCACACGGACACCTTGTCCCGGGAATCGCGACACTTCCAGCCCCGCCACCCCTGGCACCCATCCCCACCTCCTGTGGGGTCACACCCTTCCCCAGCGCCCCCACACTCCTCATCCTGTGCTTCCTTCCTCCTTCCTGCCAGGAGAGCTGGCCTCACCTGGATTTTCAGCTCTTTCAGGGTCTGGTTGGCCGACACAAGCAGCGCTTTCTCCCCCCGGACCTTGCGGTGCCGTGTGCTTCTCCTGATTCCCTGTTTTTGGTAGGTGATGTAGCTCTGGTGGGACAGCTTCTGGCGTTTCGTGCCACCGTTGGCCTGGAGATGAGGCAGAACACAAGCAGACCGAGTTGTTTAGGGATAAACACAACCTCCCCAGATCCCAGAGAGCGTTTTGGGCGAGTTGGTCACGCGAGGGAAGGCAGGAAGCGATGGAAAACCCCTTGGAAAGCCAATTGAAGCATGCAAGTGTGGAGACAACCAAAGGATCTGCCTTCAAACCTCAGTTCCTAGTCCTAATGCCAGCGTGGGGCAGATTTCCATATTTAATCTCTCCAAAACCCAGCACTGGTGTGGATTGATCATTCCAATGACAATTTAAGACACCTTTCCGCTGCCAGTGAGATGCAGAGGAGGAGGGTAGTGATCCCATCATGCTGACTCAAGAGGATGACACAAAAATCAAGGAACCTGATGGGATTTTTCATCTCTACCTGGTTAAAATCGGGGTCTTGCTCCCCCTCTGGCTTGTTTTCCTCCCTTTCCTCTTCAGCTTCCGAGCTGCTCACATTCAGCTCCGGAGCCGCGTCCTTCATTACCTGGAGTCATAAAAATCATTCTCCGTAACCAAAGCATCCACCCGGCATGTCCCACCACGGCAAACAGCCCCCGGAGACCTCAGGGTGCCACCTCCATCCACAGAGCCCAGGAAGAACCCTGGGAGCTGCTCCATGAGCTCTGCAAAGGCTCCTCCACCCTCCCCAGCTGTGAGGAACCTCAGAGGGATCCAGCTCAGGAATCCCCCTCTGTGGAACTGCAGGTGCTTCCTGCTCTCCTCTCCAGGCAAAGGGAAAGTCTCCTGAGCCCTGGACTGGTTCCTTTCCCATCAGCTGGTTGATCTAAGTGTATTACAAAAGCCTCAACATGGAGAAAGTATTTTCTGTGAATTAACACATTTATCCGCCCCTGCAGCAGCCTGGCAGGGACACGCAGCACCATCACTTATGGGGCTGGAGGTTGTAAGCAAATGAAATCTAAATAATTTATACAAATACAAAAATAAAAAGGTTGTTCAGGCCAGTAAAAGTCACTCCAGGCACAGATTTGCCAGGATGTGAACTCCCAGCTATGGTGTGGCTGGAACTGGGCTTTGCAGGAGCCCAGGAGACCTGGATGCCAAGAGCTGCCTTCTCCATCAATGTATTTACAATTAATGATGCAATTTCAGCTCCCAGACACTCCCCAGAGCCCTCTGAATTCCAGAAGTGCCACCCTACAACGATTTTATCCAGATGAGGCTTCCCTCTGCAGCACCATTCACCCCAAAGAGGAACCAGGTGGTGCAGAGAAGGGAGGAAAAGGGGTGAGGGGCTGGGAAACACTCCCTGATTTTGCAAAACCCAGCAGCAAGGGCACAGTGGCTCCCAGTGCTGCCGACAGTGATCCTGGCCAGCATTCCTGCTGCTTCCCATCCTGCCAAGGCTGCCCTGTTACTGGGGGATCTCATGGGCACGTTCTCGCCCCCTCTCTCCAGCTCCAGCTGCTCCACAAAGAATAGCTCCCTGTTTTTCTGCCAGCCCCACGTGTGAGCACAGTCCTGTCCAGTGCCAGAAAAACACAACACCCAACCCTCTTGTGCACCAGAGCCAAGAGGGATTCAGGCTGGGGATTCAGGCTGAAAGCCCGTGGCTGATGGCTCCAGACGGTGCTGCGTGATCCACATCTCACAGCCACGGCAGGAACCCATCCAGCCCCCAGCTCCCTGCAGTTCCCCGGGCTCCAGCGCCTCCCTGGGATTGGCAGCGAGGTGGAAATCAAAGAAAGGCCAAAAGAACCCACCCCACACTGCAAAGGTGCAGAGATCATCTTTATCCAAGCTCACCCACCCCTGGCTCCCTCCTTAAGAGCCCTCAGGAGGGGGGTTTACAGGAACCAGCTTTGGGTACTTGGAAAACCAGTTCTAGAGTTGATCCTGACACTTAAGATCAGTAAAAACAAAATTCACAGCTTCAGGGGAACCATCTGAGAACCATCTCCAAGTTCACTGTCTCACCAGCACTGAGGGGAAGAGCTCATTTCTATCCAGGAATAAAAATGTCACTTGAGCAAGAAGAAAGGAAATGACAAATACCAGAGGGGGAGGAGAGCAGGTAGAGCCTGGAAACACAGTTAAGACAGAGAAAACAGCTGGGAGCATCCCTGAGAACACAAAGGATTTGGTCTGAAAAAAAGAAGCCTTGAGGAGATGGAATTTTCAGGGCCAGAAGGTCCCTGTTTGGTTTTGCCAAAGCTGCAGAGCAGGGCATTGCTGCCCTCACCACCACCATGGACCAGCAGGATCCCCACCAGTCCTGGGGACATGGGAGCTGTGACAGCCCCCACAGGGCATTCCTGGGGGCACCTGGGGCCAGGCTGAGCAGGGATGGGGGCAGAGTCCCTACCTTTTTATTGTCCACCACCTTGTGGATGTAGATGGTGGCCTGCGTGTACTCGCGCAGGTCCCGCTGCTGCTGGCACAGGAGCCCCTCCCGGCACTCGGGGCACAGCTCTGGGGAAACACCAAGGGAAAGAACAGTTCATTGCTCCAGCTCCTCACAGGCCCCAGTGCAGGGCCTCTCACTGCTAACTGAGAGTGAAGCACATCAAATCCCAGGTTGGTTTGGGTTGCAAAAGACCTTTAGGATGTCATCCCACTCCCTGCCATGGGCAGGGACATCTTCCTCTGTCCCAGGTTGCTCCATGCCTTGAACACTTCCAGGGATGGGGCAGCCACAGCTTCTCTGGGCACCCTGTGCCAGGGCCTCCCCACCCTCACAGCCAAGAATTCCTCCCAGTATCCCACCTGACCCTGCCCTCTGACAGTGGGAAGTCACTCCCTGTGTCCTGTCCCTCCAGGCGCTTGTCCCCAGTCCCTCTCTAGCTCTCCTGGAGCCCCTTTAGGTACTGGAAGGAGCTCTAAAGTCTGCCTGGAGCCTTCTCTTCCCCAGGCTGAACACCCCAGCTCTCGCAGCCTGGCTCCAGAGCAGAGGGGCTCCAGCCCTGGAGCATCTCTGTGGCCTCCTCTGGACTTGCTCCAGTGGCTCCACATCCTTCCTGTGCTGGAGACTCCAGAGCGGGACACAGCATTGCAGGGGGGAATCTGCCAAGCTCTGTGCTTCCCACTGATCCCCCTACACTGAAGATTCTATCCCAGGGGAGCTGTTCCCAGGAGCAGAGGTCACTCACGGGGCTCGGAGGTGTAGTGGGCGCTCTCGGGGCCGGCCCCGGCCGCCTGTGTCCGGGTGATTTTGATGACGTGATCCACCACAAAGAGCTTTTGGATCCTCTCCCACTCGCTGGGCCATATCAGAGCTATACTGTGCAAAGGAACAGGCAGGTACTTTATGACATGGAAAAGTCAAGCCCTAAACTCCAAAAAACCCTCCCTCTTTGGCTGGTTGGTCTGTCAATGAAAGAAAAACTGCAAAATCCATGCAGGACCCAGCTACACAGGAGGGCCTGTACACCCAGATAACAGCAGCCTGCGATTAGTGACGCTGTTGTGCTCCCGTCGTGCCGGAGGGAGGCATGGAGGAGGAAAGGAGTGGAAGATTTCCTACTTTTAGTGCTGCATCACTGCAGAAGCAAGGCTGTGGAGCATGAAGCCCTGCCCTGCAGCCAGCGCTCCGGGGGGGGAGGCTCACGGAAAGCAAATTGTAAGGAAGCAGGATGTTTCTGCATCCCGGCCAAATCCAGACTGGTTATTGTCAGGAAGAAACCAAGCTGAAGGAAGCTCTTTTTTCCTGACCCAGCATCCTTGGACAGTTTAAGTCTTGCCTTGCAGGAAGGCTGAGGTGGCTCTGAGAAAGCCTTGGTGCTAATTTCAAGGGAAAGGATTACTCCTCATCTTGCTGTGCTCAACAAGAGCATTCCTTTGGAAATGTTCTCCCGAGGCTCCTGGCAAAAGGAAAGTGTGTGAAGGGAAGAAACTCACTGTTTGGAGTCTTCTTTGGTCATGGAAGCAAAGGTGAACATGAGCCCCCCATGGGGACAGAGCAGACACTGTTTGCTATGGAGGACACGGGGCTGCAGCGCGTCGGCCTCCTGCAAAAGGGAAGAGGTTTGGAAAGCTGGATCAGGTTATCCCACCAAAAGCCCCACAATTCTTCAGGAAGCCAGGAAGAAATCACAGGTGACTATTTACACAAGGCATTCCAACAAAGAATAGTAACTACTAGTGATGAGGAAATCAGATCTGCGTTCCTCTGTGGTGCAGAGTGACTCTGTCCAGCAGAGATTTCCATCTCCAGCCCGAGCAGTGACCTTTGGGATACAGCTCCAGACAGATGAAAGAACTAATCAGGTTACCAGCTAATCCGACCATCTGGTTAACGCACAGCAAACAAGGCAATTCAGTGTCTTACAATGTATTACAATTGAAACAAGTCCTGCAAAAATCAGCTTCATTGTTTCCACCAGCTCACTGTGCTGGGAGTCCAAAGCAAAATATTATCTACTGCGCCCAAAATAAGGGCTAGAAAGCACCAAACCCCTCCAGCCAAGTTACCTGACAAATTTCCTCCATTCTTCTACAAAGAACTGCGAAACAATATACAGCTCATCCGTCTCCTGGGGGAAAAGAGGAGGAAAAAAGGATCTTTTTAATGAACCCAACAATGACTGCTCGGCTTTTCGGCAGCGCCTGCTCCCCTCGAGACCTCCGTGCTACTTTACCAGGACAATTCCAGCCAAGTGGGCTGCCAAAGCCAAGGAAAATAATTTGGGATCAGGTACTAAGCACTGCCATAGCTAATCTTGTGTTTATTACGAAGTTACTTGAGCTTTTGATCCAATTACTTTTAATTCCCAGTGGGAAAGGGCATTTCCCTGGAGCAGCCAGGACTCCCCAGCGCTGTTTCCCTTGCTGGGTGCTCGGACTCGGAAGCTGCTGAATCCCTGCACTCCCACAGGTGTGGGATGAGACCACCCCAATATCCCTCAGTTGCTTCCAATGTCAAAATCCCCAAGTTTTTCCTCTTGGCAGCAGCAGGGACACAAAACCATAGCAGTGCACCAAATGAGACCAGTGATTTTGGGATAATCTGTGGATTTTTGTCCCAATCTTCCTTTAAATTATTTGCTCATGGACAAGAAACCATCCAAACCCCAAGAGCTGGGTGACAAAATTACTTCCATGCTCTCCTATATCCCCATCCCTTTCCCTAAGACAGATTTAAGGGCTTGCTCCATCCTTCTGTAGGAAAACTGAGCACACCTGAGGAATATATCTATATATAAAGACATATATATATACACTTTCAAATTTCCCTTCATCACTTGATTTCTGATTGTTTTTCATTCTGCTTGTTTTCCTCCCCAAACCTCAACTGCTTTGGGTCAGGAAAACTCGGAAGGCTTGAGGAGAAGATCCTCAGCTCTAAGAGGCTTCCTTGGGAAATTAAAAGAGAAATGAAGATAAAAAGGGAAAGGATGTAACCCTGCTGGTGGAGACCCTCATATTTCTGACCTACAGTGATGAGCTCCAACTTTCCATTCTCCAGCTCCAAAAGTAAATCCAACCAGATACAACCTTAACCACCACTAGCAGGACCTGGAGCTCTCCAGCTCAGCACAAAAGGAAAACTCCTTTTAAACCCTTTTGGGTCTCCTTGGTTCCAAGCCATGGATCTGTGTTGCCTCAGTTTTTATTCCCAGCTGGAGCAGCAAGGGATGGAGGCAGACACCTGCCAAAGCACCTTGGCAGGACTGTAGAGTCAACCATTAATCAGCACCACGAGACTCCCAGGAGCCAAGGACTGGAGCCAACAGCTCATTCTGGGCACCTTAAATCCCCAAGAATTCCTGGAGAAGCTGCTGGGAGAGGGTTTGCACAGCCACTGCTGCTCTTTGAAGGGTTTCAGCATTTTGGGAAGCTCCCTGAGCTTTTGGGACACAGGATGATGCTGAAGCACACCTGAATTTTGTCCAAGCAGCAGCAAAAGGTGTGTAGAGGGGCAAAATTCAGGTGTGTTCCAGCCCCCTCCTGCATGGGAAGGCTGATGGAGAGCTGTGGGAAGCGGCCGTGCTGTTTCCGTCCTTCCAGGGACAGTTACAACAATGACAGCAACATTGTCACTGTTATCTCCCTGACTTCGGGCCAGCCACAGCTCCCTTGGCACACCAGCCATTCCTGTGGCTCCTCAGGGCTTTGTGCCAGCACAGCTAATCCAGGGGAAGCACAACACATGTGAGAGCTCTGCTGGCACTGACTGAGTGAATGGTTATGGAATGGTTTGGCTTGGGATCTCCTTCCACTCCCCTGCCACGGGCAGGGACACCTTCCACTGTCCCAGAGTGCTCTGTCCAGCCTGGCCTTGGGCACTTCCAGAGATCCAGGGGCAGCCACAGCTTCTCTGAGCAGAAGAGGGATTAAAGCCAATAAATCCTCTCCCGAGCCTGGCTGCATTCCCTGAGCCCCTTCCTTCCCTACCTGAGGCCAGCTGCCCAGGCAAGGCCTGCATTTATCATGGAACAGGTTCTGGAGAGAAGTCTTCTGCTCGCTGGCCATCATCTTATGCAGGGCTTCATTTTCCTCCCCTTCACGCTCCAAAATCTGCAGGAAACAGTTAATTACATCCCAGCTCCCATTCCCAGCTGCTGCTGAAGGTGACTTTATTCTCCTCCATGGCACAGGGTTGTGTTAAAAAGGAAAACCAGAAATACAACCAGTATTTACAGTCAACAAAAGGGCAGTATTTGGCAAATACCTTGCACTGGGAACAGCACTCTTTGTTATTTGGGAATTCGGGGGCTTTTGGAAAATATTGCTTGAGTTTCTCCCAGGCTTCCTTGGAAACCACCCTCCGCTCATTCTCGGAGATGCACAGGTCACCTGCAGGGAGAGAATCAAGGGAAAAGCTTTGATCACAACAGGCTCAGGGATGTTTTGCAGCCCTTGATTGAAGAGATTACAAGGAATCAACGTGGGGAAGAAATTCACACGTTTATCAGCCAACACCACGTCAGCAAAACCCAGCAAAGTCACCTTCAACTCCTTCCTTGCTTCCTTCAGATAGAGAATAATAATAATAATAATAAAAATATTACTTTAATTCATAAAAATACCCTTTAGATTTCCAAGCTCATGGCCTAAGCAGCTGATCAAACACAAGTAGAGGTGTTGGGAAAGGCCAGAGAACACAGGGCTACTGGTTTGTGATCCTGGCTATCCATAGCTACATCCTCATGGTAACTCCATTTGCTGAGGCCCAAGATAATAACCCTGTGTCCCATGAAACCAGGTGCCTTCCACATCCTTGAAAACCCCAAATTCTCACCATAGAATCTCAATACAGTTTCATGTGCCCTATCCAGGCACCTGAAAATACGGAAAGGGCAGACTTTGCACCCTAAATCTGCCCTGGGGAATAACTGGATTTGAAGATATCAAGCAAGATTTATCAGCTACCCCCCAGAACACTTATTTATGCACCAGGAGTATTTATCCTGATGTCAGGATTATCTATCCTGGTGCTCAGCCAGCTCCCAGACCCCAATGAGGGTTTTTCAGGAGCCATTTGTGCCTGTCATCTCAGGGGCAGAAGCAGGAGGCACACTCAGGCCCTTGGACACCACGTGCTGGCCGGATAAACAAGGCTTGGAAAAACGGGAGAAGGCTCCAGGATCCTGCCCACTTGCAGGGTCGCTGATGGCCAAGGGGAAAACACAACCACATCTCCCTCCGAGACAGCAGCTGGGAAGTGAAGAAGCAGGGAGGAACAGGAGGAGCAGAAATTGCGACATCGGGATGCGAACCGGATTTGGGAATATCCGTGCCTCCGTGGGGATCACACCAGCAAGAGGAAAGGAAAACAGCAACTGTGGTGTCCAAAGGCCACAGTCCCTTATTATCTGCTTTTCTACAGCCTGGAGAGCTGCAGAGAGAGGAGAGGGAGAGGAACTGCTTCCCCCCCACCCTCCAGCAGGTCTTTAACATGACAAGCAGCTCCAGTCGAGCCTGGAATTTGGCCAGCCCTGAAGAGGAAAAAATAGCAATGCTCCCCTCCTGCTTTTCCTCTAATAAACAAAGGTCAGGCCTCGATGCAGCACTTGGCCGCTTGAGCTTCATCCAACAAGGCCAAGTGGCTCCGGAGGCTGGCCCAGGATGCTGCCCAGAGCCAGCCCAGAGGATGGGGAAAAAAAGGAGCTTGTACAAATAAGTGCCATGACACCACATGATTAATGAAAACAGATTAATATGGTGAGTGAAAGAGGTGGAAAAATCAGCTCTGGGTGTGCGGGGAACAAGTGTTTTGCCATCTGGAAGATGATCCCAACCGCTGCTGACCCTGCTTCCCACTCCCACCATCCAGGGACATGTTTCGGGCATGGACATCAAAGAAGGCTTAACTTGGTATCTGGAAAAAATTATTCACTGGGATCAGGCAGCTACTGAAGAGCCAGGAATTGCAGCAGGGATGCAAAGGGAGCCGTGAAGGGAATGCCCGGGTGGCATTCCTGGAGGCCAGCCAGCCCTCCCAGATCCAGCACTGCCTTTTCCAGAGCCTACCATGGAGGCAGGAACCTCCTCCACCACAAAATTAAGGCCGTAGGAGCCAGACTACAGATTTGCTGATCCACTCCACAGGGGATTTTTCAAGGTGGAAAGCTTGTTTTCCATGAGTAATCAGAGGTTAACTCAAGACAACAAAACCTGCCCTGCCAGCAGCCCCCTTATTTAGTATTATTTATTCTGCTATGACCCCAAGTCACAGATCAACCAGCAATTTAACACCATACATTTTCCAAAGGCCTATTGGCCTATTTTTTATCATGTCTGGCTCCATAAGTGTTCCATCCCCACGCTCCATGCTTTTATTGAACAGCAGCAGCCTCGAGGCAATGGGAAATGCAGCATTCAAGGCTCTGAGTAACAGCTAAAATCGTGACAAAGTGCTTAAACACTCTGCTTGAAAATGAGATTTCTCAAGCCTTACTCCAGGTTCTTGATTAGCCCTGATGACAGAAAGTGTGTGGCTAATTTATGCCATTTTTCTTTCTGTTTAGAGATAAGACGGAGTATCCCTGCAAACTGATGTCTACAAACAGGAGCTTAAGTAAAACTGGGTTTTATGGCTAGGAACACAAGCCTTAGAAAGTGAGATTTAAACAACACGGTAGCCAAGGATGCAGCTAATGAGGCATCACTTGCAAAACAACTGATATGAGGTCAAACCCTTACGTAAACAGACAGCAAAGCACAGCAGGCTGGGAAATCAATACCCAGGAGTGGTCCTGGCCCAGGTGCTGGGTGAGTGCTCCTGTTTTAATGCAAACCAGGATATCAAACAGATCCTCTCAGTTCCCACCTGCACTGACTGACACCACCTCTTTCTCTCTTACTGCTTTTAGAGCTTCCAAATGGCTGCAGAGCTTTGGTGCTGCCCATGTGAGGAAGGGAAGCTCAGCATCTGACAGCTCTGCTTGGCCGAGTCCCTACAGAGTCTGCCTGCAAGTAGAACTTCTGAGTGCAAGAGACACCAGGAAAATGAGAATTAAGCACACTTCAGCAGTGGCTCATCAAGCTGGAGCAAAGGCTGCAAGGTTAATGTGTGTAGCAGTGGGCAACAAGGGAGATATTCAGCTCCATCCCCCAGAGAGACTCACCATGTGGGCAAACGATGTCTTCATTAAAATTTAACTCCTCTTCCTCCTCCCTCTTCTCTTCATTTGATTCATCTAATTAAAAAAAATAATAACAGAAGATAATTGCACAGAGTTCTTCTCCCAAGGAAAAAATCTTACAGGGAAAGGAGCACAGGTCGCCTTTCATATTACAGCAAGCCCCTCACCCAAGGGAAAATTTGGAAGGAAATTTGTTATTCTCCAAAGTCTTGGCCTCTGGGCAGGCAGGATTACAGCCTCCAGTCCACGTAGGAGGGCTTTGAAGTGCGTGGAGCACAAGCCAGGCCTTTGTGAGATTACAAAGGATGCATTTGTTAGGGCTGGAGCACGGCAGGAGTTCCCTGCTCCCAGACATCTCCCAGTTTAACCTAAACACAAGCCTAGGTAAGAGCAAAAGGAGCAGAATCCTTGGCAAAATTCCTGATCTAAACCAGATGCTGCCTGACAAACCAAGGGGGAGCCTGCCAGGGGGCTGACAAGCCCTACATCAATCTCTAAATTAGTTAAAATCAAGGACTGGCCACTGAATCATCATCAAGACGAGCTGCCTAATGAGCAACTTGGCTTGTGAGTAATTCAAATGCACTACTGGAGTTGCAACCTGTTGTGAATCAGTCACCCCCGAGGAACTATGAGTGGTAACTTGGAAATACCCTTTTCTCCATGAGTGCTCCACCTTACCAGGGGGGCTGTGGTGCCCTCCAGCCTTCCAGCCAAAGATCAATGCCCTGAGCCATCATTCCCACTTTCATTCCAACAAGCTTCTTACCCACTTCAAAGAAGCTCAACAAAATACAATTTCCAAACATTTAAAGAGCAGAAGGAAAATAAAACCTCCATCTAATCCCATGATACAGGCACAGAATGGAGTGCAATTCATTATTTTTGTTCCTAGGCTGTGTTTTCCCAGTGCTGCTTCATCAGCTGTGCTGTTTTATCCCTCAGCCTTCACAATAAACATCATCATCATCCCTTCCCCAAGGTAATTTTCACGTTTCTTCCTTCCCTGTGCTCTTCCATTCAGAGAAAAGTGGATGAAAAGATCATGTGTCTGGGGTGGTAATTTCACACAGCTTTGTAAAACCACTTATCACCTCATCTCCCTCTCCAGCATGAAGATCACCCCGCAGTTTTCAAGCTTAGCAAAGAAACAGCTCCTTAAATGAAGGACTTCTTTATTTATTATCCTTTCCTCCCTACTCATAGAAGGGGAACAAAACAGCTACAGAAACCCCTGACATGTCTTTTGTTAGGAGGGCTCAGGCAGAGCTGGTGGGTCTCTACAGCTGCAGAAATGAGGAGGAAATCAGGAGTAAATACCTTTGTTTTGTGCATTCCCATTCATTTTTCCATTACTGTGCTCTGCATCTTCATCTTGCTCATTTAATTGCTCCAGAGCCAGCTGACGCCAGCTCCTCAAGGACGCTTTTCCAACCCAAAACCCGTCGTTCCTGCAGGGAGACAACAGCACCCTTCTTCAGAGCCCAGACAGGGAAACCCTTAAGGAAAAAGCCGTTTAAGCACTTCCAAAAAGCATCTTTGACGGCATTTGGGACTTGCATACCCCTTGACTGTCATCTTCAGCAGGTTGGTCACGGTTTTGTAGTCCTCATTCAGCTGGTTCTTGAGCCGCAGGATTCGACACCTTTCCACCACACAGTCCTTGCAAAGTGCTTTGACTGGGGTGGGGGGAAAAGAAACACAGGTTTTTACACTATTTATTGCATAATTTATTGCACAGGTAGTTTCCTGCTGGTTTGAAGGCCCTCAGACAGGTGTGTACCAACTATCCTGCCTCAGGACGGGTGATTTCACGTGTAAATGAGGAAATCCTGGAGGTTACAGCCACATCGGGCCACGTTTGAAGCTTAAAGAAGCATAAAATACTTCAAATGAGGTGTGATCTGTTCCACTGCTTCACAGCTCTGCTCTCACAGCTCCTGGTATCCACAGCCTGCAGTCACAGGGAGCCAGGGCAGCCCAGCACCCAGGCACAGGAGGCAGGAAATGCCAGGAAAACACCTGAATTGAGGCCCTTTGCCAGTTCAACCCAGAAAAACCACCCTCCTGCAAGGCTGCACAGGACCAAGGGAGTGGAAATGCTCCAACTGGGCATGGATTTTATAGACTTTCATCCTGGAGCAAAAGGAGAAGGGAAGCAGCATGTCCATCCATCCTTTTACCCATTCCTCCCTCCCTGCCAGCCATACTCAACCCACAACCCTTCAGGCAATGTTCCACTTGACTAATAAACCTTGCCCTGTTTTTCCCCACAAAGGCTGCCTGCGTCACAAGCAGTTTCTTCCCTACAAGCTCCCAGTAGGAGCTGAGCTAATTTGGTCTCAGTAGGAGTTACTGAGCAACTTCCTGAAAGGAACGAAACCTGGGGCTTGATGAGGGGATGTCCAAGGCCTGGAGGGGCTGGGCTGACCCTGAAAAGCAGGATGTGTGGTAGATGCTTCAACAGGAGTAGGCTAACAGGTAAGTGCTTCCTTGGATGAGGTGACAGACAGGAAGGGATATTTTTGGCCTGAATACTCCATGAGACCCAGCCCACACAGGAGCTGTGGGTGCTGCAGGCACAGAAAATAATTGTCAAGAGTTTGGAGTGTTGCATGTGCAAGTTTTATTTTCTAGAATCGCCTTCAAACCTTCCAAGTATTGTCTTTCCTAAGCCAAGTACCCCATTCCTCCACAGCAATTCCTCCAAGCACAGCCCTTCCCTGAGCAGAGCCCAGGGCCAAAGCAGAACCTGCAATCACCCTAATTGGGTTTGGGAAATGTTAACAGAATTAAGTGATATTAAAAAAATCCCCTGGAAATAAGGCAGCACTAAAGCCATGCACTGAAATAAAATTATGATGATAAAGGATGGCTCAAAACAAGGCTGGGACTAGAACAAGGCTCCAAACCACATCCCAGGAGGTGACTTGGAGGGGATGTTACCGTTGAGCCGGGGCCCTCCTCCGTATCGCCGGTAGAAGAAGTCGGCCACGTATTCTGATATCCTCTTCATCAGGGATATTTTATCAGGATGGAGTTTGCCATGGGAGCACAGGCAGGCTGTGTTATCAATAGGTTTGGGAGGAGTGGACTCATCCAGCCATTTCTGCAGCCATTCCAGAGAGATGAAGTCGTAGGGGGAACCTGGGAGGGGAGAAACCGCAAAGAGAGACAAGATCGTACATGCCAGCTCCAACACCAGGTAGTATTTTATAATTACTCTTAAAAATTAACAGGCAATCACTGTGGATTAAGTCTCTGAGGAACAAGTTTTCAAAGGTCTGATCCAGCTTCTCCCACCCCATTCTGATCTCAGTGTCACAGATTTGGAAGACAGGAGCTACATGAGACTAAGATGTGCAGATCATTTTGGATTCAGCAATCAATATGCAACAGCTCCAAGGAGGAACGGCAGTGCTTTCAAACCTTTTGGGATTACTAGAGAGCAGTTGAGGAAAGGGGAAGGTTTTCCTATCATCCATCAAGGGACTGATATAATATTTAAATCATGATCATACATTACAGGCTTTTTCTACAACAGAGAGAGTTCAGCGGGGTAATTTGAAAATGAAAGGCAACAACAGCAGAGACGAAATCAGTGTTCCCCCTGTCCTTTCATCACCCAAAATTTCAGTGTCTCTTACAATTTTAGGTGAGAAAATTTTAGAATTTACAGTGCAAATGGAAACCTGCGTAGATTTTTTGCTGAAGCAGTGCAGCAGGCTTGCCCTTGTTTGCTGAAAGAGAAGTACAAAGCCAAGGTTCAGGAGCAGGTCAGTGCTTGCATGAGCAGGGAAATAGTCTGGGGTGAAACTCCTGTATCTCAATACCGAGGCACAGTATCACTACACAACTCTTCTGTGGGATGACTGGGAAATTAGGAAGAATTAAAACCCATTCTGTGCTGCACGAGGGCACCTCTGAAACCATGGGGAAATGCACCCGTTGGAGACATTTATAACTGAGCATAAATCCTTCATGTTTCCCAGGAAGGAGCAACAGAGAGGCAAGAAGAAAAACAGAAGACAGGAAAACACTGTGACTCCAGCTTGCACTGGAGCTCTGTGAAGCCTCTTTTCCTCCACAGCCTCAATCCACGGTGTTTTCATCTTACGCAACGCCCTCCGCAGCCGTGACCTCCAGAGAATTGCATCGCTGTCAGAACTGGTTTGCTAGTTTGGGATGAAACTGCCTCCCCCAGAAAGGAGGGTTTTCTGGGGCAGGCTCTACAAAGCTGGCAGAAAACGTGTCTGCACAGCTGCAGAGAGAGCCCCGAGCTCCACAGAGACAGGACCCGGGGCAGCCCTGGAATGACGCTGCCTCCAGCTGTGCTGGAAGTGCTGTGCCCATCATGTGCCAGCAGCAGGCAGAGGGTGCCTCAGGGCAAAGCTTTAGGTCTTGTCATCTCTAAATTGGGGCAGAAGAGCTTCAACTGCACTTGTAAAAACATCTTTTTTGAGATTTATTCCTCTGTCACATCAGAACTGCCAAGAGCAAACTCTTCTGTTCCTGCTGAGGAAAACTGCACTGGAACTGCGCTGCTGCTCCTTTTCATGGGTGACTCAGGGCAGGTTCATCCCTCTAGCACAACTCTGTTCTCACAGTGACATCTGCTCAGGCTCGTGAGGAGCTGTGACACCTTCCTGCTCCAGAGTTAAGCACCTGCATTCCCAAAACAGAGAGGCAGATGTTTACAGGAGCAGGAGTTTGCTGTTGGGCTACTCCAATCTCACTGTGGACTCTGAGCACCCAATAATAAAAGCTGAACAGCAAATTCTCTAACAGGCCACGCAATTAAATCCACTTTTAAGTCTTCAGTTATAATTATCCTGAAGATTTTAGGAGAGGCATATAGTGGAGACAAATTCCCTGGGCTAGATGGATAAATGAAATTTTGAAGGAGATGGGTGAGAAAAACAAGGTGGAAAACAAAACTCAGTGTGCTGAAGCAACAAGACACAAGGCAAAGCTCAACCCCAGTCTCCCTACAAAGCTGACATGGAGCAGTAAAGCATTGGCAGGGATGGATCCAGTAATTTTCTGCTGCAGGTCAGGCATTCTCTTAGCCCGTTACCTGCTGATGAATCGGGCTCACCAGCTCCAAAACCTGCCGTGAGCTGGCAATTTGGGAGCAGGCAGTTATTCCGCCTCGGTGCTCCTAATGAGCTGAGCTGCTCACCAGGCAGAAGAAAAGAGTCACAAAGCATGAGGCTGACGGATGGGGAAGGAGCAGGAGGAATTAGCGACGCCAGAGGCCACGAGAATGAGCAAAGAAAGGAGAAAAATAGGTTAAGGCAGGAAGAGAAACAAGGGAAAACAAATGTAAGCATGCATGAAGCTCTCCCCTTCCAGAGGACTGCAGGAATGCCTTCCAGCAAGGCCACAGGAGCTGGGAATTAGTCACAAATCATTCCTAAGCTTAACAGCTCTACTACAGCAATACTCCACAATGTCTTACAGACCAGCTTCGGCGGGTAACCTTTGGTAGAGCTCCTTCACCTCCTCGTGCTTGATCTTGCCTCTGGCCACGCTCTGTTTGCGCATCTCAGCCATTTCGTTGCACCACTCCTCAAACTTGCAGTTATCCCGCTCTACCAGCTCCTGCAGAAAAGCTGGGAAAGAAAAAAAACCCCAGAAATTGAAGGGAAAATGCCAGCTATGTTAATTACCATGGGTTATGTGGGGATAACAAACCTAAAAATTCCCTCCCGCAGCCCTGCTGGGCGAGGTCTTTCCCCAAGCCAAGCACGTGGACGTTGCTCTCTCTGATACTGACTGTAGATGATTAAATGCAAAGTTTTACACCCAAGAAAATAATTTACTTGGGGTTGGTTGCTATGTTAAGTGCAGCTCCTCTGTCCTGCCTCATCATTCCCGGGGGGAAACCAAAGCCTTTCACCCTCTGGGTACACCCGAAGCCTGTCACGACCTGCGATCCAGCAGATCCAGCATGCTGCAAACCCAAGGGCAAAGAGCCCTCAGGAGATGGGAGATTAGCCAGGGCAAACCAGCAGAAAGGTGAGGGAAAGGGGGACTTTTGCTGTCACTGATGGAAAAACCCCAAACAAACCCAACCTCAGCAGGGAAAAAAGAAGATAAACCACTTCCCTCACAGGGCTGGTAGGAGGGAGCGGGGGGAAGCTCTGCTTATCGGAGCCTTTTCCTATTTAGAATTATTTTGAAGAGCTAAAATATCTGCAAAAAGATTAATTCTTGACCAAAATATCCACCTTGGGAGAATATCCACTATTAAAAAATAACCAGCCTGACCTCCTTGAGGTCAGAGCCTAGTTACGTCTCTCCACTGCCCCGGAAAAGCTGCTTTTTAACAGCATCAAAGCAAAATGCCTCAAATTTACAGTTCCATGAAACCTCCCCACAACCGCAGAGCTCGACTGCTGCCCTTCACTCCCTGTTCCCTGGCAGGATTCCACGGGAAACAAAGGCAACCGCGGGGCTGTGCAGGAATTTGGAGCTGGGTGGGGAGCTTTGTGTTGAGTTATTGTTTTGGGCAGAGGGGTAGGAGGAAAGGGAGAGCAAGAAAGCTCAGGAAACAGGCCAAAAATACAGATCCAGGCACGAATTAGTGCTAATTCCTGAAGTTTTAGGGCTTGGAGGGTGTGTTTTAAACAGGGGGCCTTGGGAAAGGTTTGGGGTGTTATTAGGGGGGAATAAGGTGTATGATTTACCCCCCCTGCAGAAATCCAAAGGGATCTGCCACCTCTGCTGTCCCTGCTCCACAGAAAATGAGTGAAGGGGGAACATACCTCAGCATCAGGGGCCTAATTAGTATTTCTAATCAAGGAGCAGCAGAACAGGAAACATTAAACCCACAGGCCAAGCCCACAGGGGAGCTCTGGCACCCCCATAATTCTAAAGCACAACATGAAGGCACTCGACCCAAATTCCCATCCGGGGCTTGGAGCCTCTTTACTTTCATGTCATTTATTCCTGATGTGGCAAAGCTGAAGCAGTCGCAGGGGGAACCTGACATCTATCAGGATTATTCACCTCCTCCTGCACTGCTGATGACATTTAACCACTGCTCTCCCTCGCCTTCGGAATCCAAGCAGGATCGCAGTGGCGAATCCCAGCGGGATGATCTCCTGACCCCTTCCCAGCCTGACCAGTTGGTTAGAAAGCACTATCTGAGCGGGCACATGGGAGGGATCAGCAGTATAATGTTAATTAAGTGCTGGGAAAACCCAGGGGTTTCACTAGTCAAGACACCAAGGTGCCACACGGCACCTTTGGGGCTCATGGCAAGCAGTCAAAGATCATGGAATCCTGGAGTGAGTTGGGAGGGACCTTGAAGATCATTTTGTTTCACCCAAGGACACCTTGCACTATCCCCATTTGCTTCAAGCCCCGTCCAGCCTGGCCTTGGACACTTCCAGGGATCCAGGGGCAGCCACAGCTCCTCTGGGCACCCTGTGCGAGGGCCTCACCCCCCTCACAGCCAGGAATTCCTTCCCAATCTCCCATCCATCCCTGCCCTCTGGCAGTGGGAAGCCATTCCCTATGTCCTGTCACTCCATCTCTTGTCCCAAGTCCCTCTCCACCTCTCTTGGAGCCCCTTTAGGCTCTGGAAGGGGCTCTAAGATCTCCCTGGGGCCTTCTCCAGCTCTCCCAGCCTGGAACCAAAGCAGAGGGGCTGGAAGCAGAATTGTCCCAGCTGGGACATGGCAGGGGACTCACCTGGCACCTGGACAGTGAGGGATTTCTCGCGGGCCTGCAGCCTGTACACCAGCATGTAGGCGTTGCGGGAGCAGTGCGTGCCCTTCCCGCACTTGGGCTTCCGGGTCTGCGCTTTCGACGGCTCCGCTGTGGGAACAGAAGGAAAAGCCTCAGCAACGCAGGAGCTCCTTCCCTGATCCCCCATTAACGGGATGGGTTTGCCACCCAGCCAGCTTCCCTGTGCCAGGCCTCTGTGCCAAGCACTGGGCTTGGCATGACTCAAAATTGTATCCCAAAGAAAGCTCCAAATCTCTCCAGCCTTTCTGGGTAAATCAAAGGGACTAAATTTAGGAGCCTGTTCTGAACCTCCCTTCTCCAAGAGCCTTTCTTCTCTCCCCAGTGGAACTTCTCTGAGCCAAAAGCCACTCTTAGAAAAACATCCTTTCTCCCTTTTGCCTCTTGTTCTGGTGTCCTGACTCCAAAGAAAAGAGTCAAATCCTCAGGGAAGAAAATCGTATTTACAGGTGATTGTGGATATGAAAACACAGCACTTCTTTAGGAAGCCAAGAGCCATGGAAAGGGCTGCTTTGGAGCAGCTGCTGGGGGATGTAAAGTTGTGTTGCAAGAGCTGCTGTTTCCAGACGGATTCTCAGGCAAGGAAAACACTTATCTACAGCTGCAGCTTCAAAAAATCAAACCATTTTAAATAAAGAAAAAAAATTAAAGGAACAACATTCTGTAAGTCAAACTCTAAATGGACCATTGAATTATTAAGTTTCTTTTTCCCAAATTCTGAAAAATTTCATGGGCCTTTCCCCCCACACCACCCAGGGGACTTCCCAGACTCTATTTATTTGCATTTTATCCAAGAATTTTCTAAATTGTTTCCATCTGCATGGCCAAGACTCTCCCCCCCCACAGACCTTCACTTTCTGTTACTGACCTTCTCCTGCTGTTACATGTTTTTGTAACAAAAAAGGCCTCAGTTTTGCCTGGAGCAGGAAAATTACATCAAAACTTGATACAAATATTGAGCTCCCAGCTCAAAGAGGCTCCTAAACATACTTTACTTCTATTCTCCAAACAGCCTTGAATTGAAGTATGAGAAATAAGAACACTTACTTGCAGTTTCACATAAAACTTTATAAAATTGAGGTCATAGCAGTTTATTTGCATGGCATTTTGCTGCACTGGGTGAGTGGGGAGGGCAGAAACAGAGGCAGAACTGCCCTGGGTGCCTTTCAGGGCTCAGTTTCCCCGTGCACCACTAGATGTCCGGCCAGCTCCAGCCTGGACAGAGCTGCTGGCACAGGCAGGATCATGGAATCACTAAGGCTGGAAAAGCCCTCCAAGATCGAGTCCAATCATTAACCCTGCACTGCCAGCCCCACCACTGACCCGTGTCCCCAGGTGCCACATTCACACACTTTCTGAACTCCTCCATGGACGGTGACTCCACTGCTGCCCTGCTCAGCCTCTTCCAACGCCTGCCTACATCTTCCACGAAGGATTTTTCCCAATATCCAACCTCCCTGGCCCAGCCTGAGGCCGTTCCCTCTCCTCCTGTCCCTGTTCCCTGGGAGCAGAGCCCAACCCTCCCTGAGCCCCCTCCTGTCAGGGACTGTGCAGAGCCACAAGGTCCCCCCTGAGCCTCCTTTGCTCCAGGTTGAGGCCCCACAGCTCCTTCAGCTACTCCTCAGCAGATCTCCAGACTTTCCTCCTTGTACTCCAGACCCTTTCCCAGCTCCACTGCCCATCTCTGGACACATTCCAGCACCTCAAGAAGCATCCTGCAGGTGAGTACAAGGAAATGGGAGAAGGCTGATGCCCCACTACACCAACCAAAGGGAGCCCTTAAATCTGCAGGGTTTTTTTTTTCTCTAAAGATGCTCTAAAGGAAAGCAACATTCCGTAAATTCCAACCACAGCAAAGCATCCTGGTGGGCCAGAGTTCCTGGGAATATTGCTTGTACTGCAAGTGAATTTCTTATTAATTTCCCTGGTTTTCTGTGCGGTAAGCACCTGCACTACAGAACACTGAGTCACTACAAAACCATTTCACTCCAAATGCCAACACTGAGCTGCTCTCATTTATTGACTGCAGAGTGAGAGAAATCTACAGGTCCAGCCTCAGCCCAAGCTCTTCAAGAAATCTCCCAGAAATCCAGTCCAGGAACACAATGACCTGGGCAGCACACGATCAGCCAGTAAAACAGAAAAGCACCAAGGAAAAAGCCCAGAGTTAAAAGGCAGTTTTGGCTTGTAAGTTGTTATTTGGATAAAAATATTTTTTACTGCCTCCGAATAAAACACCTCAGTGGAAATAGAACCATAGTGTGTTAAGGAAACTGAAAGCATTCTCCTTATCTGTTCCAAGGAAGTGGCACTCGCCTGTTGCTCCCTGATAGGAACCCGCTGCCCGCGTTATCAGCGTCTTATCTGCCATGTGGCAGCCAGAGAAATACTAGAGCAGCTGATCACGAGGTGTAAACACTCACACGGGGCTGAAACAAACGAACCTGGCTGCAATCACCAGGATTGCTGTTTCCCACGTTCCTCCGAGTGTGTAGGAGCACTCTGGGGAGGAGCAGGAGGCTGCATCCAGGGATGCCCATGGTTTTGGTGGAAAGAGTTATTTTAAAAGGGCACTCACAACTGAAAAGTTTTACCTAGATCTTCCTCAATCCCCAGCTGCAGTTTCTTGCCCTCCATCTTCTCGATGTCTTCGTCGTTGAACTTGTACCACTCTCCCGTCTGCGGGTCCTTGACGTGGGCGATGTAGTGGCCGGAGTAGGCGCTGACGCCGCGGTGGATGAGCACCGCGCTCAGCTCGTACACGTGCACGCCGTCTGCAAGGCAAGCAGCACCCATCCCTCCTGCCCTCAAACTGAGTGTCCTCACCAGGCAGCAAAGCCTGCACCTCAACTCACAGCTCTTCAGGACACTGCCCAGAGGGTTGTGGCTTGATAACAGGGATGTTGTTTGAAATACAGGTTTCAAACAACTCTTGACAGAATTTTCCATCAAGAAGATGATTCAGAGGAATCACAGAATCCCAGAATGGTTTGGGTTGGAAGGGCTTTTAAAGCCCATCTTGCTCCACCCACTGCCATGGGCAGGGACATTTTTCACTGTCCCAGGTTGCTCCAAGCCCCATCCAGCCTGGCCTTGGACACTTCCAGGGATGGGGCAGCCACAGCTTCTCTGGGTACCCTGTGCCAGGGCCTCCCCACCCTCACAGGGAGGTATTTCCTCCTAAACAGAATTACAGAGGAGGTCTGCCAAGAGGCAATGGCAAAGATAACAAAAAACTGCCCCAAACTCACTTTTTTGCTCCATGAAAGGCTCCATGTCCAGCAGCTCTGAGAAGCCAATGTAGGTGTTCAGCTTCTTCTTGTGGCCAGTTTGTCTGTGTGGAGACAAAGCTTTGGCTCAGGCCACAGCAATAACAGCTCACACCCCAAAGGAACTCCCCCCAAGAGGCTCAGACACCCTGTCACCCCTCAAATTAAAGCAGAAGAGCAGGGCAGGTGACCTCCCACTCACCTGTCAAACACAAAGCGCATGAGCTGCAGGTTGAGGGTGCAGGGCAGGCTGAGCAGCCGGATCTTCCTCGTGGCGTTTTGCTTGCTCTGACAAGTCTCACAAAAATAACGATTGTCCCCTTCTAATTTTTCCTCCTGAGTGTGGAGAGGCAGAGGGAAACATGTCTTGAGAACATGTCAGCACTGAAAAGTCAACTGAGCTACTCAGCAGCTGAAGAATGAGAAGCACCTAAGTTATTTTAACTATTTAAGTCTCTTTTCAGCTGCTTCCCAATTTTTTCTCTGAGTTAAACACACACTAATAACTGCACTTTACAGCATGGCCACAGCAGGCTACTCTCACTTTAAGGCAAATTTTAGACTGAATCAAGCCCCATTCCAAGTTCTCAGGTCTCTTACTCTTGCTCCTTGCTTGACTGAGCTGGTTTACACCAAAGAAAATAATTAAATCACCCCAATTATGAGTTCACATGGACCCAGTTAATGTAAAGCCAAATTTTAGCCTAGAAACTACAACCCTCTGCTCAACCACCCAAAATCACTCTGCAAGAGTCACTCACTGCCTAAGTAGATCCAAGGGCAGGATTAGGCCAGAGGAAAATTCCAAAAAACGTCACAGGGTTGTTTTGTGCATAGGAGGAGCAGACAAATGTCAAGTTCACCAATTCAGGAGTTTAATGTGTGCACCCAAACCAGTTTTGTTTCATAGCCGACCTTCCAGGCAGAGCATCTGGTTTGCTGAGTGCACCAATGAGCAAGGAGCTCAGGGAAGGGGTTCAGGTTAGTTCTGTCCTAAATAGCTTGAGTGGAATCCACACCTTAGTGTGCCAGAGCCGAACTTCAGATCCAGGCAAATTTTCAAGCTGAATTGAGAGCACTTGCAGCTGTTCCTGCAGCTATTCCCAGCACTCCCTGGTACTTCTGAGAGCACATTTTTCAGCAGGGAATGTCTCCTGTTGCTATGCAGATGAGCACTGACACAGAAAACACGGAAAGCAGCCCTTCTGCCAGTGCTATCTGTGACAAAGCAGGCAGAGACTTTCCCTAACTTTCCTGCCAAAGTATTTTAACTAAATATGCCACTTCCAAGTGTTTTTAAAGCCGTAACAGGAGCATGTGATACCACGGAGCCATTCCTTGCTCCATGCCTCAATCCTCATTTTATAAGTCTGCAAAAAAACCATTTTTACTTGGATGCATCTCACTGAGCCAAGTCAGTGGCTTTGCTCTCACACCGACGTCGAAGGCTGTGAATTGGAGGAAGGAATTGAAATTCCTTGCTAAAAATAGCAGGACTCCAACCCCAACGAGCTCATACCTTGAGGAATTCTGTTATACAGTCTGTCAACTGCTTGTGTCCTTGGATGTTTAACTCCAGCTCGTAAAACTTAGACACCAGTTTAGATTCTCTGCCACACTGGTTGCAGCTGGGATGGGAAAAAAGACAAAAATATATCTGAGGACAGGTCAAGTCTCACACGTTGGGGTTCCCCAGCCTTTAGTAAAATATTCCTTGAATAAAACCAGGAGAAAAAGTGAAGTCAGGGCTCAGGAGATTCACACCTCCACACCACAAAAACTCCAGGAGAAGGCTTAAACAGCTTAACAGCACCTACCAGGACAACTTTTTGCATGTACCATTTTATATTACTTTTAAAGTGAAATTCACAGCTCTGAGAACACAGGGATGAAAATACAACACTCAGGATGCTGTTTTCTGGCTGCAGGAACTGCCACTCCATTAACTCACTTGCAGGTTCAGCTGGTAAATTCTCATTAAAGGATTAAAAGCAGCTGGAGAACTGTCACAGCAACACCAAACGCACAGGAACAGGAAAGGAAAAGGTAAATATTTCTCAGAAAGTGTTTCTGCTGCAGCTTAACTGTCTGTTCTGGTTGTTAGGAGGGATCTTCCCCTCCCAAATCCTTCTAAAAATTTAAATATTTATAAAAAGAGTCTTGCCAAAACTATTACTTACACCGTGACATAGGCATACTCTCCACAGAACTGCTTTTGCACAATGTTCCGGACATCTGGGTTTTTCTGTTTGGACAAAGTGTCTTCCAGCAGGGACATGAACAGCTTGGAAAACTCCTGGGCATCCTGAAAGAGAAAACCAAGTTCATTAACATCCACCACAGCACAATCCCAGCCCTGTCACTAATTCACTGCTAATTACCCCGAGCCCTCTGCACGGGCTGCGCCGAGGCTCCGTGCACTGCATGCAAAATAAAGACCAGGCAGGACAGCAAAGGAAAGCAGAGGAATTTGGCTAAAAGGAGCGTGAGGCCCTCGGTGTGGGAGCACAGCAGGAGCTGCCCTGGCTCCCCGCCAGCCCTGCCGGGGGCTTTGACTTCTGCCCTGCTCCTCCCAGGATTCTGGAAGGGATAAAAACCCTCCTGTGGAGCTTTCGAGCCCCTTGATCCTCGATTTTGCAGCTGTCCCTGCTCAGATCAGAGGTGAGAAAAGAAACAAAAACACCCCAAAAATGAGAAGCTGCCCTGTGGGTGATCCCAGCGACGCTCCAGAGCTTCCCCACACCCAGCTCGGGGCCTTTCTCTCCCACCCTGGTTCTCCTCCTCCAAAAACAAACAGGTTTTGGCCTCTCCCAGCTGCCCTTTGGTGTCCTTAGTCCGTTTCCTTCCCCTCCTGACCCTCCCAATGAAACATTTGCCAGTGCTCTGGCTCTTCCTCCAAAACCTCCCATTACCTCTCCAAGTGGATTTCCAAGCTGTGCCCCTCTCCCAGGCTCTCTCCAGCTGCAGCCCCACAGCACTGGCCTCCCACACGCTCCCCTTGGATCCTGGCTGGCTCCTGGTGATCCACCTCACCCTGAGGATCTCCTCACCCTGGGGAGGGCCCTTCCACCTCCCAACCCCCCCACGGGACACCTGCAGAAGGACCCTCACTGCAGCTCTGGCTCCCACCTGGCCGCATCCCACCTCCCCCTTGGCTCCTCCTGATCTTCTGCACTGCCACCTCCTAGCCTCATCCCACTGCCCCAGGGCTCCTCCTTATCTCCCTGTTATCATCCCATTGTTCCATCTCCTGATCCCATCACATCCTGGGCTCCTCCCCATCTCCCTGGTCCCTGGCCCCATCCCATAACTCCATGTTCTCCTCATCTCCCTGGCCCCATCCCATCACTGCCTGGGCTCTTCCTGATCCCTCTACACTCCTGATGTCCTGGCCCCCTCTTGTTCCTCCCCTGCACTCTGGGAGGGGCCCAGAGCCCCATCTCCCCTATCAAGTTTGCACCCAGAAGCTGCCCAGTGACCACCCAAGGGTGATTCCCAACTTCTGGCAGTGTCGGGAATCCCCTCCCACACACCTGCTGCTGCCCTGTGTCCAGCCCCAACGCCTTGACAAAGCCCGAGGGGTCGATGTAGCGCCGCTTGCTGTTCTGCAGCAAAGCAAACAGGTACTGCAGGTGCTCACAGATGGTCTGGGGCTCGTAATCTGGGAAAAACACAAGGCACAGCAGGAATTCAGAAGGAGGAGGGATCGCTCCAAGTACTTCCCTTGTTCTGGTTCTGTCAGGGAAAATTAACCACTAAAAGTGATGGGGTTGGAAGGTGGGTTGAGTTGTCAGGAAAACCGAAGTGGATCAAGTAGGTGACAATGGCAAATTCCAGCACAAGCCAAATAGAGAATAATTTAGGTTGCAAAAAACCTTTAGGATCATCAAGTCCAACTGTTAACACTTACTTTCTGCACCTTTCAGACAGGAGGGTGGAGCCAGGCTCTGCCCCCAGGGAACAAGGGACAGGATGAGAGGAAGCGACCTTGAGCTGCATCAGGGGAGGTCTAGGTTGGATATTGGAGAAAATTCCTACACTGAAAGGGTGGTCAGGCACTGGCACAGGTGCTCAGGGCAGTGCTGGAGTCACCATCCCTGGAACTGCTCAAAAAATATCTGGATGTGGCACCTGGGTACATGGGCAAATGGTGGGCTTGGCAGTGCTGGGGGAATGGTCAGACTGCTAATCTTGGAGGAGTTTTCCAACCTAAGGGATTCCATGATTCCATCCTGCAGTGCCCAGCACGAGCTGTGACTGAAGGGTTTACACAGCATGCACCAGTTACCCAAAAAACCAGCTTCTTATTTATCCCAGAAAGTGAAACATCATTTAAAACCACCATGAAACAGCAGCAGAGCTGAGGCAGCTGAGCTGACCCAGAGCTTCCCCAGGGAAAGCACCAAGACCAGGAAAAACTGGGAGCCTCAATCCTATCTGGGGCCCACATTTCAGCCCTGCCATGGAATAAGTGCAGCTCTGTGACCCACACAGTCCACCCCCAGCACCAGGCTACTTTGGGAAGCAAGACCAAACCAAACAGTCAATTTTCAACCAGCTCAGATCACTGTGATCCAAGAAATCACCTGGACCAATGTTGGTTTGTTCCCAAAATCCAGGTGATGGCTCAGAACTAACAGTGTAGTGACGGGATACGCGGCTGCAGCTTCACCCACGGACTCTCCTGATGAACCCTATCCCAACGTGCAGCTTTAGGGGGAAAGGAACAAACTCCCTTCTCCCACGCACCTGTGTCCTTGGGAACGCCGTCCCCACAGGCGCTGGGGCACAGGTAGAGCGCCTGCCGCAGCTCCAGGTTCAGGAACCACATCTGCAGGAAGGTGTTGACGTAGCACGTGGCGCCCAGGTTCGTCAGGCCCACGAAGGCGTTCTGGGGGGACAGAGAAGGGGCCAGCAAAGGTCACCTCCCCCCACGGGCAGCGTGGCCCCTGGGCCCCGGGGCTGGGGTTTGGGGGCACCTTCTTGCGGCGCTCGCAGTTGGGGTCGTCGATGTTGTGGAAGCTGTTCTCGTCGATCTCGCCCAGCCACACGTGCTCCCCGATGCCCACCAGGCAGTTGGGGTTCCCCCGGCAGTTCCTCCTGGAGAGTCAGACCCCAGCTGTCACCCCCACGTCCCTTGGGGGCTGGGAGGGGTGACAGTGGGGGGATAGGGGGGCAAGGACAGTGTTGAACGGGATGAGACATGGAACACTCCCCTCCCAAAGTGGTGGTCATGGATGAGGAAGGAGGTGGAGACCCAGAGGGGCTTCTACCCTGTTGGTAAAAATGGGGACTCCAGGGGACCGAGGAGGTCTCCTTTATCTGGGAAGCCAGGCAGGGACAGGGTGAGTGCCTGATATCCAGGCCAGGAGATGGGCTCCTTACAACCCACAGGGATCCCCCATAAATGGGGATCCAGGCAGAGAGAGCAGCCCCTACAACCCTGGGCTTGGGGCTGGGGACTCGCTCCCCTGGGCTGGGACTAGCTCCTTCCAGCTGAGAGGCCAAGCAAGAAGAGGGGTTCCCTACAACCCCGGGGTTTTCCCATAAATGGGGAGGGAGAAGCAAGGAGAGGGGCCCCCCACAACCCCATGGGGGCTCCCCTATATCTGAAGAGCCCAGCAACAACGGGTCCCCCACATTACCAAGGTGGTGCCCCGCATCTGGTGAGCCAGACAGGGAGGAGGGTCCCCCACCACACCAGGGTAGGAGCTCCCCTACACCTGAGGAGCCAGAAAGCGAGAGGGGCTCCCCAAAAGCCCGGGGGAGTCCCCTGTGTCTGAGCAGACAGGGACAGAGGAGCCCGGCCACCCCCGGGAGTGCCCTGCACCTGGGGAGCCACACAGGGATACCGTGCTGAGGGCCGCCCCAACCCCGGGGAGCCTGCACCGACCCCGGGGAACCTGCAAGGGCTGGGGAACGGGGGCAGGAACACGGGGGAGCCTCCACCGACCCCGCGGGGCCTGCAAGGGCTGGGGAACGGGGGGAGGAACACGGGGGAGCCTGCACCGACCCCGGAGAACCTGCAAGGGCTGGGGAACGGGGGGAGGAACACGGGGGAGCCTGCACCGACCCTGCGGGGCCTGCAAGGGCTGGGGAACGGGGGGAGGAACACGGGGGAGCCTCCACCGACCCCGGTGGACCTGCAAGGGCTGGGGAACGGGGGCAGGAACACGGGGGAGCCTCCACCGACCCCGGGGGACCTGCAAGGGCTGGGGAACGGGGGCAGGAACACGGGGGCTCCCCCCGGCCCCCGGGGACCCGCACGCGCTGCGGGGGCTCGGTGCCCGGCCCGGCCCCGCGGTACCGGCAGGCGCCGCGCTGGCAGGGCTCCAGCCGGACGCGGTAGGCCGCCTCGATGTGCTCCTGCGCCACCGCCTCGGGCGGCACCGTCTCGGTCCAGCGCCACGCCGCCTTCTCCAGCTGCAGCCGCGGCGCCATGGCTCCCGCCGGCGCCCCGGGGCTCCCCCGGCCCGGCCCGGCCCCGGTCCCGCTCCTCGGCCCGGCCCCGGCCCGGTCCCGATCGCGCCCGGCCCCTCCCGCCACCGTCAGGGCCGCTGACGCCACGAGCGCGCCGCGGGCACGGCGCGAGCCGCTGACGTTACCGGGCCGCGACGCGCGCGGCTGGGGGCGGGGCTTCCGCCGTGGGGGCGTGGCTGGGGCACGGCACGGTCCGCGTCCGGGGGCGTGGCTTTGGGCCCCTCGGGGGCGTGGCTTTGGGGCACTCGGGGGCGTGGCTTGTCCGAGAGGCGGGTGGGTGTGGGCGTGGTTTCGGGGTGTGGGCGGGGCCTGTGGCGCGGGCCCGCGCTGGGTCCCGTCGCCCCCCCACCCCATCCTCACCGTGTCCCCAAAATCCCCCAGAGCCACCAGAGCCCCCCAGCCCCATACTCCCGCCAGACCGCTCCACACCCCTGAGCCATTCCCCCAGACCCCTACACTACAGCCCCCACTCAACAGCCTGAACCCCCAAACCCCCAAACCATATCCCTAGGGTGTACCAAATCCCTTACACCACATCCCTCACACCCCAACACCGTAACCCTTCCATCCCACACCTCCTTATAGCATAACCTCCCGGGTTTCCGTGCACCCCGGTATCCCCCCACCGTGCCCCTCTAAATCCTCCCACTCTATTCCCCCTCCTATACTCCCACAGAACCCCCAAACCATCTCACTCCTACTGTACCCCCCTGCACCCCAATACCAAAGTCCCCCTATATCCCTGCACCACCCCTCAACCCTCATGGCTCCCATCCCATCCCATCCCATCCCATCCCATCCCATCCCATCCCATCCCATCCCATCCCATCCCCGGCGCAGCCCCAGTCACGGCACCTCACTGGTTGTCTCTTCTTTAATAGCTGTCCCTGCGGGGGGGTCCCCGCCAGCACCCCGATTGTCCCTCGCGCCCCCACCCTGCCGCCACCCTGGGGGGCACCCAGGCGGCCCGGCCGCCCCAGCACAGTTTTGGGGGGCTGGTGGAAGGGGGGTGTAAACATTTTTGGGGGTCCCGGCCCCCCCCCGGAGTCACCCCGGGGCAGCGAAGCACCGTTTCCTCCTGGTGGCTTTTTTTTAAAGAATAAAGTTGGCCAAATTCCCCCCAAACTGCGCTTGGGGGGGGTTAGGAGGGGCAGGGGGGCACGGGGGAGCCCCCCACGGCGCCGTGCCGGAGGTCGATGGGGTGCCGGGGGATCCCGGCGGATTCCAGCGCCAGCCCCCGCACGCACCCCGAGAGCCCGGAGCTGAACCTGCCGGCACTCAGGGCTCGGGGGTCCGGGGCACCGCCTGCGGGGACACGGGGGACACGTGGGTGGGGGCACCTGTGTCCTGGCCTGGGACACTGCCCACGTCTACCTGGTGTCCCAGCGGTGTCCCCACCCCATGTCCCACCATGTGTCCCATCCCGTGTCCATCCCACGTCTCTGCGTGTGCTCCACCCTGTCCCATCCCGTGTCCATCCCGTGTCCATCTCATGTTCCACCTGGTGTCCTATCCCAAGTGTCACCCCTTGTCTATCCTGTGTCCCATTCTGTGCCCATGCCATATCCCACCCCATATCTGTGTCCCACCCCATGTCCCATCCCACGCCTCACCCCGTCTATCCCATATCCACCCCATGTCCATTCCATGTCCATCCCATCTCCACCCCGTGTCCATCCTATGTCCCGTCCCCTGTTCAATCTCATCGTCATCCCACATCTCCCACCCCATGTTCATTCTCTGACCTCTCCATATCCACCTTGTGCCATTTGTGTCCCAACCTAACCCCCCCCACGTCCCCCCGTGTCCCCCCGTGTCCCCCCGTGTCCCCCCATGTCCCCATGTCCCACCGTACCCACGTAGATGCTGCCCTCTGTGTTGGCCATGATGTTGGATCCGGGCGATTCCCCCCTCACCGGCTCCTCTCCATCCACCTGGAGCTGCCCACGCCGGCCCTCCCTGCGGGGCACGGTCAGCACCTGCACCCCGACCCCACCCCGACCCCACCCCGACCCCACCCCACGCCCGACCCCCGCCCACCTTGTCACCGTCACCCGGTGCCACTCGCCGTCATTGACAGGGTCTTCAGAGGTGATGGTGGCCTCGCCACTGCCCAGCTGGTAGCTGTGGGGGGCACGGGGTCACCTTTGGGGCAGCCTGTGGGGCTCAGGGGACACACGCCAAACCAGGTGCCCCCGGTCACCCCCTCACCTGAACACCAGGTGCCCGTCCTTCAGCCCGAGGCCAAGGAAATCTTTGGCTTTGCCGCCCTCGCCGGGCTCCTGCGGGAGCAGCGGGCCGTGATCAGGGGGCCACCCGGACTCCCACCCCAGGGGGGTGTCACAGGTCACAGCCCGGTGTCCCCCCTGTCCCCCTGTCCCCCTCTCACCACGCCGTGCCACAGCAGCAGCCCCTGGGCGCTGCGCGTCCGCAGCTCCAGCTCGATGGTCTCGGGAGCCTCGGGGGGGCTGCGAGGGGAGGGAGGGAGGGAGGGTGATGGGTGCAGCACCCAGAAAGGGGGGGATGCGAGGGGAGGGTGCATCATCCCAAAAACGGGGGGATGCGAGGGGAGGGTGCATCATCCCAAAAACGGGGGGATGCCATGGGGAGGGTGCATCATCCCAAAAACGGGGGGATGCGAGGGTGATGGGTGCATCATCCCAAAAACGGGGGAATGCGAGGGTGATGGGTGTATCATCCCAAAAACGGGGGGATGAGAGGGGAGGGTGCATCATCCCAAAAACGGGAGAATGCGAGGGGAGGGTGCATCATCCCAAAAACGGGGGGATGAGAGGGGAGGGTGCATCATCCCAAAAACGGGAGAATGCGAGGGGAGGGTGCATCACCCCAAAAACGGGGGGATGCCGTGGGGGTGCAGCACCCACTCGGGGTGTCCCGTTTCACTCACCCACGAGGGAAGAGGTGCCCGGGAAGGGCCAGGTAGGATCCATCCTGGAATGCAGCACTGAACTGCCCAGGGGCGTCTGCGGGAAGAGCGGGGGTCAGGAGGGATGGGAGGAGGGGCCCCACCCACATTTTGGGGAGAAAAGGGTAAATGGGCGCAGGAACTCACCGCCACCCCCGCTGCCCTCCTGCCAGTCCTGCTCCAGCTCTGCCAGCGCCGAGCCTGCGGGAGAAGAGGGGGGAAAAGGGGGGGCATGTATCCTCTTGGTGTCCCCAGGTGTCCCCCCATCATGTCCCCAGGTGTCTCCAGTTGTCCCCAGGTATCCCCAGAAATTCCCCAAGTATTCCTCAAGTGTATTCCTCAGCCGTGTCCCCAGGTGTCCCCCCATGTCCCCAGGTGGCTTCAACTATTACCAGGTATTCCCAAGTATTCCTCAAGCACGTGTCCCTGCCATGTCCCCAGGTGTCCCTCTGTGTCCCCAGGTGCCCCTCTGTGTCCTCAGGTGTCCCTCTGTGTCCCCAGTCAATCCCCAAGGGTCTCCACATGTCCCCAAATGTATCCCCCCCACATCCCCAAGTGTCCTCCAAGTGTCCCTAAGTGACCTCCTCCCATGTCCCCAAATGCTTCCCCATGTTCCCAAGTTTCCCCCCTTGTCCCCACAGGTCCCAAGCTGTATCCAAGTGTCCCCAGGTATTTCCAATTATCGCCAAGTGTGACATCCCTGGGTGTCCCTGTGTCTTTCCTTTGTCCCCCCACATCCCTCGGTGACCCGAGGTGTCCCTCTGTGCATTCAAGTGTCCCCAGGTGTCCCCCCTTGCCCCTCCATGTGCTCCCCCCTCACGGTGCTGGCAGTGTCCCTGCATGCTCCCCGTGTCCCCAGGTGTCCCCAGGTGTCCCCCCCATGTCCCTGCACGGGCCCCTCACGGTGCTGGCAGCGGGCCCCGCTGTATCCGGGGGGGCAGCGGCAGCGGCCGTGGACACAGGAGGCGCCGTGCAGGCAGGGCCGGGAGGGGTGACAGCCTTCGGCCTCCTCCTCCTCCTCCTCCTCACAGCGCGGGCCTGGCGACACAGGGACACGGTCACGACACAGGGACACGGCCACGGGGGGCGATGGCTGAGCGTGCACAGCACACACAGGCACGGCCCCCGCGGGGCACACGCGCAGTGCACAGACAGAGCACACAGAGCACACA